>JAVBJF010000389.1:0-336135 GCA_033439095.1 Pseudococcus viburni
TCAGAGTATTAATCGAAATAAAAACATTCCTGAATTGAATACTACATCAACTACATGACAAAAATTTTTGAAAAAAATTCATCATAAAAATTTAAGAACAAATTTTGCAACATCGAAAAGAAAATGACTGAAATTGAAAATGAGAAAAGGTAATTTATTATCGAGTACATTTCAGAGAAATACAAAATAGAAACGAGCTTCAGGAAAGCGACACAGCCAAAAAACGACGTTCAGCGGTATGACTAGTGACGTCAGCTATCAGTAGTGACGTCATGAAGGTATTTTGAGTTCCAGGTTTGAACGTTCTGTGGTTAACCGGGGTCTTTTCTCGCTTCTCCGTCGCGTTACTGCTTCATCTATCACTAATTATTATCAGTGATGATTTTTTGTTTATTTTATTTCATTTCAAACACGTGAGACACAAGCATGCTTTGAACTTTGAAGTTTAAGTTTTACCAAGATACGTTTTCTTTTCCTAATTTTCCTTTGATTTAACGATTATGGATGATGATCAGTCAGATATTTCCGAAGGAAGTGATGCCAGCAGCTATGATGGAAGTTATGACGAAGAAGAATTTGTATCTGATATAAAAGCAAAATGTTTATTTTGCGATTCGTCGTTCGATGTAGTCGAAGACGCTGTGTTACATTGCAAAGAAGTCCACTGCATTGACTTCCACGCTCTGATGGATAAGTTCCAAATGGATTGTTACTCTTTCATCAAGATGGTAAATTTTATTCGTAAAGAATCCATATCTTGTGAAGTTTTTAAATCCTTCGATTGTCCGATGTGGACTGATGATATCTACTTGAAACCGGTAGAAGAATTCGACCCGTGGCTTATGTTTGGTAAGCATTCTTTTTTTTAATAATACTACTTATTTGATTATCAATTTATCAGTTATGGATACGAATTTTAATTTGCAGATTTCGAAGAATATTTTTCTTCATTGCCTAAGAAGGAAAGCTCAACGGTTGTAAACAACGGTATTGATGTATCGTGCCAACAAAATGAGTTAGTTATAAGCTTACAAAAAGAGGTAAATATCTAGAGATAAAGACACGTTTTTATTTCAAGACCAAGTTCATACTAAGTGACGCTTTTCAGTTACAAGAGAAAACAGAGCAGCTATCTCAGTTAACAGATCAACTAATTCAAATGAAAAAATTCGTTCATAAGATTTTACAAGATGACGAAACAATGGATACTCATCCATCCGGTTGCAAAGAAAGTAAAAGTAGCGATAATGGTTATTTTGAATCGTATAGTCACCACGGAATTCATTACGATATGTTATCGGTTGGTTACCAGTTTCATTCTACAATTTATTCACATTGATGGGCAATTATTTCTAGCAACTTTATTGCAGGATAACGTTCGAACTTTGAGCTACAAGAATGCCATATTGGACAATAAGGCTACATTTACCGATAAAATTGTTCTAGATTTGGGATGCGGCACTGGTATATTATCCATGTTCGCAGCCAGTGCTGGATCTCAGAAAATCTACGCTGTTGATAATTCTGATATCGCCTTTTACACCGTTGATATCATCAGGTGAGTTGGTATTCATTGTGAAGAGTGTTCAACTGGTATACGCAATTCATTACTTGAATTTTTTTCGTGTTTTTCAGAGAAAACAAAATGACCAGTAAAATAGAAGTAGTGAAATCAAGAATCGAAAGCGATAAATTACCATTCAGCGAAGTCGATATTATTATATCCGAATGGATGGGCTATTTTCTATTATTCGAAGGAATGCTGGATAGTTTAATTTATGCTAGAGACCGTTTATTAAAACCAGGAGGTTTATTGTTACCTGATAAATGTAATTTATACATTTGTGGTGCTCATGATTTAGGTATTTACTTTTGATAAGATAATTAGTGGTTTCGAATGATTCGTAGAATTTACTTCGACTATTATTTTACCTATTGCAGAAGGATATAAAAATCATATCGAATTCTGGAACGATGTTCACGGCTACCAAATGTCTTGTATACGGAATGAAGTCCTCAAAGAAGTGATAATTGACGTGATGCCGTCCAAAAATATAGTCACGTCGTCTTCAAACATCGCTGCTTTTAATTTGTACACATGTACAGTTGAAGATACCTGTTTTACATCGTCATTTGAACTAATTTCCAACGAAGATACCTCGATAACTGCTTTCGTCGGGTATTTCGACGTACTCTTTCAGTTAGAAAATACTGTTCAATTCACGACAGATTCATTCAACACACCTACTCACTGGAAACAAACTTTATTCTACATATCGCATCCCATCGCCTTGAAAAAAAGTATTTATACCTAAAATTCTCACTAATTCTTGTCTGAATTCAACTTTATAAACTATTTTTTAATATTTTAGGTGAAAAATTGAACGGAAAATTGACTTGCCGGAGAAATCATAAAAACACTAGATCTTTATTAATTACTATCGAAGTCAATGAAAAAACATACCACTTCGATCTACAATAAAGTACGCTGAGCTTCAGAATCTGTTACGTTTTAGTAACGGTACCGTATTATTTCTGGTATTACTTGGTAATCTATACTTCTTGTGCTTGGTATTGTTACAAGTTCTGCTTTGTAAAACGCTACCCCTGTAAAAATTTCAAATATTTCGTAAATATGTTTTTCAAAGCGGAAGATTCCCCGTAAAACAAACCTGTTGGGCTGATTTGCATTTGTAAAGTCGACTTCGCAAACATCACGGGTCCTTTTGTACTACCATCAGGTGAAAACACATCCTGAAATTTTTTTGAGATTAGTATTTCCCTAGATTTTTTTACTTGTATCGTGGTATAATTACTTTCACGAAATATCCACTTTCGCTTTTTAAATCCAATTCATCCAAAGTGACCGAAAAAGTTACCGAAGTATCTTCGAATCTGTTCACAAAAGCTACTGCGTAAGAATACTGCCCATTTATGAAGGGATTAATTTTTCTCACCCATACGTCGACGTTATTTTTCTAAAATTTTAATTGAGCGATGATATTTGACATCCTTGCCCAAAATTTTTCTTATTCTCATATTATTTGATCACTTTACCGTGAACATTCTATATCCAGCCATTCCTAATGAATCTTGATTGATACCAATTGCTACTTTGTTTTGTAATATTGCTTTATACGGACTCGGTAAAGTACGTATATCTGAAGATATAATCAAGGGTGCTGCAATTATACACCAGATGGCCATTTGAACTTTGGATTGATCATAGGATAACCCTGAACTCCCTACCAGTAACTTTCGTGACGAGAAACAATCAAATCAAATTACAAATGTCAGCGTTGTCCTAGAAAGTAAATTCATACCACGTCAGGATCGTTCCAACCTCCAGGCCCTGCTACTTTTATCAGAGTTTCTTGTTGAGAAGTGTAATTATCCATTATTTTAACCAATGTTTGCCATCTAGCGTCTATATCGCCGTAAAATCTCCACGTATTCGATTTCTGTCGCACGTTGTAATAGTCGATCTACGAAAACACGTGTGTAAATATTTGAGAAATTCGTAATGCTGATGCTGGTGAAACGTCGAATGAGAACTCACCGGGTATTGATTATAAGTTCTATATATGGGCCAACTATTCGCATATACGATTGGTCTCGAAGATCTCATCAAATAATTACCGAATTCTGAATATTCTGCTGGTAGAGCATATGTGCTGTAGTCACTGTAGTGTTTTTTTAATTTATATATTTAAAATTCTGTTTGGAATTAAATTTTCGTACGATAATCCAATAAGGCAGGTTCAGCCGAGGATGCACTCATTTTTACATAATCTACATCCCAAGAAATGAAAGTATTTGCGTCTTGTTCCAAACGACCGTACGATCCTGGAAATCCTTGACCTGATGATCTACCTAAATCGCTGAAAATTCCGAATTTGAGTCCACGATTGTGCAGCTGTTGTAAAAAAAAAACGTTTTTTTTTTTCAATTGCAGTCTTCAACTTATGATCTTATGAGAACCATGTATCATACGTATAAAGCTAAATCTCTCATTTGATTAGGGAATCGATTCGGATCAGCTGTCAATCGATCATCCCAAGTTCGAGTTGGACTTTGCCAGCAATCGTCCAAAATTACGTATTTGTAGCCCAATTCTGAATATCCTCCTGAAGTCATCGCATCGGCTATTTGTTTTATGGTAGTTTCTCTGCGAAAAAAAAAGATCTGATGAAAGATGTAATATTATAGTTGAAGGAAAATAACTGCTTAGAAAAATGTTTTAATTACGAATAACAAAGCGAATTGCTGTCGTAATAGGAACACCATGTATAGCATTTGAACACCATCCAAGATGACCAACCCATCGGTGGAGTCGTAGCAGCCCCATTATTCAAACCGTATATTTCAGATGTGTATAAAATGAGAAATAAAATAACCCCTTTGCTTATGATCCTGATAGAAAATTAAATTGGAAAATTTACATAATTTATAATCTAATCGTGAATGAATATTGAAACCACACTTACATTTTATTTCCCATTCATATCATTCAAATTTGCTCTCTTCGGGATGAAATTTGAGGAAAACACGTTTACTGCTGTAACCCACGACTATATTTAAAAATGAAATATCAGCAGCGCGCAGCTTACTAATGAAGTAGTTTTAAAAAACTACAAACATATGCTTGTCCGTTTATTTGCTAGAGTGTGTGTTGATTTTATTGTATAAATTCGTGCTTGCACCTTGAATAGTCATTTTTAAAGTTTAAATGATCTAATTAATCGCTGTAAAGCTTTTCATTTTATTCGATTTACCTTGGAGTTATGATCGTATCTCAGGTTTCGAACAGATGTGCCTACATAACGTACAAAAATCGTTATTCGTTGGTACTTCTACCTGTCTGAATTATTTCAATATTGGTGATCAGAGCTTTGGAAATTTCTTCCGTGTATTCTAAAATTTTGAATGATCTTGTATAACAATGTTATCAAGTTGAAAAATAATTTCATACATGGCGTATGTAATTTCGTGGACTGGTGAATTTACTCGATGAAAAACACTTTTTGTAAAATACGAGTGTTTTTCTGCACCTAAGTTACTTAATTTTTTATTTCAAGTTTTTACTTAGCCAGTCCATTTTGTCTCTTTTTGGAAAGGGTAGTTTGGTTACGTATCAGAAAGTTGAATCTACCTTTCGAGAATTAGGTAAAAATTCCATTTTCTCGACTCAAATCTAACTCCTGTCCATGCCCAATCAAAGTGTGTAACAGGTAGTAAAAGTGATGAAAAACTAGCAAATTTTGTTGAAATTTCAAAGGAAAAATGTTGTGAAAAATTCAAAAATAAGAAGTCACGGCAAATTACTCTCTCTAATAATGTGAAATGTTGAAAAAAAATATCTTTCAACTTTTGAAGGTTTTTTAAAAAAAATTTTCGTTTTTGCTGATGTAGCAAAATAATGACTTTTTCGAAACGGTAATGTGAAAAATCCTCTCATCAATTCTCTTATTTATTAGTGGTAGGTAAGCAATGAATTGAGAATTACATAAGAAAAATTTGAAACTTTCAATCTGATAATTTCTGAGATTTTTTTCGTTTTTCGAAAAAAGTAGGTCAAAATAAAGTTTTATCCTTAATTTAATTTTTTTTGTAATAAATTCGAGTTTTTGTTGGGGGGAGGAGGGGAGGAGGAGTTGGAATTAAATTTGAGTCATTTTTGTGGGCAGGAAAAAAAGCTTCCAAATAAATCCCTTAGATTCCACGCAAATACTCCGTTCCCCTAAAAATCTAACTAAATTCAAAATTTTTAAATAACTAGCCATAGACATTAATTTACACGCTAAAGGCCTCGATGCCGGGCGTCATTAAGTAAAAATTTGTTTTGTTGTTGCATTAATTTACTCAAAATTGTCATTGGTGTCTATTTTTAATTTTATTTTCGATTTTTTTGAAAATTCTTTTGAATTGATGTCAGTATGGATATTTTTACCCAGAAAAATCATCAAAGGCGGCGTGACCCCTCCTCTCCTACCCATCTTCATCATTTTTCAAAAATGAAAAAAATTGTTACCTATATAAGTATTTTTGATTGAAAGTTTTTTTCAAAGTTGAGGTATGGTGGGAAATTGCCTTTACTGAATTTTTTTTGGTAAATTGTATCCATATTAAGACCATTTCAAGAGAAATTCAAATGATTGTTTCTACTTTGCGAGTACATGAAATTTTCAAAAAGTGGAAAAAATATATACCTAAACCTATTAATAAGAACCGGTGAGTCCAATAAATATAAATGAGACTTTAGGTAAACGTAAACTTATTTTATCAATACCACTTTCGGGAAACATTAATTTTTTTTGAATGTAATAATGAGATGAGATTTTAAGAGTGGTTGGGCAAGAGTACGATTTTTATTCGGAGAGGGGAGGGGAGTAATTGTAACCAAATTTTTCAAAAGTTGTCATCGATTGATTGACTTCTTACTTTTGTATATCACTTGAAAAACAAGCCAAATCAACGGACTTTTTACGAAGTAAACATTTTTTTCATACTACAAAATGACATATGAGGGTTTCAGCGTGAAAAAAAATTACATCTAGATCCTTTTTCTAAGTGACAGTTTTCAGATTTACTCGATTCTTTTCATAAATATTGAAAAAAATTCAAGATTGAAATTATGTATGTAGATGTACTAATTTTTTTCTGGCTCTTTTCATTCGTTTAACTCTCGTGTAAAATCTATACGCTGCGCGCTGCCGGATTATGCATTCCGATGTTTTTCTAAATGTATTCAATTCTAAACAAATATGGACTACCATATGTTTGTCAATTAACAAGTGCATTTATGAGGTGTTTGCTTCAAATTGTCGACGTCATTATCTGCACTTATTATTTTTCTTAAAATATGTAGAGAGAAAAAATAAATTTTTATAAGGATTTAAAATTCTAATTTTTTATGTTTACAGGTAAATTGCCTTCATTTGAAGTGAACATAGCAGTTTTTTTTTAGCAAGATCTCGCCTTCAAGCATGTTTCACAATATAGAAAGAGAATATATGTATTGGTAACGTTAAAATTACCCTTTGATAAGGATTTTTTATTTAAAGTTTACATTCTTCTATTTTTAATGTTTTATTATTTGTGTACCGTATCATTTTTAGTATTTCACTTGAAATGACACTTCATTAATCATTGCGATAATAAGTGTTTTTATTCGAGATGCGTTGTACTGTTGGGAACAAGATAAATATTGAGACAAATTCATATAAAAATTTATTACACAAGTGCAATTCAATTCAGTCTTATGTTATGAGATGATGAACAAAACTTTTAAAAGTATTTTACATGTTAGAAGATCGTCATAACAAATAATTGATCAAATGGGTAAATCAACTACATATTTTTTCTATACGTAGGTCTACAATTCTTCTTTGGCTAAAGACGTCGCTTTATAGACTGCCGCTCCTAAAAAAAATAGGAAAGGTACATCATTACCAGTATAGGTAACCTATGTGATAATTTTTCGATAAATTGTATTCTGATCTTTACGACTATTATTATTGTTGGTATTAATTTTTTAACCAATAATTTATCATGGATGAGTACAGTTGGTACTTACCAGACGGATTAATTCTGACGTTAATGTACGATTTGGGTTGTAAAGTGAAACCCGACGATTCGTCTTGGTTTAGCGAAAAGAGATCCTGCAATTTAAAAAATAATCGATCAAAATTACATATATCTTTAGTTTCATAAGATATTAAAATTATAATACGAACCTTGAATTTATACCCATCGGGATTCAATAATCCAATATTTTCCAGCGTAATGTTGTACGAATATGGAGTACCATCGCTGCGACGACTCACGAAAGCAATTGCATGAGAATGGTATCCTTTAATCACCGGTGTGATTGGTTTAACCCAAATGTCGATACTTTTTTCCTGTCAAAAATTCACGAAAATTTACAATCTGTGAATTATAATCCGATAATTTGAAATTTTCACGTACCCTGTACACTCTACGACCTTGAATTCCCAGTGGATCTTGATTTACCGCGATGATATTTTTATTTTGTAAAATCGCTTTAAATTCTGGATTCATGTTTCGTAAATCTGCTGAGATGAGTAGAGGTGCTGCTAAAATCGCCCATACTGCCATTTGGGCTTTGCTTTGTTCGTAGCTTAGGCCAAAATTTCCGATGAGTAACTACAAAATGGGAAATTCCATTTTTCACTACTTTTTCGTCATTAATTTCACCAGATTCTTATTATTCTGGCCACAAATGGAATTTCGACGATCAAAGTTAAAAATATTTTCAATTTTTTAATTATAAATTTTTTTCAAAGCAGTACCTATCCAATTTTTAAATTTTCCCATCAGTAGATTTTTTTAAATTTAAATTTAAAAAAATTTTCAACTTGGGATTTTTTCCCAATTTTTTTTATTTTGTATTTTTATTGATTTTTAAAATTTCTTTTAAATACTTATTGAATTGGAAGAAATTTGAAAAACATGAAATTGAACATTTTTTGAAAAATTCCAAGTTGGGAAAGAAATTAAAAAATATAATATGAAGTTGAAAAAATTTGAAGGAATCTAAATTGGAAAAATTTTCAATGCTAAAGCTAAAAATTTTCCGGTTGTAAAATTTCTTGAAATTGAAATTTTCTCAATTTTTCCACCTTTTGATTTTATTAATTTTTTTTCAACTTCATATTTTTTAAAATTTCTTTCAACTTGAAAATATTTCCAAAAAGTAATTTTAAAATTTTTCTTCTATTTTTTTTAACTTTGAATTTGGAATATTTCATGTTTTTCAAAATATCTTCCAACTCAATAATTGAGAAAAATTTTTAGAAGTAAGTACAAAATTTAAAAAAAATTAAAATTGGAAAATTTTTGTAAAAATTGGTTTAAAAAGTTTTGCGGTTGAAAAAGTTTTAAAATTGGATGCAATTTTGAAAAAAAAAATGAAAAAATTTAGGGTTTGAAAAAATGTGAACTCAAATATAAGAATAGATTTGGACTTGGGTCTCGAAATCTCATTTAAGTATGGAAAAAGTAATCAGCAGGTAGTATTAATTTCACGTGTATTTTTTTTACCATATCGGGATCGTTCCAATGTCCTGGACCTGCGTAAGGTTGCCAGAAATCTTGCTTTAACGCGAAATAATCCATTATGTTGGCCATGCTGGCGTATGAATCTTGAATATCGTCGTAATTTCTCCATAAATTGCAATGTTTGGCCATCGATTCGTAATTAATCTGAAATTAGCAATTTTCGTAAATTATACGGGAAAAGTTTTAATTATCTATTGAAATTTTTAATTACTTTCATGCCAGAGTACTCTTGATAAGCTGGCCAGCTACACGAGTATACGATTGGTCTTCCTGTTTGGTTCAAAATTCTTCCAAATTCGGGGTAACCTGAAAAACAAAAACCAGGAAAAAAATGACTTTCATTTTCGTTAACATTTCCTTCTTCGATTTTTCTCGTTCAGATAGGTTATCTATAAACACACGTGTATGTGTTTTCATCCCAGCACGTAGATAAGTATACCTACGATGTGAATGAACTTAGTGTGTTGTGTTGACGATGTCAAATGATTTAAAAATCATGTACAGGTATTTGAATCGATCAGGTTTTTCGATAGAATTTTTTTTTTTTTAAATGTTACAAGAAGTTGGATTCAGGTTGCTTGGAATTGATGAGTATGATAAATTAAGGTAACCTTTAAGAAGATAGAAATCTATGCAAATGACTATCTGCAGCAAGATATTTAAAAGATAGATACCTATTTTTTTAATAATTATTGAACTCCTATAATTTGTCGGACGTGGTTTGGAAGAGATCCAAAACAAGTTGAAAATTTAATCGTTTTCAGGTGTTCGCGATTGGATTCTTATTTTTTTCAGAATATCGTATGATTAATCATTAATCCACTTACCCTGCTCCATATCGAATATATTCGAATAACACCCATCCAATTTCAAATAATCAATTTCCCATTCAGCCAAAGTCTTCGCATCGTCCTCCATATGGCCAAGGATACCAGGATACCCTTCGCAAGTTTTATTACCGTAGTCTTCGTATAAACCAAATTTCAGTCCTTTGGAATGTACCTGAATATAAAATCATAGGTAATCATTTGAGATTTTTTTTTTTGAAGAAATTGGAAATTCTCATTACTTACATAATCAGCCAAACTTTTCATCCCACTGGGGAAACGTTTCCTGTCCGGTTGCAATTTCCCATCAGCTGTTCTATTCCTTTCTAACCAGCAATCGTCGATTATTAAATACTCGTAACCTGCATCTTTATATCCTTCGCTCACCATTAAATCGGCCACATCCTTGAATAACTTTTCACTACAAATTATGATTATTTTAATTACTTACTTACTGTCTTATTAGAAAATTAATCATCTTCAATTTTTTACCTTATGCATTCATTCGGAAACCTATCGCAATCAATAACACATCTGTACCGTTGCCAAGCCATCCAGCCCATCGGAGGTGTCAAAGCTAGTCCATTATCCAGTGCCAAACACGTTTTCCAAAATATACTCACGCATATTATCAACACGTAAACATGCACGTATCGCATCATGTTTAATAAGCAGCTCACTAAAAAATATACACAAATAGGTACCAGCCAATGTTACTGTTCATTTAAATTCGACGGAATTGACGATAGCAAATGCTTTGATAAGGCTGCAAGTTGGTATACGTAGGTCTAGGTAGCCAAGTACATGGAAAATGTTCGTGAAAATTGTGAACATTATCGCGTCGGGATAACGAAGGTCGGATCATTAAGATAGAAAATACATTATTTACAGTCCAACGAACATGGCTAGATCACGTTCATTCAACTGATTAGTGTATTTATAGGGAAATCTTTCGGGAAGGAAATTTGTCAATTAAATTTACTGCCAATTAAAAGTTATTAACACCATCAGAGCATAGCAATGAATTTGGAAATTTAATTCGAGGTCGTACAATTTTTTGTTGGAGTAAATTGATAATTTTGGAAGAAAATAGTCATGAGAATTTCGAAATGAATTATGCCGTGCGAAAAATTATTAAACTTCGTTTTGTACTCACACCTTCTCGGTAAATTTTAAATTAAATTCTCTAATTCTATGCTGATGCTAAAATATTGAAAATTTTCTCACAAAATCTCTTTTGAACAGATGAATAATGATTTTAATTTTTAATTTTTCAAATTCTTAATTCCTAATTTTAAATCTACACATTGTAAGCGAGTAAGTGGGTAGGTATTTTTTAAAAATGGGTGACCAATGAGGTAGGTATTATCGGCTTTTTATTTTCAGTTTGCAGTTGTTCCTGTTCGACACAAAATTATTATTGATAGGTGACCGGCCAAAAATAAACTTTAAACTTGACAGAAAAATTCAATTAAAACACTTTACAAATTGGAATTGCATTTGACGTTCTCGATTAAATTTTATCAGAATTCTGATGAATCTATGAAATAGTTACCTACTGAAACATGTTGATAAAGTACTTTAAATTATTAGGTAAAGAATAATAATTAGAAATTTCCTTTTCCTTTTTGACGAATTCACTCAACATATTATCCACTCATTCACAGCATAATAATTTCTCAAATTTCTAAGTACCTAAGCACTTATTTTCGAATCATTAAAAAATTTAAGCTTTGATGTTTCAAAATTTACTCACCTACAAATAATTTAAAAAAAACTCCAATAAACGTACTATTTTTACGAACTAGTTACAGAAACACTGAAGTTTTCATCATAAAAAACGTATGCTTATTCCGGAATGCATTAACACGATGTGTTTTGGTTAATAAAGATTATTTTTGTAGCCAGTGCTTTTAAAAACTTCCCTACCACTTACCATATCAACGTAGAGTGAGATAAATTCTCGTTAGGTTCGGTATCGCAAGATGACCTCAATCATGATCTTTGTTTTAGAATTTGCACAGAGGTATTTTACAGATGTTAGTCTATTAGGCAGCTTAATTTGCTGCTTTGTTCTTATGTCAAATTAATTATTTCACATTGTATTAAAATTTACCGCAGAGTTTGAATCATTTTAAGACGGAAATGAAATGAAAGAATATCGTAAATGGATGCCAGCTACAGCTAATGATTTGTGTATTGTAATCGAGGTTTGATCGACGAGAAAAAATAGGTGTTTTTAAAAGTATGGATGTGGTTTTTGGCTATGGTCAGGTAGAAAGTTTTGAATTTTAAAAAAATCTCAAAAAACCTGGATTGTTATAGGAATAACAATGTTTTGTCATAAGTAAAAAAAAATATTAAAATTATTGGTAAAAAATTTTGGGAAATTTTTTTACATGAAATATGACTTCAAGGTAAAATATCAGATAATGAGAGAATGAATGTCAAAATGGTGATAAATTTTTTTCTCTCTTTCTAAAAAATGAACAATTATAGAATGGCATTTTGTTAAGTATAAAAAAAACTTGATGTGAGATTATTTACTTTTTAATTTATTGAAATTGCAGCGAATATTTTGAAAATTGACAACAAAGAGTAAAATTTAACATGAGATTGGTATTTGAAAAAGTTATTTTGTTTTGTTATCGTTTTTTTATTTTGTGAAATTGTTATAGAGAACTTTGAAAATTAGAATACAGAAAAATAGGTAAAGACTTGAATATTTGATAGGTAGGTATAGGTACCTACCTAACAAAAATTCATTCCAAAAAATTCAAAAATTCAATGTACTTAAGTACAGGGACGGTTTCAGCATAATTTTTTGGGGGGGTGAGAAAATAAAATTTTCCAACTAACTACTGGGGTGGGCCGAAAAACCAAAATTTTTGATTTTCGAAAACATACCCCCGCAAAAGTTGTTGGCTGGGGAGACCAGAAAAATGAAAGAAAAAAAATTCAAAATCGATCCATATCTTCTGATCGCGCATGACCCTTCGATTTTTTGAAAATTTCCAAAAATGCAATATTCTCAAAAATTTAGAAGATGAAAAAAATGAAAATTTTCTTAAAATCAATTTTAGAGCTTGTTCGGTGGCTAACTAAACCAAAACACACGTCATCTGTTTTGAAAAAATCCATGTTTCATAACTTTTTTGTATTTCTCCTGTTTCTTCACCTATGAAGATTGAAAAAAGTAATAAAAAACATAGATTTTCTCAAAAAAAAAAAGAAGATGCTTTTTGGTCTAAATAGTCACTAAATAAGCTCTGAAATTGATTTCAATCAATTTTGAATTAAATTTTAATTTTTTTCAAAATGTTCGAAATTTTGGATTTTTAGCAATTTCCGGAAAACTGAAGGCTCACGCGTGATCGGCAGATATGAATAGATTTTGAATTTTAATGTTTTATTTTTCCATTCTCCACAGCCAACAACTTTTGTGGGGAGTTATGTTTTCGAAAATCAATAATTTTGGTTTTTCATCCCACCTTACTAACTTACTACACCACAGGATATAGAAATTCGAATTATGCCGAATTGCATACAAAATAATATAATAAAAGTAAAATATGTATTTGTATATTAAGATCTATATAGGTAAGTAGAATATTGGAGAAAAATCTAGAACATTCAAGGAGTGAATAGAAAATAGATAATGAAAGGGAGAGTAACGGTATATTTCCAAGGGATACACTTCGGCTAGGGTGTCCCAGGAAAAATCAAAGTTGAAATTTCGGGGCGCATACCCCTAAATTTTTTACTTTTACCCCTAAAACATATTTAAGCTTGATTACGACCCTATTGAAGCACGTTTACCCGTGCCGCCATCATGGCCTCAAAGTCATGTCATAAGTCACGAATTTTAGGAAATTTTCACAGCGCCGTAACTCTTTTAATTTTCGATTTAGTTGAAAAATATATAGAACCTTTCTTGTTGTCAGTAAAAATATCTACAAAAAAATGTCATATAAAATTTTTGCCTAAGTCGAAGAATAAAAGCGTTACAATACTTTGAAATTTGGAAAAAATTGTTAAAATTTGAAAATTTTCAGTATCGCAACTCTTTCAACTTTTAGTTTGGGCGAATTGTGTATAGAACCTTTCATGTTACTAATAAAAAGTTCTACGAAAAAGGTCACATTCAATTTTCACCTAGATCGAAAATTGAAGGTGCTACGATGTATGAAAATTGAAAAAAAAAACTGCTATAACTGCGAAAATTATCGAGTAAATTATAAAAAAAATCCACTCTCAGACTTTTTTTTTCCAAAATTAAATGCAAGCTAAACTTCAGAAAAAATTCGTCTTTTTTATCCATTTTTCAACTTCAACTTAATTTTTTCGACCATCCTCTCCCTCCTTCCACACACCAAATACCCAAGTCATCGTTGTACGTTTTCTTGATTTGAAAATAAACAAAAATTGAAAATTTCTGGCCATTATAAGCGATTCCTGAAGGCAACAGCTTCAAAATGTAGTTTACATTCAGACTTGGAAAAATCATAAAAATTCTCATTCAAGTTGAAAATTCTCAAACTTTTAGAGCTGCCATTCTAATGATGACAAAGTTGTAATTATTTATGCTCGAAAAAATTAAGTTGAAGTCGAAAAATGGATAAAAAGACGACTTTTTTCTGAAGTTTAGCTTGAATTTAATTTTGAAAAAATAAAAGTCTGAGAGTGGATTTTTTTTTAAATTTACTCGATAATTTTCGCAATTATAGCAGTTTTTTTTCAATTTTCATGCATCGTAGCACCTTCAATTTTCGATCTAGGCGAAAATTGAATGTGACCTTTTTCGTAGAACTTTTTATTAGTAACATGAAAGGTTCTATACACAATTCGCCCAAACTAAAAATTGAAAGAGTTGTGCACTTTGAAAATTTTTAAATTTTAACAATTTTTTTCCAAATTTCAAAGTATTGTAGCGCCTTTATTCTTCGACTTAGGTAAAAATTTTATATGACATTTTTTGTAGATATTTTTACTGACAACAAGAAAGGTTCTATATATTTTTCAACTAAATTGAAAATTAAAAGAGTTACGGCACTTTGAAAATTTCCTAAAATCCGTGACTTATGACATAACTTTGAGGCCATGGCGGCACGGGTAAACGTGCTTCAATTGGGTCGTAATCAAGCTTAAATATGTTTTACTGGTAAAAGTAAAAAATTTAGAGGGTATGCGCCCCGAAATTTCAACTTTGATTTTTTCTCAAGTTTCAAATTTCCGACTGAACCTAGAATTTTCCGATTATTTCCGACTGTAAAAACGCCTGGGGGGGTGTAACACCCCCCCACACCCCCCCTTCGAACCGTCTCTGCTTAAGTAACATTTTTTCTGAGACATTACATCCAGGACATTGTGTTCAAATTATTATTTTCTGGAGTATCATGTTCAATTGATCGATATTCGCCTTTTTTTTAAACACCATGTTCAGATTGGATTTTTCTGGGACAACAT
Organism: Pseudococcus viburni; assembly: GCA_033439095.1. Taxonomy (NCBI): domain Eukaryota; kingdom Metazoa; phylum Arthropoda; class Insecta; order Hemiptera; family Pseudococcidae; genus Pseudococcus; species Pseudococcus viburni. Next base: position 15,375 of record JAVBJF010000389.1, read on the forward strand.
GTCCAAATTATCCAAATAGGGTTTTCTTGGGCATTGTATCCAAATTGGGTTTTTAGAATACAATTGTGGGTGTTTCTGGGACAGAGGTAAGTACACTATCAACAAATTGGGGTTTTTGGGACACTATGTCCAAATTTGGTTTCTTAAAACGTCGTGTTCAAATTATCCATGTTCCAAATTGACTTTTTTGGAACAACATGTACTAGAACTCTATATTCAAACTTTTTTTGGGGGGGGGGGCTTACACAATGTACAAATTATCTAAATTGGTAAATTGGTAGAACACTAGGGGTGGATCATTTTGCATTTTTTTTTTCGAAAGTTGGATAAGGGGTGCCACAAAACATGTGTCTAGCTTTGAAAACGACGCGACGTGGCAAAAATTTTACACCGACTCCATTTTACCCTTCTCTACCACTTAAATCTAAATATGTTTTAAAAAAATTAGAATAATTTAAGAACTATTGATTTTTTTCAAAGATGATTTTAGAATGAATGTTTGTATACTCAAAAATACCATCGGCACCCATTTTTCATCATCACCTTATTTTTCAGGGGTCCTTAAAAAATACCTACCACTTTTTTATACATTCAATAAAAAATGAAAAAATTGTTTTTGAAAAAGCTCACCTGAAATGAAGTTAGTATAAATATTTTAATCTAGTGAAATCATCTGAGGCAGTTTTTTGTCAACCCTCATTCAAGTCATTTTTTCAAAATGAAAGAAAGTGCATGGTGCATTTTTGTTTCAAAAATTGAAAAAAAACCTGAAATATTAATTTTTTTAACTAAAGAGAATGAAACTCGTATGGTTTAAAAGTCTTTGCTCATAACAAAACTTATGTAATTTTCCATTTTTCTTGATTTTTAAAATAAATTTCTCGAAATACATAAGATGATCTAATTGAAAATACTTATCTGGGATCATTTGCATGTACGTAATGAAATGAAAACATACATTTCTTAAACCCTTTCGCAATGTGAAAAAAATCATTTTTTCACGATTGCCTATTACTTAATGGTACCAGTAACGTGAGTATTTACAATGAAAATGAATTGAACCATCAAAAGTATCGAACGAAATTCGTAAATGTAGGGTAGGTATGTAATTTATTTTCAATTCATTTAGCTAACCTAGTTTTGGGGATAGAATTATTATATGAGTACATCGTTTATTGACCCTGCTCACCTCAAAATAATTCGTCGATATACAGATACCTGCCGGTAACGAAATATCTACTTGTTCCACGCATTACGAATCGAGCATGAGTGTTGTATTTTTCAGAATACATGTCAAAAGTTTAATGTTTAAAATTGGAAAATGATTTTAATTCTACATTGCATTCATTCATGAGGTAAGTAATATTGGTTCTGTTTTTTTTTTAAATTAGTCGAGTTTATACAATTAATTGATACCTAGTTGTATATAAAAAGGAATTAGGTACCTACAAAAAATTCAAATGTTTACCTGAATTTTTTTTCTTAAAGGAGAAAACGGTTGAATATGAGTTTTACAAACGAGAAAAGTAAAAAAATTTTGCAAGATAATGAAATTTTATACAGAAAATTAATGTTAATTGCTTATCGACCATCATTGCATAGTAATAAAGAAACAATACCTTTCATCCCAAGTTCATACATCAATAGAACTAGAAAACAGCAACAAATGTACTTCGACAACCAAGTAATGTCCATTTTACAATAAAAATTAAGTTGAAGAGCAGTAATCATTCTTCATTTTTATTATTATTTTAGACTCTTCTTCGTAAAATATATGGATGTAAGAAATATATCAACGATGGCCGGTGAACACATGGATAATTAGAAACAGTCGTCATTTGCACCACGAACTACGAATTGGAAACGTTGCTCAACTGAAATTCTCGAGCTAATAACAGATACCTATTCTGATATCAATAATTCATCATCACGAAAGTACACTTGAAAATAAAAATTAATGATGATTTTAATAATAATAAAAACAATATACTTTATTTCAAAATAATAAACATTTTCGTACGACTACATCAATTTTTTTGTTCACTCTCGTCATCAGAATCGTTCTCATCATTTTTGTCAACAGAAGCCTCTTTTTTAGATGGTTTAATCTTTTTATCCGCAGCATCGGTTGCAGCTTCCTGCCCGCTCTCCAGTGAAGCCAATTTCGCCATAAAATATTCTTCTCTTTTCTTCTTCTTCATTTCTTTGCTTAACTTCTTCTGCTCTTTTTCTTTCTGCTCCAACATAAGTTGGAATTTCTCATCCTTAGGATCAATGGTATATCCAAAATGACGTTTAACATCTTCCAATAAAGCATCTCTCTTCTTTTTCGCTTCTTCGGCGGCGTTCAACTTACTCATAATCTTTTCACGTAATCTCTTCTTATGGTCTTCCATCGAGGCCACCATTTTCTCATAATGTGCTTCTCTAACTGCATACTGCCTCTTTTCTTCGGCCAGTTCTTCTAATTTTCGTTTACGTATATCTAAAATGTGTTCCGTGTGGGATACTTTTTCATACTCTTGGAAATCTTCTATTTCTTCTTTCGTCATAAAACAAACGGCAGGATTTACGCCGATACTGCTGCCATATTTACCGTACAACCCACGCTGAACGGCTAAACTGTCATCGAATCTGTGTTCAGGTCTAGGAGTGAATGGTAATGGGTTATTGTGTACTATTGCACGATAGTTTGGACGTAATCGAGATATATCTCTCTTTTTCATCAGTTCTTCTTCGGACATCACAGTTTCTTCATTTTCAGGTGGCATTATGGATTCTTCGGAGGAATCTTCTTTCGGAGCTGAACTTGTTTCCGAAAATTTGACATGGTGTAGGTGGTTCAAAAATGGAAAAGTTCGGTTGGTATGAATTTTCGAATGGAAACTTTTACTTATTAGTTGGACCACGGATGCCATATTTGTTCAGAAATGTCACTATTTTTACGGTAAATTATTACTTTTGTAAAAAAATTCACATAATGTTCGGCATTATTTTCATTATCAAATTTTGTTAAAAATGCTTATCAATCGGATTTTTTTGATTTACGAAAAACAATCGAAAACAAAAAGTTCGAAATTGATCGTCCAATTAAAATCTAGAATGATAACATTCAAGTAGGTAATTAAGTAGGTGAAATTAAATTCAAACAATAGATTTTAGCGCTTCTAGCGATCAACAAAGTAAACAAAAGAACAGTTTTGTGTTTTTAAAAAAAATTTTAAAAATTGCAAATCAACCGATTTGATTTCTTAACCGAAGGTAACAATGGCAAACTTTTTCTTATTTTTCCTTCAAAAAATTTTAATTTTCCACATAGAATAGACTTTAGATTGTAATAGTTTTGAAAGTTGATCCTGTCGTCAGTATAAGGTGATGTGTCAGCGGCAATTATGAATAAATTTTAACGATTTTTTAAATTCGTAGAATTAAGTTCGGCGTTTAATTAGTGATTTAGTTCGTCGGTATGATCGAATGATGTGGTTATCACAGTGATCGAAATGTTCGGTGTAGTTGATTTATAACAATGAATGTAGTGTAATTTTTTCATCATGTTAAAATCATTCTTCTGTGATTTAAAGTTCTACCTTTTGATATTTCTATTTATTTTCAATGTCGGAGTGTTATGTGAAAAAGGTGCTCTTCCAGCCGCGAGTAAATATGCTCCAAATCCAACATCGGAAAGCGTTGGTGAAAAACAAACGGTGGCAGATAACTCCGATTCAAGTAAGTGGCTTTGATCTATCAATATTCTTTTCCAGTGCTCAAACTTGATCTCCTGTGTTTTGTTTCTAGTCTTATTTGAGAGCTGTTACGATGATATGGCTTGTCTGATTCGTACCTCCGAAGATAGACAAGGTCTGGAAGCCATTCGTGCTCTTCATCATCAGCTCGACGATGATGCCAATGGAGCTGTGGATTTATCCGAATCGAACGACGTGAGTGCATTAAATTTGATTTTGATGTATTCAGCTAACCCCTGTCAGCAAAATGAGAATACCTGATCACTCACCATTCAAAAGTCTCAAATTATGGGTTTAATTGTCATTCGTCATCTTATCTCTGTTTCTTCAACCATGGTGCTTCGTTACTGTACTTTTGATTTTTCAGTTCGTTTCGAAACATTTATTCGCTCAGAATTTCCTTTTGTGCTTCGATCAATGAAGGATTCGCCAGATTTATGACCTATTTGCGTATCCTCCGTCGAATAAGTACTCGTTGTCACGCAAATGGTACAACTACAATTGATTTTTTCATCATATCGTATCAGCAGTAGCAGTTTAATTAACCATATGCGAACGTATTATCGATAATCTCGTTATACACGACGCATATAAGTCTTGATAACGAATCGAACCATTTTATTTGTCCGAAAAATTTCGCCGTATTGCGAACGATGCACCATCTCGTTTACAGTCTATGCATCAACGACACAATTCCATTACGCAACGAATAACTGGCATGAATTTCAATAGTTTATCGAGCCGTTCGTAAATATTACTTATTTTTGTAATTACGCAATCCACATTACTATCGTGTTGGCAAATTGTATACTTGATTCGTAAATTCCCAGAGTATGTAACGAAATTAGTCAGGTAATCATGGCCAAAAACTGGATTGCCGTGCTCTTCTATTGTTAGCGTTGAGAAATTCATAATAACTCTGCTTATCGAGTCTAAAAATACACCGAGCCTAGCACGTTTTCGAAAATTTTACCGTCTAGAACTTCCTCGGTGTGTCCTGTCGTATTCGGCGTGCGAAAAGTCGAGCTTTAAAAAAACTGCAATGTTTGTTTAATCGCCATACGTCGGCGTACATCTGCAAATAGAGCTCACCGCAATGTAAACATTCGAAGGAATGCCGTTGACACAATGGATTATTGATAAACGACCTAGCATCGTTTTCATTTATTGAAAGTGATAGATACAAATTTACCAGATCAAGGACGTACTTTAGGTGCAGTTATTCCGTTCGTAATGGTTGACTACAATTGTCAGATGTGTACGAGATGACCTTTTCAAATACACCAGTGTATCGGACGAATCGGCGTTGGAATTGTTTACGTCCAATTCATCCGCTTACTCTACATTGTTTCCTGTTCCGTTATTTCGAAAATAACGCCACGATGTGCCAGCTTATCAAAGTTTTTGGTCATCGGAGTCGTGCGATTCAACGTCGTCGAGTAAATTGCTTCGCAATAAAGTTGGAAAAATAACAATTATCTAAATAAAGTCAGTGAGTTTACGAAGTACATTAATGTATTCGGTTCTTCTATCGGCCTCTGTAGTCTGTACTGCATATAACACATGTCATTTAAACTATAATCTTCGACCTTGCCTTATTTACGTAGCCGTGTTGTCAACAATGCAAAACTATAATAAGCACGAGTTAACGTCCGAGAATTCCTTAAATAAGGAGATTTTTTTGCAAACACAGTTTGTTTTCTTAAAAGCGCTTATGAACTGGATGAACTCATTTTGATTCACTCATTAGTTTTCAATTCGTGTGATCGTTTGCCCATAATATGTGTTCATAGAAGTTTCATAAGATCCTTGTAAAATTTTCAGCAGATGAAGGTAGAGAAATAGATCCTGGCCATTTGGTTAAGTGGTTTTCAAGTTGCTATCAATATCTTAAAAATGATGATAAATTCGTTTCTTTTTGAGAGAACAACTTCTCTCCACTGCAAGGTACTCTCTAAAAGTTAAATTTATTGATATTCTGCCTTTTCGAATCATTGAATCACCAAAAAAAAAGTAATTTTTAATAAAAAATATTATTGATTTCTCGGTCAGTTTGCAATTTTTTTTTAGAGAAAGTAAGAAATTTTGGACGAAAAAATCAGTGAAAAACCAGTCAAAATCACTGATTTTCAGTAAATTTGACTGATTCAGTTTTAGAGAGTAGAAAATCGTAGAATAAAAAATGACCAGAGTTAATTTTTTAGAAAACTAGTGCCACACTGGAAAAATCAGTAAATTTTATCTTAAAAATCCAAATATTTTTGAATCGTGTTTCTTGGTGAAAAAATATATGTTTAACCTTTGAAAGTTGAATTTTCCATAACCTTGTCCTTGCTACACTTCGTTATATTTCTCATTTCACAGTTTTGAAATAAGAATGACCAATTCCTTATAAAATAATATACCGTAACATGGGGTTACCTTGGCCGTGGGGGCTAACTTTGTCCCAGTACCGAAACAATTTCATTTTTCATATTAGGCTAAATGCAGTACTTTTTGCACTGGGCCAAAGTCCCCCCCCCCCACTCGGTACATTATGTGCAATCGCTGTTGGTTTTTTCAACAAAGGTAATGTGTTGCTAATTTTTGAGAAAGGAATTAAATACTATTTATTTTATTTCTTTAGAGAAAACGAAAAAATGTGATGAACGAAACGCTGAACTTTTATTGCCCATCTCTTTTCCCCCTCCCCCTAAAAAACAATGAAAGTTGAAAACAGCAAAAAATAATGGGATAAAAAGGGGAGTGGAGAGGTTATTTGACAAGCTAAAAAATTGGTACGAATAAATTACAGCTAGAATTTTCTACGAAAATTATGTACATTTTTCAGACCTTCCCCCCCCCCCCAAAAAAAAACTTCTTGGCCTCTTCAATTATATGCTTGACTATGCCCGTGTTGAAAATAAGTCGAGTTACAACGCCCTTTTTGCTTTTTTCCGGAATATTTAGAACTGAAATGAACTTTTTGAAATGAACTTTTCCCTGGGGCGGAATTCCCCCCCCCCCCCCGTGTAATCTAAAAAACCTGAGAGAAAATGAATACAATATAGGAACTGAAATTGATTAGGACAAATCCCCTTTCTACATGTAATGTTTGAAAAGCTTGAAAAATAGTCTTGCAAAATTTGTATTAAACTTCTTTGAAAATCACGTTTTTTAATTTTAAGATTTTGTCAAGACATAATTAGTAGATTTGAAAAACTTGAAATAATTGGTTTAGAAAACCTCACAAAGTGATGAAAAATTCATGGATTTGACTCGAAAGTCTTGCATTCTCATTGAAATTTTTTTGTACGTGGTTGTGATTTTCCGAAAAACCTGGAAAATCGAGCAATTTTGAAATTTTCACTCCGAAGTCGCAGGTTGAAATTTTTTTCTCTTCAGGACTGAAATTTTTAAAAATTATGAATTTTTAATTATTGAACGTTTTTTTTACCAAAATTTTCTTCTTCTCCTCTCGAGTTCAATGATCTTGCATGTCATTTAAAGAATGTGAAAACCAAAAATATGATATGAACTTCTTTCCCCCCTCTCTCTCTTTCACTCCCGTCAAGATTGATTATTTTGAAACGAGGAAGCATGTATCCCTCTTGATTTTGTCAAGGGCATAATCTCGGTTAAAATGGAAGTGCATGTTTATCTCTGCATGAGTATTTTATCTTTGGAGAGTCTATCGTTCATGGAAGTCGTGAAAATTGTGAAAATGTCTTAATTTTTTATGAGAAATTCAAGGAATTTAAATTTTTTTAATTTTTTTCTACTCTATGGAAAATTTTCAACATTTTTTTATGTCGGGGTCATGAAAAGTTTTGAAAATTCAAAGGCCAGTTCATTAGACATCCTAGTTGAAAATTCTGTAAAACTTGGTCTGGAAAATCTGGAAAAGTCAGGAAAAATATATTTTTTTAAATCTTGGCAAACATGTTTAATTTTTTTTTTTTAGAACATTATCAATTAAACTTGAACTGATTTTTTTATGGAGGGGGCAGGGATATGGAAAAATCTCAATGAAGGTTCTGCAAAAATTTTGAAAAGGTCTTGCAACAGTCCTGCATTTTGGTTCGGAAATTCTGTTATGACACCTTGATTTTTAATGCTCTACAATTTTTGTTTGAATTTTTTTCCGGTCTCTTAATTTAGCTTTTTTTTTTATCCGCAGGTGTCTTGAAAAATTAACGTTCGCATAAAAAATTACGATATGGACAAAGTTTGAAACATAAATTGTAAAAAATTGCAAAATTTGTCATTTTTTTCGACTGTTTCATCTGCGAGTGGGGAGGTGTTCTCTATTTGGGGAAGGAAAAATTGATTCCCACTTTATGTATGTACGTTTAATGAGTTTTCTTTAGTGCTAGGTTGAAAAACATTTTTAGGTAAAAAATCATTGATTTTTAATCCTCCACAATTTTTTTGGGAACATTTTTTGTCTGAAGAAAACTAGTCAATCACTGGTTGAGAATTATCGGACCAGTTCAAAAAATTGAAAGTGAAATGTGAAAAAATGATTTCAATTATCAAGTCCAACCTCTAATTTGTACTGTTTGTCGATCGAATCCCAAAAAGCCTTTCATATTTGAAAAAACACATTTTTTGATATTCTGAACCCTCCTCAGAAAAAGGCCGAAACATTTCTCATCTTCAATCACCAATCAGAAAAATTCTAAAACTTTACTAATCATCTTTCTTCATACGGTGCAAGACATTTTGAACATCCTGTAAATTGATTCGTGACAATTTTTTCTCAATATACGATTCCGTTTCAATTGGCAAAAAATACATTATTTATTTGGGAAAATACCCAACGCCCTACCCCTATTCGAGCAGCGCATTTTCAAGACGTACGCGGTACGAAAATTAAATCGAAATGTTTTAAAAAACTCAACTTCCTAAATTGAAGAAAGACGCAGTACACTTGACGTACGTATTCTTTGGTATAATTATTCAATGGTATAAGAACTCGAAGTATATGTCCAAGGTCATAGAAGTAATCCTCCAAATCCATTTACCTGAGCTCGTAATCAGCGTATCATTTTTAGTGATAAATTAGTATAGAAAAGTTCGACACCGCTTCTCTCGCTCGATTGCGGTATTTAAAGCCCGACGTACGTATTACGACTGTTCGAACTCTCAATACAATAGGTAACAAATTTGGGGCGAAAATGTAACGTGCAAAAAATTTGTTCAAAAAAACCAACGTTCGGGTTTCTCTTATGGTATTTTTTGTCGTTGGTATATTTTCTCGAAAATTATTCCGCGTCGGGTCACCGAAATAATTACCAAGTAGCTAATAAAATTACCTACCTAACGTCCAATTGGCCGAGTCCCGAGTCGTGAATTTCATTTCGCGAAGCCGCGATGGATTCGCACCATGCAACTGGTTTTGGCTATTTGAAATATCTACCGAGACCAACGGTGGTATTTCAACATTAAAATATACGAAGTCGTACGCAGATAAACATTATCTCTACGAACTGGTTTTTTTTTCGTTTTGAGAGATCGCTGTACGCGTGATAAAAAGTTACGTAAAATTCAGCCAATTACTTCCATCGCGACGTTGGGTGTTCGGGAGGTGAGAAAAAATTTAATCGGTTTTGTCGAGAGAATTACTCGATTATGGAGGCATTTTTCCCCCCAATTTTACGGTGAAATTTCATCTTTGCATTTCGCTGCTGGGATCGACTTTTCTAATTGTTTGCGAAGTGAAGAGCCACAAAAAGCGTAGGTTGGTGGAATCTAAACATCCTAAAGTATATTGTTACTAATCGATTTGAAATTAATCCCTTTGAAAAATCTGTCAAGATAGATAAGTCTACAACGAATAATGGATTATCCTATTGTCGTCACGCTTATCGAAGTACTTGTCAAAAAATTAAATTCAACAATCCGATGTTGTTGAAATTCTCGATTTTTTCGTATGTCGAGATAATTTAATGAAAAATTGAAATAACCGAATTGAACGATCAAAATTTTTATAAATTTTTCGAGATTTCTTATTCTATTTTCAGTAATGAATAAGTATTTAGTATTTTTCAGAATCAAGTTAATTATTGGAAGTTCTATTCGTCTTATTTGAATTTGTGATACATATAATTTCAAACAATTCGTTAAAAAATTGAAAAAAGAATCATTCGTTCGAAATAACTGTACGAATACGTACAAGGTCGAATTAGGATATGTCAACTGAATACAAAAAGCTGTAATTAAATTTTGAAGATATATTTGTTCTTTAGTATCCGTAATTACTCGAATGCATTCCAATTTGTTCGCTTAAAGGAGTATACGTTTATCGATTTCAAACGGGTTATTTGTCTGTGCCAGCTTCTTAATGGAAGTTTTTTTTCAGAGGAAAATTATCAGTAATGTTGAGATTATTGTGAAATTTGCAATGGGTAATTTTTTGTGATTACCTAAATGGAGACTTTGCAGAAATGTGGATTGGAGAGAATTAGTTGATAGGAAATCCCAATGTTACTTTTCCTCAATCATTTTCGATGTTTTTAGTTTCTGAGAGGGAAGGAGGAAGAAAAAAGTTCAAAACGTGTTATTCATTTTCTAATATATTTGTACCTACGTTGGTAAATGAAAAATTCAATGAGTCATTTTTCGTTGAGGATAGAATTTCTACACCATGATCAATATCATTTTTATGAGGAATCGTACAATTCATTTCGATTGAAATAATTACTGAATGATTTTCCTTGAATAAGGTTATTGATTCGTTCAGATACACGTTGCAAATTTTATAATTATTGATGACATTGATACATGTGAGTAATCTATTCGATTAAATAATAATCTCCTCATTTGTGCTGCAGATTATCTGATAGGTCATAAAAATTGAAAAGTCATAATTTAGGGAGATTGGTTATGAAGGCAGTGAAAAATCATGGAAAAGTCGTGTAATCACAAAGGATGATTAAGTTTTTCTCAGCGATCTTCTGCTAAACGAAGATACTTTCAGAACATATTAAATTTTGTTGTGATTTTTTTCAACTTTTTGGAAACTGAAGTTAATTTTGAAGTGATTTTTTGAGTTTTTTCATGGAAGGAGGCTAAGATTTTTGGCACAATTTCCTGTTATAAGGGGTATACTGGTGTTCAGAAGTTGAATGATTTAAAACAATTTTTTAATGTTTTTATTATTTTGTTTTGAAAATTTGAGTCAATTTTAGAACTTTCCTTATTTTTTATCTGGGGAATCTAAAATATTCCTAGCACCGTTATTTTTTGCAGAAAGACGATTTTCGAGGGGAGGAGTAAAATATTTTAAAATTTTGAATATGTTTTTAATAAGGTTATAGACTGTTTTCCTGAAGCCTAAATCCCGAACGGACATTTTCCCGAATAGGATATTTCACGAAAAAAATGTTCACGAATCCGTTTTCCCGAATACCGAAATCCCGAATACAATTCTCGAATAACTTTTTTCCCGAATGCAGAATTTCTCGAATCACGTTTTTTATTATTTCTATCCCAAAAAGTTAGTTTGAGGGCCATCTCATGACCATAAGCGCCTAAAAATCCAAAAATCTAAAAATAACACTGATTTTTGTTGTTTGATTGAGAATATACGGCAAGATATCAGGTTCTCAGGTGCCCCAATTAGGGCTCTGACCTTAAAAATGTGGATATTTTGGAAAAACTAAATTGAAGTTTTTACATTTTTGGAAGTTGAGGTTTTTTTCGATGCACTTGAGGGCATGATACGGTCCTCAAACTATTTTTTTTTTCGGATTCCTTATGAAATTTGCTATCAATACATTGTAAGTTTCTTCAACTTTATTATATTTTATTGAAAATATCTCAAATAAAACTAAATCTTCTAAGAAAAATTTTGAAGTAGTGAAAGTTTGTCAAAAAAATTAAAACTGGCGCCCGAGCAATAAAAAAACGTGTATTTACCAATACCCCCACTTCAAAATTAAAAAATTGTTTGTGGTACACTTTTAGATCAATGTTATTTATTTTGAGGTAAAAAATTCCATTGCACCTTTGACTCTTTAATACAAAAAGGGGTTCCAAAATTTTCAAAATTGCGTCACTCGGTGGAAAATTATTTAAAAATTTTGCAAAAAATTTCTACTGTTTCTCTAACCCTTCAGAAGCAGTTTTAGAAAATGATTTGTATTTGGCGAAAAATGGGAAAATTTTGAAAGAAAATACACATTTTGGTTTCTCTCCCCCAAAATACTTAAGCAGGGTGTCCATTCTCTGGAAAACCGGGAAAAGTCAGGGAATTTTGGTGGTCTGGAAAAATCAGGGAATTTTGGAATTTTCTCTGGAATTTTTCGAAAATCTAAAAAAAGGATGTTTCTTTGCTTATTTCATCATTTTTTTGACGGTAATGTACCATAAAATTAATACTCAAAATGCATGTCTTCGTTCATTAAATTATGAATTATTCAAAAAAAACTTCCTCTCGCTACGCTCGGGGCAATTTACGCTCTTTGTTTCTACTGAATTTATTCAAAATCTTAAGTTTTTTGGAAACTTAGGTTTTAATAAGCTGTGATGAGAAAGAAATGCCATGATGCCCTTAACCACGATGTTGAGAAAAGGGGGAGGGAATGGAACATGAATTCGAAATTATTGGCCATGTTTTGGAAAACATGAATGAGGAAAAAGTGGTGAATTTTCATTTTTTGAAGATCTTTTTTCGCAAAAATTTTCACTCTCGCTTCGCTCGGGCTCAACATATGTTTGTATGTTTTCATAAAATGATTTATATTTTACCTCCTCATTGATTTTTTCATTTATTGGTACCAACTAAAAAATTGCTGGAGATGGCGTGAATTTGGAAATTTGAGAATTTGTGTTTTTCATTTGAGGGGGGGGGGGGGGAACGAAGTTTTTGAATTTTCGGCCTGGAAAAATCCGAATTTTCATACGCTTGGTTTGGTAGACACCCTGGCATAATTTTTTTCATTTTTCAAAACTTAATTTTGCATTGGAATAGTTAGTTTTTCCTTTTTATTAAAAATTTTTTCTGTGGTTAATAAATTCACATTTTCCAATTTTTGCGGTGAGGGGGAGCTGGGTGGGTTCAAAAATTTTCAGAATTAAATTTGAATCTTTTTGTTTGGCCCGAAGAGGAGCATCTAAAGATCTCGTAAAAAGTATCTAGTGATTTTTGAAAAAGAAAATCGTTAGACCCCTTGAATTTTATATCATTCTTTTGCAAAATTTCGGGATGCAAGTACATCACGTGAAAAAATTACTCCCCCCCCCTCCTTGGTTTACAAATATCATATTTAAAAGGTCTGGAAAACTCGAAAAATTAATCTGGAAAACCTGGAAAAGTCAGGGAAAATCATTTCTGAAATATAGTGGACACCCTGTTAAGCCAGGGGTCTAAAATTCTGGCGACGTATACTTTTTCAACATGGAGATGTTTCAGTGGGGAGAGGGGGAGGATTTCTATAAAAATTAATCATCAAAATTGAGACCCAAAAATTTGACATGATATTTTGGATTTGATATTATATATTATGACATTTTATTGTCAGACTTGAAAAAATAAAGAAAAAATTGAAAAAGAGCCTTCAAATAATTTATCTGACATTTTAACAAAAATTCAAATTGTATCAAGTTTTCTCATGTCTGACGAATTATCGAAAAGTTCCAGAAAATCGTCTTTAGATATTATCCGAAATTTTATTCAAAAAGTTAGCGCTGTACGTATAATTCAAGTCATGTAAAATAAGTTGTAGGTAGCTAAGCAAAATGAAATTTCTGACATACTCGTGAATTGATAGCTGATTACTTTGCATCCTAATTTTTTTCTCATTTTTTTCACTTTTTGAAATTTGATAGGTACCCTAAAAATATGGATATTTTAAAATCAAAGTATCGAAAAACTTTATGGGATGAGACAGCCATATTCTATGGAATTTGCAATAAAATGAGGATATTAAACTAAAATCCTCAATAACCCTGAAAACCATCTAAAAATCGTGAAATTTGGTCTGAGCAAACTAAACGAACAAAATGAATAGTCATCCCAGTCTCTGTGTACTTTTCTCATTCATCATTATCGATCATATGGAACATTATGGCAGAAGTACATCGAAATTCGAACGTATGGAAAACAATATCAAAGATATTTCGCGAAGTATCTAAATATACAGCATAAATAATGCGGCGTTATGTACATATTTAAATAGACGAGCTATAAAAGTTTGTTTGTATAAAAATAGAAATATTATATACTTATGCCGGCAAGTACATTTAACATTATAGATTCCCATCATTGTTTGTTTGTTTGTTTTAAGGTTATCGTAGACGAATGAGCTTTCTTAAGTAATTTACGAGTGTTATTTTAATTACCGAGTTTACCGAGTATAAAAGGAATTTTTTTCGCAACCGACCGATTAATCCGAACATCGGTTTAGCGTTAATATCGCCAACTTACACCGATGCTGAGTCAAATAGAGAGACGAAGCGTCAAGTTAAACATTGTTACGGCACCCAGCGGCAAAGAAGAGCCAAGACGTGCGGAATTGTCGCGTCTTTTTACTTTTATTGGCATCTTTCCACCATTCTCTTGCCTCTGCGATCTGCGAATGTGGAATTGTGGACGTTTAGATATAGCCGAGCGCGGGCGATATAAAAAAGCTACTTTACGCGATAATCGAGTATTCGGATTAGCTGGCAGGTAGTGTGAGACAGAGATTCTTTTTCGCCACTTGCGACTTTCTTTAACGGTCTGTTGCGAATGGCGATTTCCTTGATTGTCTTGGCATATGGCAGACTGCGGATAGATGTAAGTTTTTTCAAACGGAATTCGAATTCGGATCGTGGAAATTTCATATTGGATATTTCTTTACGGTATCGACTTGGTGAAATTGGATTGAAAGATATTCCAACTCCAAGTAGAGATATCAGTTTATCCTAATCGAACTTTTACATGAACGAATAAAAGAATGTATTTGCGGACGATAGGTTACCCAAAGTAAATTTTTTTGTCCATATGACACGCGACCGTGTAATGGATTCATATCGCCCACATGTCTTTTTATAGTTTCCCACGTGTTACCCTTTTTTTTCTCTTTTTGAATTTCATCGTACACGTATACGTCGTTGATTAAAAATATATCGCTCAATGTCAGTTTCACTTCACTGTCGTCGATTACCATGGTCTTCCTTCCTATCCCGTACTGCCGATATGAAGACCCGCACTCCGCACATCCGACCGGCTCGGCGAACCTTGATCTATGCTAAAGGTGGTTTATGGAAGTAAATTTTTGTTCCTTGATTTATACCCAGTGTGTGTTCGCCGCTGTTACAATGCTTGTATGAAAATTGCAACACTAGCTTGACTTTTTATGGTTTGCTGAGACGTGGAACGTGGACTGTGCGATGGTTTTGAGGTGTGGGTAAATTGGCGACTGGTAATTTGCGTACGTTGATCTGTCGTTGTGCGGAATTTTCACCTACGATGTTTGAAAGATGCAATTTTTTTTCGTCGTATGAAACGAGTGTACGATGACGAGTTAGATTATTAACGGTATCGTTTGAAAAATGTTATACATCATTGTCCATTGGTATGGGGACACGATTTTCGGTTTTTATCATTTTTCTTTCAAGTCGTCGAATAAAAATTTTCAAAATTCAATTTTTTCGATTTAAGTTCTGAAAATATGTTGAAGAGTGATGGAAAGTTAGTGATATTTTGAATATCTACATTTCGTTTGAGAATAATTTTTCATCAAATAATCTCCTCTTGATCCTCCGATTTTTTCGCAATTTTTCCGCGGAAATTTCAAAATTATGAATTATAATTGTGCACGTGAAAAATGTTTTCTCGGCGAAAAAAGGTTTAAATTTATATTTTACAGGTATTAAACAGAGTCACCTTTTTTAGTGACTTGTCCCCTATTTTCAAGGTTGGTCACTAAAAATCACTTTTTTTGCCAAAAGGTCACTATTGGTCACTTTTTTCATCCTGAAGTCACTTTTTTCGTTCAAACGGCCTACCGCTCTTGCATAAAATTTAAAAAATACTGATATTTCTAAAAAAAAAAAGTTCTATCAAATCTTTTTATGATTTTTTTCAGTTACCTAGGTACTTGAAGCTTGTGTATTGTGTTGTGCTTGAAAGTAGTTGTAGGTATTATTAAAAAAGATTATAGCCCGAATTTTAAATCATGCCTTAAAAATTAAGGTAGCCTTAAAAGTTCCTTATGGCATATTCAACCAATCAGAAAGCACGAAACGGTTCCTTAAAACCATTAAGGTTGCCTTAATTTTTAAGGTATGATTTAAAATTCGGGCCTATGTTTTTTTTCAATTACTTGAAGCTTATTCTTAAACTCATAATTTCAAGTAAAGATTTATTAATAAAAAAATTTTTAAAGTTTTTTTTTAGCACTATTGTAGAGAAAAATACAGGTTGAGTTGTGAAAAAATAGGGGGGGAGTAGGTATATTTCTTTTTAAAAAAATTTGAAAAATTGGTCACTTTTTTCGAAAAATATTAGGTCACATTTTTGCCTCATAAAAAGTCACTAAATTCACTATTTTTTCCCAAAATCTGTGTTTGATGCCTGAAAACTTGAACGTGCGTAAATTTTCAAAATGTTCAATTTCTTGGAAAAAAGAAAAGTTTGTGAAAAAGGTCTGAGTCTAATTCAGGACCTGCGTTTTCTCATTCTCTCATTTATAAGTCAGTGAAAATTATCGAAAATCATGCGCTGGAAAATTGTCAGAATTGCAGCGCAGTAATAAATCAGTGAAAAAATTTCGTTGAAATCAAACAGTGAAAAAAATCGCTGGAAAATCAGTGAAAATTCACTGAAAAGTCAGTAAAATCTCTGAAATTCTTTGAAAAATCAGTGGAACATTTTTGAAAAATTAACGAAAATCTGCTGAAAATCAAAGAATTTTCTTTCGTTAATTTTTCCTATGCTGCAATTCTGACTATTCATCAGTGGAATGAAGATACTAAAAACTCTCTCCTTTATCTTCATTCCTAATAGTCCAGGCATTTTAGGAGTTGACCCCCCAAAAATTAAAGCCTGATTTTTTTTTCGCGTTTTCCGTTCGTAATGGTCCACTACACAACATACTAAAATGGACACCCCCACAACCCTCCGCTACCCTCAGGGGAGGGGTAAACGTTCGCTGAAAACCGGTTTTTCGTGAATATCTCCTCAAATAAGCCTCAAAATTGAAAAGTAGTTATGGACAATCTTGTTCTACGCGTAATTTCCTATCGGAAGGGTTTTTTTCTTTTTCAAAAACACTCACTTCCTTGACCAAAAATTAAGGGTAAAAATCACCTATTTTTCAACAATTTACAGCATTTTTGGAAAAAATCGAAACTTTTGGGAATATCTCCTCAAAAAAGCCTCAAAATGGAAAAATGGTTATGAACAATCATGTTCTACGTCTAATTTCCTATCAGACAGGTTCGTTTTTTTTCGAAAGCACCCGCTTCTTTACCAAAAAATTAAGGGTGAAAAACACCTATTTTTCCAATATTCACAGTATTTTTGGAAATTATGGAAATACGAAGCTGAAAATATCGTTTTTTAATCCTTACGACACAAAGAAATGTTCGTATCACCAATAATAAGCATAACATCGCGTTTATAATACTTTTTCTTTCCACAACTTCGATTTTTTAAATGAAGTATTCAATTTCAATAACCTCCCTTATAATTGACAGTAGGGGTTGAAATTTTTGCGGTGAATTTTTTTTGAAATACCCAACCAGCATGTACAAAAAAAATACTCATTTTGGGTACTTTTAGCTTCGTATTTCCATAATTTCCAAAAATACTGTGAATATTGGAAAAATATGTGTTTTTCACCCTTAATTTTTGGGTAAAGAAGCGGGTGTTTTCGAAAAAAAAACGAACCTGTCTGATAGGAAATTAGACGTAGAACATGATTGTTCATAACCATTTTTCCATTTTGAGGCTTTTTTGAGGAGATATTCCCAAAAGTTTCGATTTTTTCCAAAAATGCTGTAAATTGTTGAAAAATAGGTGATTTTTACCCTTAATTTTTGGTCAAGGAAGTGAGTGTTTTTGAAAAAGAAAAAAACCCTTCCGATAGGAAATTACGCGTAGAACAAGATTGTCCATAACTACTTTTCAATTTTGAGGCTTATTTGAGGAGATATTCACGAAAAACCGGTTTTCAGCGAACGTTTACCCCTCCCCTGAGGGTAGCGGAGGGTTGTGGGGGTGTCCATTTTAGTATGTTGTGTAGTGGACCATTACGAACGTAAAACGCGAAAAAAAAATCAGGCTTTAATTTTTGGGGGGTTTGGTACATTTTTTCTCTTATTTGCCTGGACTATAATCAGGACTCCTTAGTTAATTTTCGCCTATTGTAGAATAGAGATGTCGTCACAAACAATATCCACATGAAATAGATGAACCTTTTATTTAAGAAATATGGTTACACCGTAATAGTCAAATTAAGCAGAACTTAGCGAATTAACTTTATCGTCACAACGTGACGGAACGAGATCACAATATATAATACCGCGAATTCGATACAACAATAGTTGTATCTGTATTTGGCAATACTCGGCTGCCAACTCCCTTAAGGCTACCCACTCTCAAGACAGAGAGCAGCCAGCAAGGGCCAAGTCTCACCGTTACACTATTTTTCCTTATTCATCAGTGACTTTTCACTGATTCAAAGTCAGAGTGCAAGAAGGGATCATTTTACCATTTTTTTCGAAATTGAACACGAGGATTAGGAATTTATGTCAAAGAACGTTGTAGAAATGCCCACTTTTCGTATGCAACTCTTACGCTTGCCTGCATGATTGCCCTTAAATTTCCACTACATTTTTATGCATTTAATGTATAATTCAAAAATATTTTTAAATAAAAAAATGTATTTTAAAAGTTTTGCTGATCAAAAAAATGTAAATAGTGCATACTTTCGTCGTTACCTCAACCTCATTCTTCCGCAGGGGTTTTCGAAAAAAAACACCTTTTATGGTTCTCAAAATTCCAGTAAAAAATTTGAAAAAATGGTAATTTCTTAAAAATTATCTTAGAATGAATACTTTTACCAAAAAAAAATTATTCCTGTAATTTTCCATTATTTCTCAAACTTTTTGGAAAAAATGTATATAGTTCACTTATTTGTATTATTGGTGGAGGGGTAACAGTGAAGAATCACAATCGATGATTTCTTTAGGTAAAAATATTCATACTTGAAAATGAAAATAGTGATTTTTAGAATACTTCTAAAAAGGGCTGGAAGTGAAAATTAGGAATAATTTCATGAACAGGTGTGCAAATATCATAGGATGAATTGAAATAAAATGTATCCCGGATTTTGACGAAAATACGCGTAGTGATTTAATTTGAGTGGAAAATCCTCCAAAAAAATTTAGTCCCTCGGCCTCTCTCGGCCTAAAAAACAGCGAAGTTCGAGAACCTCGAAGTAAAGTCATTTTTGAAAATGCCACCTGTTTAGAATTTCGGTCATCCCTTACCCTAAAAAGGTGCAATTTGAATTTCTACAGCTCCCTAAATCATTGCCCTTGAAATTAGCGACCGCTTTTTGTCCTCTATGCCGGCGGGAGGTTGAAAAGTTGCAGATCGTGAATGTGAAAATTTATGGATTTTTTTTACCTAATTTAAATGCATGGCGCCTTCAAATATCTCAAAATCGAGCCAAAATATTTTTTTGATTCTCGAAAATGATGAAATTTTTCTTAAAATTTTCATGGCAGTGCTGCCAACCGCATTTCGATTTACGTAATTTTCATTACATTTTAGTTGGCAGAATTGCTATAAAAAATTTCAAAAAAATCAATTTAAATATTTATTTTAATGAGCAAAAAAAAATTGGCGTACTTTTCAAGCCTACGATGGAATAATTTGAATTTTATGAAAATTCCACAAATAAACATGCGATAGGCAGCACTGCTGGAAAATTTTTGAAAAATTTCATGAGTCATTCTAGTAACTGAAAAAATTTTTGGCTCGATTTTGAGGTGTTGAAGTAACTATAGTTTGAATTCAGTAAAAATCAAAAAATCCTCGAATTCGCGTCTAAAATTTTTCAGCCCTCATGTTGTCATGTAGAAAGCGAAAAGCAGTGGTCATAAAATTTTGCGAGGTCATTGGTTCAGGCAGGTGTTGAAATTCAAAAAATGTTCTATAATTTATTTTTAGAAAAATTAAGAGTAATGAATAATAATTTGATGTAAGGAATAAGAATTCTTCAAAACATGGTAAAAATTATTTCAATATAAAAATTGATCTTAAAAGCATTGTTAAGGAGGTGTCATGAAAGAAAACACTATTTTTCCTGCATAAATTATGAGACGAGGGTATGAACCAAAAGTAATAGGAAAATGATCCCAAAATTTGCTAAAAAGAAATCGAAGCAATATTCATCTCTGTTCTATGAAAAAGCTGAAATATTTGAGACAAATTTTAGGTTAAAAAAGGATTTTTTCGTGACTAAAGGACACAAATACCAAGAAAAACATCGCACTTGAATTTTTTCACTTTTCTCCGTTTTAATTTCCTAATTTTTGTACTTTACGTAGACTGCACTAACGATGCGGCAGTAAAATGGATTTCGAAGTCAACATTTTATTTAGTGTTGTCCTTATTCCGTTTACGAGAATCGATTTTAAACTAAGCCGGTGAAGAAGGTCATTGATTCCTCGAAGCGTTACCTGATAAGTCACGAATTTTCATTGTACTTACTCGAGGGGGATTACCCACTGATAAGTAACCGTTTCCAAGCGTTGGTAAAATTTTCACCACAACGAAACAATTTGCTTTTTTTACTCTTTTTTCGGAAATTACCGAATGATCGGTCAAGTTTTGAACTATATTTAAAATAATCTACTCCAGTTGCCAAACATTGAAGTTTGAATTATTGCTAATAGTTGGCGTTCGTTGTCCTCGATGGCGTCTGGCGTGTTGTTTTGTTTTTTCACAGCTGTTTGACATTTGTATTCATCGAATAGGAATTTTCACGTTTCGTGATTTTGAAAATGAGCGTTGTGATACTTCGATACAATCTTTTCATTCAGATTCTTCATAATTTGAAATTCCGAGAGATTCGAGGTGTAAATCTTCCTAGAACAAATCTTACATTGCTGTTGAAATTTTGATTAAGTATTTTGCAATATAAAAAGAAATCTGCGACAGGATTCAAAGTGTGGGTTTTTTTGGATCATTCACGTGCCATTAAATCAGCCAAAATAGATTTCGAGTCGTATGAAAGTCGACCATTAAGTTTGAAAAATGTGTTATACATAATATTTTGGTATTATTCTGCCTTCGCGTCGAGAAATTCCCAACAAAACATCAACGTGTCTGGATTCAATTGAAAAATAGAACGATAATAAAAAACCCGGCGTGAATTTACACGACATCTTGTATTTATCTTATAAAATTATATTACGACCCATAATTCCTATACACGTAACCTTTGGTACGTACAATTGACAAGTTTCAAGTTTACAAACATTTTCGAAACGACCGAATGAATTTCAATGAATGAAAAATTATTGACAAATTAGCTACGCAATTTTAATCTGTAATTACAAAACATTGTTTGTACTTCAACAATCATTCTATGTCCTATGGTGGATGAGTTATGACTCGGCTCGTTTGGTGACCAGAGCTGCCGCATTTTTCACCCATTTATTTTCCATGAAAATGAAAAATGAAGTCTGTATTGAAATTGTGTTTTTCCGGCAAGGGAGGTATCGCGATTGAAAGTAAAACTTTGAGCCAGAATAAAAATAAATTAAAAGAAAATCATAAAAGAACTAAACTTCATATCTAAAATTTCAAGTGTTTAAGTTAATTTCTCGAATTTTGACGAATTTTTGAAATTTCAAAATTACCTTATCGCTCTGCAAAATGTGATAATTTGATCTAATCAACAAAAAAAACTGAAAATTTGTATAAGCCCTGTTTTCGACCTGTCGAATTGATTGGAAATGGTTTCGAGACGTTTCGAAGCCTTCAGATAATTTTGGAATGTTTTAGCCCTGGAGAAAAGCCCATAAAAATGGCCCATATGGAATTTTACACCTATAATCGTGGATTACCCATATTGGTGGTCTATATGATCGATTAAAGCACAATTTTCAAAAATTCCTAACTTCCGGTTCAAATCCATGTTTTTTGGCAGAAAATTTACTTGGAAAAAATTTAAAAATATGCCGATATTTTACGTATGGAAGTAAATAATGCTGAAAGTCTGTAGGTACTCCATTTTTGATTAAATAGGTCACCAATACGGGTGTAATCTGCGATTATAGGTGCTGAAGTTCATATGGGCCATTTTTAAATGGGATTTTCTCTAATGCAGGGTGTCTAATTGTCAAGCTAATCATGCAAAGTCAAGCTTTTTTCTAGTATGACTTTTTATTAAAAAATTTCGCACTCGCTTCGCTCGGACAGTGTTCTACATAAAAAATACATATCTCTGAGTTTTGAAAAATTCTATCAAAAGTAGTATTGTTTTTTTTTCAAATTTCAAAATTTTGGTAAGTATTTTCTGATTGATGCACTGAGAAAGTATATAAATTGTTAAAAACACTTCAAGGTGCAGTTCACGATTCAAGTTCGTAGTAATTCAAGTTTAGGAGTTCATTGCGATTTTTTAAAAATTAGATTTGCTTGAAATTTTTTGTAAAAATTTTAATTTGGGAGCTCTTGATTTTTTAAAAATTATATTTGCTCGAAGTGATTTTTTTTTTTTGGGGGGGGGGGATGATGCCCCATAAAAAAGTCGAAAAGGTCAAGTTAAGTCAAGCTTTTTGCTCAAAAAATTTTGTTAGACACCCTGTAGTGCTGGAAAATTCCAGAATTTTCTGGAGACTCCGAAATGTCTTGAAACCGCTTCGAATCGATTCTAGAGGTATAAAATACGGTTTTCAGTATGACACAAAAGTCTTGTCATTGGTAAACAAACACTTCTCAATATCTCAAGATACAGAGACGGCTCAAACAGCAATGTATTCTTGGCGACGCCGACGAGGACATTGAAGATCGATAATCAAACTTCTAGGCTTTCCTATAGGGTGTCCACAAATTGAGAAACCGGTTTGGGTCAAAAAATGGGGGTCCGGTTTTTTTATTGAAATAAAGTCTACACACTGACACGATTAAAATGTGATATGTTTTTTTTGGAACCGGTTCAGCAGTTTCGAACCAGTTGTCAATAATATCCAAAAAAGTGGAGATATGAAAAAAAGTCTGAAACAAAAGTTGTAGAGAATCAAAAAACAATCATTATTTGTTCAATAATTTTTTTTCCATCTTGCAGTGGAAAGAAGTCATGGTACAAAGAACCCGAGTATAATTTTATCCTTTTTAACACATAACTCTTCTCCATTGCTGGATGTAAAAAAAATTACAGAACGTGAAATGTTCAGCTTTCAATTCTCTACAACTTTCATTTCAAACTTTTTTTGATATCTCCACTTTTTTGAAACCGGTGCAAGATGTACCCAATTTTTCCAAGTTTCTTGGGTGTTTTTTTTTTCAATTCGAAACCAGTTATCAAAAAGTGGAGATATCAAAAAAAATTTGAAATAAAAGTTGTAGAGAAATGAAAACTAAATATTTCACGTTCTGTGATTTTTTTTTTCATCCAGCAATAGAGAAGAGTTATGGCGTGAAAGAGAAAAAATTATACTCAAACCTTTTGTACGACAACTTCTTTCCATTGCAAGATGGGGAAAAAATTATGGAACAAAAAATTATTGCTTTTTAATTCTCTACAACTTTTGTTTCAAACTGTTTTTCATATCTCCACTTTTTTGGATATTATTGACAACTGGTTCGAAACTGCTGAACCGGTTCCAAAAAAACATATCACATTTTAATCGTGCCAGTGAGTAGACTTTATTTCAATAAAAAAACCAAACTCTCATTTTTTTTTACCCAAACCAGTTTCTCAATTTGTGGACACCCTATAGGAAAGACTAGAAGTTTGATTATCGATCTTCAATCCCGGGGAAAAATTTTTATTTTAAATCATATATGCTCATATATGGGAGTATATTAGGTCATATATGCTCATATATGGTCAGACTGGAAAAGCGGCCATACTGGATCATATATGGGACGATATGGGATTTTCAATATATGCTCATATATGCTGATATATGAACATACATGCGTTCATTATATTCACTCATATATGCCCATATATGAACGAATTAGACTAGACGTGGTCATATGAATCCATGTGCACCCAAAATTCAAGTTTGGGTACAAATGGATTCATATGGCCACGTCTAGTCTAATTAGTTCATATATGGGCATATATGGGTGAATATAATGAACGCATGTATGCTCATATATGAGCATATATGAGAATATATTGAAAATCCCATATATGATCCGGTATGGCCGCTTTTCCAGTCTGACCATATATGAGCATATATGACCAAATATACTCCCGAATATACTCCCATATATGAGCATATATGATTTAAAATAAAAATTTTTCCCCGGGATGTCCTCGTCGCCAACAATACATTGCTGTTTAAATTAAACCGTTTCTGTATCTCTTCTCAGTTCTGAGATATTAAGAAGTGTTTACCGTTGAAAAGACTTCTGTGTCATACTGTATACAAAATTTCAGCTTTTTTCGTTAATTAGATTAAATTTTCATACTTTGCAGGGCGATGAGATTGTTTTGAAATTTCAAAAATTCGCCATAATTCAAGAAATGAACTTTGGCACCTGAAATTTTGGATATGAGGTTCTTCGAAGATGTACTTTCGATTTATTTTTTTTCGGCTCAAAATTTTACTACGAGTTGAATACCTCCCTTTGTGAGGAAAAACTTTTTGAAAAAATATTCGAGTCATTGGAATATTTTCGAGTATATTGATCTGGAATAAATTTAATTTACTGGTATTTCAGTAATTAAAAGTAAGTCAAAGTTCGACCGAACGTTTGGCAACTTTCACTGGGATATTTATTTTGATCGGTTCGATTCTCTAGTTTAAATATGCATTGTGAAGAAACAATGTTTATAAAAGCGGCGTTTATTTTAACGCTTTGTTAATAATTTTCAATTGAATACAGATTTGTGTACACATTAATTGATATGCCCCGCTACTTGGCATGTATAATTGTTTTCTGTTTTGTTTATTACTTGCCGAGTAGGGGATTGGTTCGTGAAATTTTACTTATTACGGATTAGTGTGCAATAGTAAGATTTTCATTTTCGTCTGTTTCAGTTTCTAAGAGAAGAACTCAAGTATGAAAATGGAGCCGAACGGAGACAGAAAGCGTTCCATAAAAACGACGACATGCACATATCAGTTAAAGAACTATGGGAAGCTTGGGTCAAATCCGAAGTTAGTTTTCAATTTTTTTTGCCAAAAATAATTTTATCGATATTTTTAATTTATCGTCGGTGTTTTTTCTGTATTTCGCGCGATTTTCTTACCCAATTTCGTACCGATGTGCGCGCACGGTTTAAATACAAAATTCTTATGCTGCGATGGCAACGTTGATGATGTATTCGCTATTCGGTGAATAAATTTTCACGCGTTTGTGGATAATTTTTCGTTAATTTTTTTACCTTGGCCGAGACAATGTAATATGTCGTGTGTTAGTAACATTTTCATTATCATCGTAGATTAAATTACCTATCAGTTTTTCCCTCGCTGAGAAGAAATTACTCGTGTATTTCGAATCATGCCGCGAATCCTAGTCGAAAATTTTTCGTCTCATTCTTTCGTGTCACTGGTGACCCTGTACGTTTTTTTGGTCGTGTTCGGTTCGACATCGTCGCCGGTCTCGAATAATAGCGTGAATGTGATTTATAGTTCTACCGAGCGATGGAAATTTTCAACTGGGTGCTTTTTCTATACGATGATCTAAGGTAAAAGGTTTGCGTTATTTTAACCACCCACTCTACGAGCGCGAGAAGTGATAAAATATCCATAAAGTGTATTTTCAAGGAAGGGAAAAAGTGAATCATAGAGAAGGAACTGGCCCCACTTGAGAAATTTCAGTGGATTTTCAACACCGTGGAAAGTTTTTTTTCGATAAGTAAAATTTATTCCATTCCGGAAAGCTCGCAGGAAATGTTTATCTCGATTTCGGTTCCCGACTAATTTATCGAAAGCGGTGCCAGCTCGAATGAAATCATTTTCAGTGATAAAAACCCCTTTCTAATTGAAATTCCGACTACGAGTCATTTTTTCAACGCTAAAATTTTCGCCAACGAAAAACTACCACGTGAACTTCGAAACCAGATATGATTACATAGAATTGACCTTTATTGCGTAATTAAAACTCGAGATTTTTTGGTGTACTTTACTGGGAATTCTATGTACTTACTACTTACTGATTAGATGGTGCCTTTTACCTAAATTTTTAATCATCTGCATTGAAAATCCGTCTTATATTATGAATCATACCACGTTGTTGACAGCAACGTAATGAGAATTATAAGTGCTTCCGTTGGTGTGACGTGTAATTTTATCGTCCAAGTTGTCGAAACTTGGAACTTTTTGGTACTAGAAAAAATACCTAAATTTTGCAGAATTTCTTTTCGATGCTTTGAAATAAGTTCATAAAACACTTTCTTGTCCAAGAAAGATCTGACGAATTGAAAATTCTTCACTGTACTATGTGGAATTGTAAATACGAGAATACCATTTCGAATCTGTGTACGAAGTCATTTTCATCAATAAAACTTGATATTTCGCGCAGAAAGTAGAAAGGAAATGGGATTCAGATCAATTTTTTTTGTGATTTGCTACAAATTAAAAAGAAATTGGTAACTATGTGAAATTACTTACCATTGATAAAGAAGCAGATGTGATTGGAAATTTTCAATTCTCCATCCAATTTTTTGCATTATCTATTTCAAAAATGAAGTGTTTTAATTTTGGATTTGTAGTTTGAAAATTTTAAGCCTCGAAAATATAAAAAATGGTTATACTTCAATAAAATGAAGTTCAACAGAGGTTTTCGATTTAAATTGCAAATTCGTACCCACTGAAAATAAGATTTCAAGATTCTTACAATTTTTATTACAAATTTTCGAATGATACATTATTTTTATTCAAAGAAATAGTTGAGATTTTTTCAAACTATATTCAAATAATTAGAGGTACAATGAAGGTATATTTTCGAGAAGTAATTTCAATTCCTCGTTGAAGGTTTTTGTAGAGGGGGAGGGGATTTTTTTCAAATAAATAAATACCTTTCAACATGAACTGAAGATTTCGAAAGTGAGCTCGTTTTTCATTTGTCTGTATGATGTCAATCTGTAGAATAGAAATACCCTGCTCTTACCCCTTTTGAAAACCAGTCATTATTACAACGTTAATTTGATTACGATGCTTTCTACAACTTTTCAAAGATTTCTTTTCATTTTAAAGTTTGAATTCTCCCCTTCCTACCGAAAAATATTAGAATGACCCCTCTTCTGGTCGGTTCAGTTCCCCTTCCGTTCCCCCTTCTGATTGTGAAAAAAGCTTTCATCATTGCGCAGTTATTCAATTTAGACTCCTACGTAGAAATCAAAGTAAGAGAGAGTTTTGCTTTCATTGCTTGAAAATTTTCAAGATGTAATTGGTCGAGAAATGTTCACATTTTCTTTAATGTTGATTGTTGACTCATAATGTCATAAATCATCATTTTTCAAAAATTTTCAGCAAAATTTTAGATGACCCTGATGACAGCTGATTTCCTGTACGAATTTTTAGTTTAAATTAAGAACCATGAATTTAATTTATTGATTCGGTTTTATTTCATAAAACTATGATAATTTTTAATCTTGGGTCACTCGAGGTGCTGAAATTTATTGATTACGAACTCAAAATGTGATACGTTTTGCGATGGAGGGGGGGGGGGGGCTTAGAGTGAGAAACAAAATTTTGCAGGAGAGCTAAATAATCGAAAACGAATTTGCTAGTTAGAACCTTTCTCTTTAAGATATGAGTGGTCTTTTTGGTGAAAAAATATTTTTTATGGAAAATTAGCTAGATTAGTTTTGAACTCATTAACATAAAATTCATTTTAATGGTTTTGCTCGTTCTCAACGGTTAAAAATAATACTCGTCGTGAAATTTTATATAAGAATAAATTACAATTTGAAAATTATTCGTGAATAAGGATTTTTTTTAAAAAATACAAGCTTTTTTATCGAAAGTTTTCTCAAAACTGTGGTTTTTGGATGTCAAACTTTGAAGATGAATTGTGAGCTGATTTTTTAACTTAAGAGGTGAGGTTTGCAGCATCGTGTTCAGTGTGAAATTTTCTATCAGAATCCATCAAAAAGTCTATATAGATTTCTTTCACCCTAAGCCCCCTTATCGCAAAACGTGTCACAAATTGCTACCTAGTACCTAATTACTTTTTTCAGAATCCAATTATTAAAAAATTGGAGGGAGTAAGAAAATTATATTTTTTCACCGTTGTTTCTTTTTAAAAAATGAACTGTTTTGCATAATTTTGCATCGAATTTATGGCTGCCACTCTCTAAAAATCCTAAAAATGTCAGGAAATTTCGGAATATTCGCTTTAAATTAAGAAAAATGGGCCATTTTTTATTTCTGTTTATGAGAAATTTTCCAAATTTTAGTCCTCCCAAGTTTTTTTTATCAATTTTCATCAAATTCATGGTTGTAATTTTCTGGAAAATGAAAATAAAATCGGAAATTTAGGAAAATCACAGCATTTTAGAACTTTCGCCCCAAAATCATGAATTTTTAGTTTTCCAAATTTCAACCCTCGGTTATTTGCTGGAATTGACGATATTAGAATCAAACCTTCCTTTCTAAACATAACTTAATGTTGAAAAGAAATTTCAGCGTTTGAACATATTTTTTACTAAAATTTTCATTCTCGCGTATTTATTCAAAACTGGTATAACAAAACATTTGATCAATACCCAACTGTTTGCCTTTTCTCCCTTCCTCCCTCCCTCCCTTCCTCCCAAGCCGGAGCATTAAAATATTTTGAAGTGGGAAAAATGTCACCTCCCAAATTTTATAAATTCCGGTTGAATTAGAAGTGCACTTTTCTCTGTCTATGAGCATTTTACGTAAAAAGGTCTGGAAAATTTGAAAAATTTGGTCCGAAAACCGTAGAACAATTAGAAAAAATGATTCAGGAAAATAGTAGCAAACATGAAATTGCACCACATATGAAAATGACCTAGTGGTGGTGGGGGGGGGGGTGTGGAAGAGTAGTCTTACAATGATAGCAAAATGCATTTCTAGTATGAAAAATTCGATTTGAGGTAAAAAAATTTCAAAAGTGATGAGCATTTTGGTACATTCTCGTTTTGAATCCAAAAAAATGGGAAAATTGTATTCTGAATCACCGAGTAGAAAAAATTAGAAAACTTTATTTGAGACGCAGCCAGGGATACCCGACCATATGTCGGAAAAAATTTTTTTCGTTTTTTTGGCTCTTTAAGTAGTACAGACTTGTACCTTTCGAATAGCGCAAACCGCATTAAAAAAGGTTGAGAAATGAATTTTCTATGATTTTTCAAAGTTTGTCAAAAAATGATTTTCAAAAATCAAAGTTTTGAGAAAAACGCAAAACAAAATTTGGAACTGTTTTCAATGAATAAAAAAAAATTATTTTCTGTAAACGACTTTTCTCATTGGAAATGGTTTATTTACGTCCTCTTACATCACTTTAGGTCATTGAACCCTTCCAGAAGTTGCCGGCATCGAAAATCGAAACCATACCATATGTCGGGAATCATCTTTTTTCAAGAAATAATGACATTTTTGGTACAAAATTTGTTTTTTTAATAATCGTACACCACTGTAGTTCATTAAAACGAACCTGAAATTACGTGCATTGAGAAATGAAAACATAGTGCAAGTCAAACAACTTTACAAACCAAACGGTGAAAATCATGCTTTGAAAATTGAGGAGCTTGGTTCCAAAGCGGGCTTTTTCCAAAAATCACTTTTCCGAGAAAAACGCGAAAAACTGCTAACTTCTGAACGGTAAACGATAGAGTACCGGCGACAACTTTAAAATAACCCTTCTAGGGTTAGAAAAACATTCGAAAAAATTTTTTCCCAAAATTGCCCCCTATGGGGGAAATCTACCACATTGTTTGTTGGATGACTCGAAGGTAAGCTTTTTACGTAATTAAATGAAAGAAATGAGTGTTTCGAGACAATGTACGTACGTTTAATAAAATGTTTGAATAGTAAAAGAACATAGAATTACACTTCCGACTCAACAATTTCTCTTATCACGATGTCATTCGTAAACAAATTACAGGCTTGGACTCAAAGCGGGCTTTTTCCAGTGGAAAAAGACCGCTTTGAGTCCAAGGTGGTTTTTTGACCTCATTTTTCTCCATAAACGAGGCGTTTTTGGACAACGGCGGTAGGTTCATTGGATAGCCCGTAACGAATACTATCCGAAACGACAATAATCTCATTTTTTACAAAAATGCAAAAAGCCCGCTTTGGAACCAAGATCCTCAATTAGTGTTCAACAAATATCCGGATAATCGAAATGAAGAGTTTCAACGGGAAAAAATTGAATTTTCGATTTCGATAATCGATTTTTCAATTTCGATTTTTCGATTTCGATAATCGATTTTTCAATTTCGATTTTTCGATTTCGATAATCGACCTTTAAATTTTGTGAGGGTTTGTGAAAGAATTCGGGAACTCTCGGAAAAGTTCAACCGTTTTCGGGATGTTTTCGGAGCTGTTCGGCTATTTCCGTGTGATATCCGGAATTCCGGATAATCCAAATAGTATTTGGTATTTGGATATCCGGATATTTGTTGAACACTACTACGTTTCAATAATAATGAAAGTTGTAAATTTTAACATATTTTTATAAAATTCCGACATATGGTATGGTTTCAATTTCTCAGAGGCCTTCAGCAAAATTCGTTTTTTAACCAAGAAGATGACACTTTTGGGACCTGAACCTATTCTCATATGAAAGTAGAGGGTTCATAGTATACAAATTGATAAAAAAATTTTTTTTCATATTTTTGGTCATTTTTTCTTAATTTGCATTTTTCTCGAAATTTACTTTTCCGACATATGGTCGGGTATCCCTGGCTGCGTCTCATTTTATTCGAAAATTTTAAAATTTTTGCGTTCCTCGTCCTCAATAAATGAACTGGTTCGTCCCCAAAAAACTTCATGCTCTAGCTGAAATCAAATATGCACACTGCAATAGAAATTTTTTAAGATTCATCCGTCAGATTCAGATCTTTTCTGGGCACATCACTTCGCAAATTCAAGGAGATAAATTATCGATTCTATCCGTTTCAAAAAATTTTGAATACGAGAAGCATTATTTTAAAATCGAAAAAATAGGTAGTCTAAATTTTTTGGCATATTTGATCACAATTTCATGTCTCTGAATTTGAATTAAGGATCAGCGAAAGGCACAGCAAAAATTGACGTATTGGTATCTAAAATCTTGATATCAACCTATACCCACATTTTGCTTGAGAATAGGTAATTTGCGATTCTAAATATTAAAAAATTCAACTTTTATCCATAAAACTGGAACACCAGTATAATTAACTCATCGTCTCGTCGTTAAACCGCAGCTCGCAGCAACATTTCTTCGGTAACGAAAATCTAACGCATAAATATTTTAAAATTATTTTGTTATAGATTAAAATTCCGACGTG
Organism: Pseudococcus viburni; assembly: GCA_033439095.1. Taxonomy (NCBI): domain Eukaryota; kingdom Metazoa; phylum Arthropoda; class Insecta; order Hemiptera; family Pseudococcidae; genus Pseudococcus; species Pseudococcus viburni. The sequence goes on from JAVBJF010000389.1 coordinate 46,747, forward strand.
AATAATTTATAAATATAAAATTTTTTATTAATGTAAATTACGTTTCATAAATGAATATACCCACTTGTTACGTAACGAATATAAAATCCACGTGATTATCTGCGAAAACATCTTCGATGCACACAAAAAATACGTATAATATTGAATCAATTATGTGTCTGCGATTCAGGTACACAACTGGACTGTGGAACAGACGGCCGAATGGTTATCAGCAAATGTAGAACTACCTCAATACGTACCATCGTTTATAATTAAAAGAGTCACCGGTGCACATTTACCTAGGTATGTCCTTACTGAAAATCTTCAAATACGTAGTTCTGCGAATGTTTTACGATAAAATCATCCAAAATTTTGGAATATATCACACGAAAGACTCCCTGATTCTCATTTCTTATAATCTGTGAACATGATTTCGCCATAATTTCGATGTTTTAAAATGACCTTCTCCAGGCAATATTTTCGTTCATTTTTTAAAAATTTTATTCTACCTAGATCCCTGCTTTGTACTTGCGAAATTTAAAAGCCAAGTCTTGGCGCGAAATATTTAGCGGTTAAGTTGTCAAAATAATGGTGATATTATTAAGGTAACAGACGTGTGTATCACGCCCGATGATTTTATCGTCATTTTTTACGGGTCATAAATACATTATTTCGAGTACGATAATTTTTACGAATTGTGCAGGCTAGCCAGTGGCAATGGACAGTATATAACCAATGTCCTTGGAATCAAAGATCCTATTCATAAGCAGAAAATTATGCTGAAGGCTATGGATGTTGTCTTATTTGGACCACCGAAAGGTAACTGGGAACTATCTTTTTATCGACTTTTTTCACTTTTTCTCATTTTGATCTCTCGAAAATGAACTAGACAATTTCGATTATTCGTATCGATCGAACAATTAACAAATTCGAACGTGATTTTCGATGGCGTAATTATCGGCTTCTATTGTCTATAAAGTTTAATTTTTAAAAATGATTGAATTTCCATTATTGTTCGTAATAGCACCTCTTAAGCTTTGAATCCTATCAGATGGAACTGGCGAGGAAGTTAATTTTTTAACCTTCGAACGAAACGTTTCGTGCAGTGTACTTATTTTCGTGATTCGTTCATGCGAATAGCCAGACAAATATTTTAAGCTAATAAGTTTTGAACTCTGTTCGTACGAAAATGTTTAATTAAATGATTCTACAATTTAAAAAGTACCTATCGATAAATAATTCATCTTTGGGCTGTTAATTGCGAATTAACCACGCGATTAACTCGAGAATATGGACGTCTTCTCATTTAAAAAAAAAACGAAAAAAACGAAAAACGTTCAAAATAATTTTTTTTTACCGTCGAATATAAAAACTAATTTAATTTAATTTATTTACTGTAACCATGTTTCATTTCAGCAGACAACATAAATTATTTGAAAGATCTCATTTTAATTTCATTATTGATGTCCGCGTTGATCGGATGTTATTACGGATATCGTCGCAGTAGAAATTCAAACAGACGTTTATATCATATGATGAAAGACATGGAAAGTTTACAAACAGCGGAATTGGATTTGAAAAATTTACAGGTGGGTGTTACATTTTACAAGTATGTACATTGACCTCGACATATTCTACGTAAACCTACCGAAAAGTTAATTCGTATTTCGTAGCGGTTGCGTCTCTATAAATATTAATCATAAGCCAATTTCTTTGCGTATTTTTTTGTGCTAAAAGGTGAAAAATTTAACCTACGGGAAGTAGAGAGTTGATGAGTCTGCCATTTTGTTTTTTATCACCTTTGTCGAATTAATTTTGTGCTCGATATGACGTCAGTGTATCGATTTTACTGATAACAAATTATATAATTGTGTACTTTTTAACGTCCCGACTACTGTGTGTGGGGAATTAAGAATTATTACGTTTTCTTTGAATGTTATTATTGCAATTTCAAAACACTTATTTTCGTTGTTGACATTAACGTGTGTTATCTTTACCTCAAATCGTTGGTTTTTATATCTTTAGATTTTGAGAGATTTTGATTTTTAATTATCAAATTCGAACATTGTTGATTTGTTGACTAAGTATTGTTAAAGATGGAAATTTATTTTGAAATACTGCTGTAAAAATTTGGCCACAAAAATAAGAAATTAAATAAGAAAGTTCTTGATTTTGGTGACTATTGTGCTGAATTTACAAATCAAAATTCATTTCAAATTTATTGAAATATTTCCTTGAATTCAAATTTCAAAATTTGATGAAATATTTTTTGAATTTGCAAATTCTTTATCTAAATTTGACAATATCGTCGTGAAATTATAATCAAGAAACATTTGCATCACTGATCAATATGCTATTAAATCAGCTTTCTCAAATTTATGGAGTAAATGAATGTATTTGAAATTAGGCATCAAGTTTCTCATTTGAATCATGAATATCAAAATCACTGAAAAAACAGAATTGCAGCACAGTAATAAATCATTTGAAAATTTTTTCGCTAAAAGCAATTCAGTGAAAAAAATCACTGGAAATCAGTGAAAATTCACTGAAAACTCAGTGATATTTATGAAATTTACTGAAAAATCTGTGAAATTCTTTGAATAATCAGTGAAAAATCGGTGAATTTCGCTGATTTTTCCTGTGTTGCAATTCTAACTGTTCATCAGTGATTTTTCACTGATTCGGAATGAGAGAGTACTTTTATCTAAAAACACTGTTCACCATTTTTCACTTTTACCACTATTTTAAATACTTAGATACGCTTAAAACATCTCTATTTTCTATTTTTCTTAGAAAATTCGAGAAAAATGTATTTTTCGGATAAAAGTAACTCAATCACGATCATTTTTGCCTTAATTTATTTTTAAAACATTTTGTTGCAGTTTTTGTCCACTTCAATTTTTTGAAAACGTTTCAAATAGAAGTGTGATAGAGAAGAAGTAAAAATCGAGGTGGAGGGTTAAAATTTTGTTTCGTCTTTCTGTGATTTGGATACAACTTTCAGATAGCTCCTCATCCCCCCCCCCTATTATCCGTCCCAAAAAAAACAAAGACGTATTCTTTTTTTGTTCAAATTGTCGCGGATTTGAAAAATAAAATTCGAGATAAAGATCTAAAAGTGGTGTTTAATCATGGAGTTCTTTTTGGATGTACTTTCGATGTGTTTTCGTTTCGGCCCAAAATTTTACTGTTCATCAACATTAAAATGGTACCTTTCTAAGAAACTCTGTAAAATTAGAATTTTATTATCCAAATAATTTAAGGAAACTTCCACCATCAACGATCATAAAATCGCATTCTACGGCCTTATATTATTTTATTATTCTTATTAATTGGTAAAAATTTGAATTGCATTGTATGGATTTTTCATTCCCTCCAAATTCTTCGAATTTGAGCGGACTATCCGAAAATACGTATGACTGCAGTAGACTTGATGAAAATTTATTACTTGTAATTTAAACGTTGAATGATAATGCAGTTTTAATCTAAAATAAGCGGAACGTTGGTGTTCGCGATAAAAATAGTGATCAGGTGAATGAAATTCATCGCAAAGTAAATATTTACCAACGGAATTAAGTGAGGTTAGCTTATGTAGGTGAATATTTAGATTTAATAAGTTCATAAATATTATTTTATTGTGAGACGGAAGAGGGAATGTTTGCTTAGGAAAATTTTTCGTTTACGATTCAACAACGTGTGGCAGGTATATAAGTTTTAGCGCACGGTGGTAATTTGCCAATAATAATTACTGGGGATTTTTTCACTTTGATTTTCCAAGATCAAGATTCGGTATTTTTATAAAATCACACGAAAGAGTTGAAAGTTTTATCGAAATACAATGATGACGGAAGAATTCGTTGTTTTGGTTTAGTCATCGTCGAACGGAAATAAAAATTAATCAGGCCCGTGCGAAGCCAATTACTCGCCTAAATTTAGTCAATTCCTGTGGAATAATTTCAAGGAAATTCGCAAACAAAAAGTGTATTTCAAAGAAAAATTATCGCGTTTTTATAATGAAATTATTAAATTTACTGTGTAACTTAAATTGGCTTATTCGACTAAGATTGAATATAAAGTTTACTTTGCATTTGACTAATTTATGTTTATTTTTCGAAATTTCAGAAAGAATTAGAACGTGCCAAACAAGAACAAGAGTGCGTTGAGACTGAGAAACAAAATTTAGAGAAACGTCTGAAAGAACAATCCGGCGATGGATCGGATATTCATAACTCCAACTGTTGTTTAGAAACATCTCAATTGAAAGCTGAAATCGAGGTGAGCATTTTTTCTACGCTACTGTCCAAAAGTATAGAGACAAGATTTTCAGTATGAAATGTTGAATGTTTTTTCGACGTCGTGTCATCTCAAAAAAATGGATTATGGGAATGTAAATGTTGTATATACCTATTTAGAAAGCCCGAAGTCTTTTGTTTTTAAAAATGTTTGGTTTTGAAAAATGGGTTTCATCGATGTACCGAAATTGAGATTAAGTAAAAAAATTTTAAAATATCGAAGACATGATGAAAATCGTAGTAATGTTTTATGAAAAAATATCAAAAATTTCCAAGTTGAGTTCTAGTTGAGCGAAGTCGAATTTTTTGGCTATTTGAAGCTAAGGACTCATAGATTACGTGGTAAAAAGATTGCCATTTTTGCTCCCCTAATTGTTCAAAAACAACTGATTGCTAGATTTTCTGGTGTCCATCACCTTTATTGTCTAAACTTGACCAAATTCTTGAAATTCAATCTTTTCGCAGTCCCAGTCAAATGAATTTTTTTCGCGGTCGAGCGGTCAAAAATGGGAGGGGAAGGGTGAAGAGGAGGCCTAGAAAAAGTAGCATGATTCTTATCTTACTAGCTTTTTAAAAATTCGCCTAATTTTTTTTTCAATTTTAATTTAAAGTTTGAGGGTTATTGAGGACTTGAGTGAGGGTCATATTCAAAAAAACAAAAAATTGAGTAGAAATTTGAGCTCAGAACTTTTCGAAAACATTATAAATAATAGGCCACGCAATATTTTTGGAATTTTTAGCATCTCTCCCTTCCCCCGCCATTGGATTCCTGGGACAAAATTGACAAAAATAACTCATGCAAAATTTGGGGTGAAACCAGAAAATTTGTAAAACAATCCACAATGCAATTAACTTACACATGATTTTAGCCCAATTTTGCATAAGTTGCAAAACCTCACGTCTAAAATGATTCAAAAAAGAGGGAAACGCACCACGAAAAGCGAAAACTTTAGAATTATGAGATCAGTGCAATCATGTCTTTGATTTCAAACAAATTGAAAATTTTTTAGGTAGTGAATTTTTAATTCGTAAAAAAATATGACTTTTTTTGAAATCTCCTTTTCCTTTCTAATTTTCTATCTATTCACCTCAATAAAATTTCTTTAAACAGGAAAATCATTGAATTTTAAAGATTTCGGTATAATTTTGACGCTAAAAAGTGACGTGGAAAGGGGAGGGGGAGAGCGGAAGACATAGAAAAACAATCAACAGTTGTTTTAGGATATTCTTCGAATTTGCGAAAATTGACTCAAAAATTCCGAAATCAAAAGAAACTCGATTTTTGACTACCTACTTTGAAGTCCTAGAAGACGAATCTTGTATTTACTTATTTTTGTTTTTTGTATTGTAATTTCCTTACTTTTAACGCTCGATTATAATTTTAAAGAGTTTTTCTAAGGAAAACAACGATAAATGGAAATTGGAAACCCCAAAGTCAAATTTGTGTTCAATAAGTCAAAATATCTCGATAAACCCTCTTTTTGCAGTCTTGTCACTCAAAGTTTCAAAATTCATTTTTTTGCTTCAATTTTTTCTTTCTTTCTTGAAAAAAATCAGTGAAAATGTGAATTTCGAAACCTCGAATAAAATTACCTCAAAAGGACTGTTTATCAAGGTATTTTGACCTATTAAATATGAATTTCACTCGAGTTTTACGCTCAAAATGTGAAAAATTTTTAATAAAAAAATTAATTTCAAGTCTTTGAGTAAAATGGTCGCCCAAACGGTGTAGATAGGTAATTGGACTTCACTTGCTAAACACGAATCTAACATTGGTATTTCTTTAAATATTTTCATTGTTTTGAAATCTACATTTTTCCTAATTTTCGAGGTAAAAATTTTGTGAATATGCATGAAATACTGTTGTTTCAGCAGTTGTAGGAATTTTTTGAAATTTTTACACTAAAAATTACGACTTTTATCACATTTTTGATGGTATTTCTACTGGTACTTTCGCATTTACCATTAAATATATGTACTTTTGGACGATAGAATCATACACTTTTTTTAATGAACGTGTACTCATTTTATTTTTATCATCAGATGTTAAGAAACGCATTACAACGAGCCGAAGGCGAATTAGTAGACCGATATTGGTCACCGCCACCTGCGCTGCAATTATGGCTGCAGCTAACTCATGAAATCGAAAATAAAGCTTACGGTTTGAAAAAAGCCTCGGCAGAGAAGCAGCTACAAGCAGCTCGAGATGCTGTAAGTATATTGATTTTTCACATCGACGAATTATCGTCTTTATTGGTCGATAATTAATACCTCGTAGTTTCTCTCTAGTTGTAAATTTTCCAACTAGATCGACCTCGCTGGTAAAATTACTTCGTAGAAAATAATTCTCATTCGTAAATCGAAAATGGGTGTGTTATTAGTTATAAGAAATGCAGTTTTTTTCCACATGCCGATATCGACACGAGCGTACTAAATGCAAAATTTCACGCTAGTCTTTGGATTAGAGTTGAGCTCGAACCTGAAATTTTTTCATGTCGGAAATGTCTGAAATTTGGCCTTGATAGAGAGACTTCATTTACGGTTCATTTCATTCGATTAATTTGGTTGAAAAATTATCCGATGGGTGTAGTCCTGACAAAGGATTAATTGATTACGTGTCTTCACTGTAAAAATTTTGAAAGAAGGGGGGATATTTCAGATTAAATCGTGCTACAAATTCTTTTACGAATTCGATTTTTTCTTTTATATTTTAAAGCTAAAATATTAATATTTTTTGCAGTGTGAAAAACTAAAAAGAAAGAGACTAAGTCTCGTTGGAGCTTTCGTATCGACACATGGTAAATCAATCGATGACGTTGATCGCAGTATTGTCGATGCCAGGTATGTTGAATTTTTCAAGCTATCAATTTCACATACCGGATGCCATTTATTCTACCCCTTTTACTCTACGTAATTTGTTCGTATTATAGAACGGCGTTAAACGAAGTTACGCAAGAATTAGCCGAAAGAGTCCATAGATGGAAACAAATCGAAAATTTATGCGGCTTCAATGTTATTAATAATAAAGGATTAGGGTATTTGGAAAGCGTCCTGTATAGAAATTCAGTTAATGGACGAAATCTCGGCTTCAGAGGTAGGTCACCTACTACCGAACTACGGTTTATTTATTCGTAACAAAAATGAAAATTAATATCGTTATTTACGAACCTTGAAGAAATCGTACCGAATAATTAAAAATCTTTAATTGGCATTGTTGGATACTCGTGCTTTTTTAAGTTAATCATTAATAAAAATTTTTGTGAATTATTTTCGTAGGTCGTATGAGTAGTCAAGATAATTTAGAAGATGACACTGTCAGTAATTACTCTGTACCAACTGGTAAGTGAATTAAGAATTTATCGCTTGATTTGAATTTTTTTTTCAATTATTCTTGTGTATTTTGCCAACAAAACGTATCTCGATGCTTGAAATTGTGATTTTATTATTTTTACCCGATAAAAATACAAAGGTGTAGCTTTTTTAATGGTTAACTTGGCGTTGTAGCTTTTTTATTCGAGTTCCTTTTTTATTTAAATGAATCGAAAGACAGACGAGTGTACTTATTTAACACGCTTAATAATGTTTTGTAAATTATCGTTTGGCTTTTCTAACAACAGAAGCTTAATGATAGCAGTATAAACATTACCTCTGATGAAAAAATATTTATGTCGAGTTCCCAATCCAATGGTTTATCGGTGGCGTGAAAATTTATTTAAAAATTCACCAGCATCATTTTTCATTTCACTGGTATTCGTATCGTTATCAAAATCGTACTTACAATAAACGACGATAAAATTGGTGCTAACAAAATGGGTTATTTTTATCGGAGGTTTACGTGTGTCGAGCTAATTTCAACAGTATTACTATTAAATTTAAGCATGTGCGGGGTTTTGGTGATTTAATTTTAACGTTTACCAAACGTGTGTACTATTTTAAAAAATATTTTGTTTAGGTCACAACTAGAACTCTGTGTCTTTTGGAGGTGTTCTTTGAATGATTTTACGCGCCGAATTTAATTTATTATAGCCGATGTGTACTTTTTTCTTTCTTGCAGGATTTATTTATTGTAATTACTTTATATTTTCGCTTGCTCGCTTAAGTTCGCGTTAATCTTAATTAATACCTAAAAACGACACATCGAATTGTATGTATTTGTTCGATGCGACTCTTGAGCTTTTTTTTTCCTTTATTGTACCTATTTTTTTCTCTCTCGACTCAGAAGAAAAGTGGAGAATTTTTTTGTTATTGTGTGAATCTTGTTCTTCGTAAATTTATTTCTTCAACTAAGTTACCTTTTCCAAATAATCCAAATGTTTTTTTTTTTTAGTATTTAGTAATTTAATGTTGGTTTGGAACATGCGGTGGTATACCGAGAGTACCTATTTTCCTCAAAATGAACCTGGTTCGATGGCTCAAACTGTTTTACATTCCAAAAATTATTTTTAATCGCTTATATCAGCAGTACGCTTGAATATAATAGAATTTTTAAATAGAAAATTTAAAATGTAGATATTAATTGGACTGTTAAAATCAAGCTTTGCTTTTTCCTACGCTTGGAAAATTTCAGCATAGAACAGCATCTTACATTTAATCGATTGGAATGTGATATTACTCAAATAAGAAATTTTTATTCTCGAGTAGTTCAATGTATGGTTGAATTGCATGGTATTTTTCGGATGTAGCATCGCATGCTCGTATTTTGTACGATTATAATTTAAAAGCTTCTTATGAAAATAATCGAAGTCATTATTTATAAGCTTTAGAGTTTAACTCCGTAAGTTATATTATTTTGAATTTTGTAAAAAATTAATTTTTTAAAAATAAATCTACAGTGTTATTTTTATATTGTTGATAAACGAGATGTAATGCTGTTGAAATTGGTTTACTGCTGGGTCGGTGGAAGGTTTTCGATTTGGAAATTACGTGCAAAAAAAATATTACGACGGGGTTCGATTACCGTAGAGAAATAGCCTATATTATTTTTAGTATGTAGCTGAGATATTATAACGATTTTTGTAATTTGATCGTTTAATTTTTTCTTTGCTGCTTGAAGTGACATATAAGCCATACCTACGGTAAGCATTATTTTAGTCAAACGCTTTAATTAGAACGGACGTAGTGTAAATTATCCTAATGCGAGGTAATTATGATAATTTTCTCGAAATAGATTTTATTTTGATGTTTTTTTCGTAGGTATATCGTTTACCGACCGCGCAGTTTTGGAAAATTTCAGTACTTGGACGGAGGGCCAAGAAACATCGGATAGCGAGAAATTAGATCATGATGAGGAAGATGATTCCGTACGTTCGAATGTACAGTTTACCTTGGGTGCTAACGAGTAAGTATGTTTGCGAAATTGGTTGTTGGAGGAGATTGCATTTCCTTAGTGATGAGGTCATTTCTCAAAAAAAAACAGAAGAGAGAGGGGCTGGCTTTTTGTTTTTGCTCTGTTGTTGAAATTTTGAGGTAATTTCGGACCAAAACGACGAAGAAAGAGCATACTGTGAGGTGACACGAAAGGGACGAAGAACAAAAAATCAAATTTTTCGACGTTAACGAACGAGATATCGAATTGCATGTTTTTTTGACCTCCAAAGTCTATTATACGTCGGTGTAGCAAAACAGAATGAAAGGGTCCCAAGGGAAGAACTCAATTGCCAACGGTGGTGAAAATAATCTCATAAATAGATACCACAGCCAGAGGTCGAAAAACAAGCATTTTCAAGGCGTTTACAAAGTTGAGAAAGTCGAGAAAAATTGATATTTTTCAATGTAGATGAAAAGTTACTTGTAAAAAAGTTGAGAATTTTATCCTCAAAAATTTGTGAAAAACCAATAAATTCGTAGGAATGAAAAATACAAAAAAATTAGGAAATTTGTACTGTAAATTCGAGTAAAAAAAAGTAAGAAATTTTGATAACATTCTAAAAACATTATTTAATAGTGATTTTAAGTAGGTACCTAGGTACATACTCAGATAAATGAACCATTGATGAAAAAGGGGCCTCGAAGACATTCTGGGTAAAATCATCTGCTTAAATTAAGACAATGAATTTTGGTTACATTATTTACTTTTGACGGATTTCAAGGGCAATTATAGGTTGCAGAGTTGCTTTGTTTTAAATGAAAAATGCTGCACCATCCTTTTTTTCCCAATAGCTCACTCGTTGCTCCTTAGCCCTCCGTCTTCATAAACAAAAAAGCACTTTTTTTTCCTACTGGGTCTTACTTGAAAATTTAAAATGCTTTAAAACGGAAAATTCTTGAAAATTTTTCATGACTCATTGCTTCCAAAATGTTTGATTTTTTTGAAACAGGAATCATTTCACCTTACAGGTTTTAAATATTTCAAATGATGATCAAAACGAAATGTTGAAAAATCCGGTGAAGTCAAGAAAAATTATGAAATCTCTTCAGATTTCTTTTTACAGGTGAGAGAAGGTTAAAAAGAGCGAAAAATATGAGTTTTCGGTAACTCGAGGTGGAAGTTGAATTACTGTTTTTGAATTTTGTTTAATAGGTACATACCATAATTTTGATGATAAAAATTTCCAAAATTCGAATGATCCCCTCCCCTCCCTCACTCCGCCCTCATTTTGAGGTATTTTTCAATTGTTTTAGAAAGTGGAATGGCTTCAAAAATGAACTTTGAAGATCCAAAAACTACGTATAGGTACATTCTAATTTCCAATACTTTACTCGATTTGCCAAATTTTTACAATTTTTGCTCCCTCTACTTTTCTTTGACTCTCTAGATTTTAATTCATTATTACTTCAGAAAAAGTTCATAGAGGTAGTAAAACATGTTCTTTGATATCCAATTTCACATTTTCCAAAAATTTGAACAAATCCGATTTTTGGTTCAACCTCCTTCCTTCATCTTTTTGCGACCCTTTAGGCGTTCTAATCCAAAATTACTTCAAAAAAGATTCTAGAAATTTCGAGACATGTGGTTTGATGTCTAATTCGAAATTTTACAAAATTTCAAGCCGAGTCCCACATCCCATTTGAATAATCTCTTTGTTGTTTTTGATAAAATAACATTAGAAGCGTACTCAGGTGTCACCTCAAAAAGTCATCTTTTGTGTTTAGGGGTCAGATAACTCCGGGAATGAATTCAGAGGCCTTAAAAACCTTTTTTAAGTCGTATTGTTGAAAAAAACGCGATTGTAGTGATAATGAGAATTTTTAGAGTTGAAATGTCATGACTCGAATGGTTTTTTCAAAATTGAATAATAATGAAACAAAGGTAGTATTGAATAAAAGCTCTTATATTTTTCCCATTTTGAAAAGGGGACACTTTGGAGTTTCTAAAAATGTGTTTGATCACCCAAAATGATCAAATCATCTTCCAAATAAAAAATTACTTCGTCATTAACCAAAAATGTGTTTTTTTGAGACATGAGGCTTATTACTCAGGATGTGTGAATTGATTTTACAATTTGATCGCCATATTAATGACTTTTTTTTAAATAGAGCTGACGATATTCGAAAGAGCAACCCTGTTTTACCCATACATTCCAGTTTACGCGAAAAAGATATAGCTGCTAGCTTTCCTGCCCGTACAGGTCGCAGTATTACTAGATCTTTCACGGAAGACCATAACGGATCTTCATTCGAACCGGAGGTACGATTTTTAAAATAAAATTATTACATCGTCGCCGTATTATCCAAGCTTATGCTAATAAAATTCTTAAATGTTACAGTCTACAAACAAACAGAGTCATTCTTCGAGTAATTTAGATAATGCGTCGGCAGCTTACATCCAAAAAATAAGAAGACCTCCTCGTAAAGCTGAATTAATACATTCGCATTCGGTGGCCGCAGCGGTAGATGATGAAACAGGTTCGACAGATTCGAATCCCAATACATCCGAAGAACAAGTTTCCGAAACGAAGAAAAAAAACAAACATAAATTTTTCACGAAATTCTCTCGCAAAATTTCGAAAAACTCGTCGTCCGCTAATAATTCTCAATCGTCGATACATTTGAAACACGAGTGAATCTATATTTATCGAGCTTCTTCGGTCTGAAGTACGTTATATTTTCAATGAACAGGTGTTGTGGTTGTGATATGTATATCAAATATTCTTCGACGTAATGTAATTCAATCTGTGTGTAGTTTCATAAGTTGCGGTTTATCTCCTCAAAATTAACTATCTGTGATATTTCATTTTAATAACAATTTCTTTTTTATAAGATTTACATCACGAGATATAAAGATATTTTTCTGATTTGTCGTATTGAAAAACTAATGTTTAAATTTCCTTCTCAAGCGTTTTGTGTGCAGCTAGTTTTTATCTAATAATATATTAACAAAGCAGCGTAGCTAAAGCGTGATTTATCCTAGATGCTCAAATTTTTCTAAAAAGTTGATTTACCTAGCTGATTTTTATGGTGACTATTAATATAGATTGCAATATGATTTAATTAGGGTACCTAAATTTATTTTTATTTATTTATTGAAGTTTACAAATTTTTTTAAATTATTGTCTAGTTTTTATTACCTACTGACTTTTTTTTTCGTTTTTTCAACGTTGGAATATTCTCATATTTTCACTAAAATAACTCGTTGGACGTTGTTCTACATATGTCATATGCAAATCAAACAAACGTGATGAGGTTATTGGACTGAAACAAATGTTTATTTATTTCATTAGCTAGGCTATGAATATATTTGAGAATTATACATATATATATCTCTCGAATAAACGATTATTTATATTTTTCAAATAATTTTTTCCTATTGAACGCTTTTATTTTATACCTTTGCGTCAGCTAATAAAAATCCCGAGTACTTACATTGTTTAATATAAAAATGTACATATTATTGTTTTTATTGTATAATGATTTGCTGAAGGCATTTCGGCATGTTCTGTGTTGTTGTTTATTTTGTTTACGTCGTTTTTATGTATTTTTGAATAATGTAAAAAATTTTCACTTTAGGTATGTCTATTTTCTTTTCTCATTTTTAAATTTAAATTTAAAAACTTAATTTAAACTTCATAACCATTATTGTTTAGGTACTTAAGGTATGTGTATTATGTTGTGTTTTTTTTCGTATGTATTTTCGATTTTTATTTTAATTGTGAATAGGGTACATAGTATTTACGCTTTTGTGATAGAAAGATTCATTTACGTATGATGACTCTCGAATGTGTGAAATTTTAATAATTTTTTTTATCAATGCTAAATTGTTATTAAATTATTTTTGTTTGAAATTCATTCATCATTTAAGATTACGAGATGTATAGGAATAAACTTCACAAGTTTAATAATTGTGTTCGTACAGTTGATCTGAATTATAGAATTGGTATTTTACTGAAATACAGTATTTTTATTCCAACAAAATTTATGTGGAATTTAATGTATATTAAGTATATAGTATACTTATTAGGGCGGAGCAAAAAAAATTATATTTTGACGAAAGTTGGTGAGGTAGTTCACTTTGAGTGGGGAAAGGCTTTCAAAATTTTTTAAGCCTCTCGGGTTAAAGGTGAACAAAGCTGGAAGACCTCATAGTAGGGTCATTTTTTTTAAAAAACGAGTTTTTCTACCACTTTTGGGCAGTGACACCCTCCAAGAACTTTAGTCACACCAAAAAAGATGCGAATTCAGTTTCTATACCTCCTTGACCTATTAGCTTTGAAACTGGAAACCACTTTTGGCCCTCTACAAAAAAAGTTGAAAAGTTTCAAATCTCGAATTTGAAGAAGTTTTGATTTTTACCAAATTTGAATCACTCAATCAGGTCAATCTAACGCGTAAATCAAATAGGCAGCTCTGTCATGAAAATTTGTTGAAAAATTTTATCAAACATTACATTAGGGACCAAAAATTTTTGACTCGATTTTGAGAGTGAGTGATTTGAATTTGTTAAAAATCAAAAATCACTCAAACTTGTGATCTGCAAGTTTTCAATCCCCTGGTAGAGGGCATTAAGTGGTATCCGATTTCGAAGTCGATGCTCAGGGAGGTGTAGGAACTCAAACTAAGTCAAATCTCATTTGTATACCCTTGGTCCCGATGCTCTCACTTTTCAGCGTGTGGCATTCCCAAAAGTGGAAAAAAATCGTTTTTAAAAAAAATATTATTTCACTTTGAAGTTCCTAAGCTGGAGGGCTCAATAGAATTTTGGAAGGTCTCCCACTCAAACAAAGTACATTATCTCATCAATTTTCGTCTGAATCCAAGTTCAAAATATGTTTTTACTTTTTTTTTCCCCGCTCCTTCCTAATAATAATTTAATGATGTACTTTGACAATTTGACCTAATATTTATAGGTATACGTATATGCCACGCGTGTCTAGCGAAATCGATCTTTGAGCGGCGTATGTATAGGTATAACAATGTAATGTGACCGCAAGTCCTTGACTCTCAAATTGGATTTGAATTTAATTCGATTCATAAAATCCCCGAACTAAATACTTTACACTGACAAGTGTTTTAAAATAGAAAAAGCCGAAAATGGCACAAACGCTAATCTTTCAAAATGCAGGTTTCTTAATTATTGTTTTGTTGTAACAATTTGATTGCAAGATTTTTTCTCTGTTTGAGCCAAAAAATAATTTTAGTTGAATATAATTTTTAATTTTCAAAAATTTTCAAAATGAAAATTTTCATATGGTAATTCTACGTTAATACGGTATTCTAAAATTACGTTCCGCCGAAGAAGAGTATGCAACGCAGAGGGTCATCGTTGATTTCAAGCAACAATCGTTTACTCCCAGTGCACGGTTGATGGTGGAAGAATTTTTTTATCTGGAAGTGCGGAAAAGATTAATTGAATAGTATGAAAGAAAAGTAATAAAAGTAACGCATTGAAAGTGTAGTACAGTTTTCGTTTCCCGGCGATTTTTTATATCTACCTTAGTGTAGCAGATTTTATATTTCATCATTTCGGTAAGTAATAATACTTCATTAAAAACCTTCCCGCTATTTTTTAAAATATTCAAATATTTCTTGTAAGGTAATAGATTTTATTTACAACTTGACAACACGCTTCTAGTTACGATCATGTTTTCTTTGTTCTCCGACTTGATTCATTAAATTTTAACCGAATGCTTTTACATGTGATGTCGAACCTAGAATGTTCACATTGTTTAGCTCGAATCAATTTATTCGACTAGCTCGATTCTGTTGGCGAAATAACGTCACGCCGTTGAACGATTGATGGACAGGAAGAGGTATCTTGGTAACTAATTTTGTTATTCATTATAGAATATCCGTGAAACATGTCATCTGATCAAGATAACGCTTCGGGAAATGAAGAGTCTGAGGTCGTAGAACTAGACGCAAGTAATATCAGCGACTTTCTGAAAAAATCTGATATTTTGGCTGCCTTGCAGCAACAAACCATGGCCGTAAGTTTTCTGTATTTCTAAGCTATTAGGTTTAGAATCAAATGCTAACACTGGACTGATATTTCAGAACCTACCAGCTCCTGTTAAGAAACGTATCAATGCCTTGAAGAATCTGCAACTTAATGTTACTAATTTGGAAGCGAAATTTTACGAAGAAGTTCATTTATTGGAATGCAAATATCATAAATTATATCAGCCCATCCATGAAAAAGTACGATGTTTGATTTTTAACTCGCATTCAACCGGAGTAACTCGTGTGTTAATTATTTGATTTGCTTTAGCGTTACAAAATTGTTACCGGAGGATACGAACCTACTGAAGAAGAAGGCGAATGGAAACTGGATTCCGATATAGCTGATGAAATATCAAAAGAACTTAAAGAAAAAGCCAACGTCGAAGAATTATCCGAAGATAAAGCTGAAAAAGAAGCACCCTCTGATTCGACGTAAGTTCCCAAGTAAATAATTTCAAACGTGCTGATATTCTTCGACGAGACTACTGTGAAACTTTTTTCAGACCTATTGTCGGTATTCCTGCATTTTGGTTAACAGCTTTTAAAAATGTACAGATGATTAGTGAAATGATACAACCTTGTGATGAACCAATTTTACAGCATTTAATTGATGTTCAAACTGTTTTATTGGAAAAAGACCCAATGGTAGGATATGAGTGAACCCATTATCGATACTCATTTTAGTTCTGATTGGAAATCTTAATCGCTGTGTTATTCTAGGGTTTCATTTTAGAATTTCATTTCTCTCCAAACGAGTATTTTTCGAATTCTGTGTTGACGAAGGAATATGAGATGAAGTGTATTCCCGATCCTTGTGATCCATTTTGCTTCGAAGGACCCGAAATCGTCAAGTGCAAGGTTGAATAATATTTGATAATACTAGACTTCTGTTTTCTTACGCACTATGTATACTAAATACATCAAATTTTACTTTATAGGGTTGTAAAATAGATTGGAAAAAAGGCAAAAACGTAACAATAAAGCTGGTGAAGAAAAAGCAAAAGCATAAGAATCGTTCTTCCGTTACAAGAACCGTTGTCAAACAAGTCCAAAACGATTCATTTTTCAACTTCTTTAACCCTCCAGAAGGTAAAAATAATCTATTCTGTATTTCGCACTGGAATCTTGACGAGGTTTATGTTACCTTGATCTTATTTCCAAGTGCTATATGAAAATGCGGTCATAACTTCCATTTTATGTCGTAATGGTAGAATGGATTTAAAACTTGCGCACAGTTACGTCATAAAAATGTTACTCGAGAATTCAGGATGTACTATTGATTAATGATTTTCAGTGCCAGAAGATTCCGAATCCGAAAGCTACGATGAAACTCAAGCTTTGCTTACTAGTGATTTTGAAATCGGTCATTATATCCGAGAAAGAGTAGTTCCAAATGCGGTGCTTTATTTCACAGGTAAGAATCACCAAGATAATTTCTTTCAAAAATTGTCTATTTTTTGGTAAAATTCATTGTTTTTTTGTTTAGGGGAAGCCATGGAAGACTACGACGATGATGAAGAAGAGGAGGAAGAAGAAGACGAAGAGGACGAAAGTGAAGAAGAGAATAGTGAAGAAGAAGCAGCTGATAAAAGCGCCGGTGAGAATATCAAAAAGAAGGGTGGTCGTCATTCTACAAAAAACGCTGGTCGTTCTAGCGGCGGCGAAAATATTCTAGCGAAAAGTGGAGCCGATCCAGCTGAATGCAAGCAACAATAATTGTTCCGTTTTATCTTTTATCTTCGTTTAACTTTTTTAAATATGCAATTATTGTCAAGTTGAGGTGATGTTAATGAGTGTGAAATCGAAATTTTTTGTCGTATTTATTGATTTATGGTTACTCCATGTATTTGTTAGTGCTAATAAATATTTTATACGTAGTTTTTATTCTATTTTTCATTTTTTACGTGTATACTGTATACCGAATTAACTTCTGGTTGGTGAAAGTGGCGTAAAATATTTTTCTTCGGCACGAAATCACGAATAGCATCGTCTGTGACTAAAAGTTGTAGATTCGACTACGAATGGTGATTGGATTCAAAAATCATAATTTTGATTGAAACCTGTAATTTTCCGGTCGTAGAAAAGTTGTAATTTGTAAAAATCATAACGCAGATGTTGGCAAATAATTGTATTTCACAATAGCAAGCAACATTATGTAACTTAAATTGCTTTTCAACAAAATATTCCTAGTTGAGCGCATTCGACATACAAAGTATAGGTAAATAGATAGAAAAAAATTTACAAATTGACTTCTAAAAGATCAATATTATAGTAATAGTTATTAATATTACATCAAGTCGTAAAAACGAGTAGATAATTTTAAACGTGAAAATATTTTAATTGACACCTTAGAATCTTGGTACTACTGTCACTCGTATGAAACATTTCAACGACAGTTAATCCTGAACCTGGAACACAATTTAAGAAATTGAAATCTTATTATTCACTTTTCTCGCATAAATACTTTTTTACCTGTAGATTGTTGGGAAATATAATATTTCGTCCTACATCATAACATCAAAATTTCCTGCATTTCGAGCGTTTTGGAGCATCCACTTCCACTAGGCCTTCATTCATTTCAGCCTGCGGCTTGGACTGAAACATTTCAATACACCACGCTGGCCATGGAGGGAAAACGTCATCGGGCAGTTCCGAGGAAGTAGAGGAAGTGGAACTGGAGTTTTGTTTTACTCCCTCTTGTCTGCAAATAAAAAATAAATTCATTAATTTTGTCAATGTTGTTAAAATGAATATTGGTATGGGTACTTACAACTTCGCCACTTCCAAATTGACTGTATTTATTATTTCAGAAAATTTGATAAGGCCACTGCGACTATCATTGCAAAATTCTGTGATATCATCCGCTGTTATTTGTATCGAAAAGGCTTTCATCAATGGGTTCGTTCGGTTCTCTTCCTAATAAACAGTTCAAAACGCGATCAAAATTTTGATAGAAAAATATACACTTGAAGTAAAAAAAAAATACTTACTACCAACGCGACCGTGAATAATAAAAATTCTGGTTGAACGCCATAAACAACATCATAAACCTTGTCATAGGACATGGATTTGTATCTGATTACCTCGGATGATTCTGTTAGTATACCAGCAGGGGTCCTATCATCTGTCAGCAGTAACTGTTCAATTAGAATTTCATGCACCATTTTCTTAGCGATGATATGCTTCTTATTGTTATTCTTATTCATTTCCTTGATCATGTTCAAAATTCGATTCGCCATGTCTGAAAAAAAATGATACACAGTACAGTTCGATTTGTTTTTTATGTTTAACTAAGAATGTACCTACCATACAACGGTTATGAATCAAATCATTACAATTAAAAGTGCTGCAATGTTATTCCTCTCGAAATAAAATCGTCACAACATGTCAACATACCTGATGTTTTCGAAAATAGGTTTTCTAACTCTGAATTTAAAGATTGAGCACGTCCATTCCTGGTTTAAAAATGGCGATTATCTTATCACAACAGAAATATTACATTACTGAATAATATTTAAATGTAGGTATTGTCGATAATTATTTTTTTGAATTCAAGTTTATTATGCCCATAATAAGCAAAAAGATGAAAAGCGACTCAAACTAAAGTTTCCTAAATAAAAAAACTATTAAAAGTTAGTTTTTAAATTTTCTTAATAAATTATTGTCTTTTTCAAACAAGATTGCTGAAAATTGTAAACTTTTGAGAACTTCAAAAACTTTTTAAAAATTGAGAAAAATAGAACTTGACAAATATTTTGTAAGAATTTGAGTAAAATGGACTTGTAAACTGATAATATTTTAAAAGAAAAGGTCAAAATTTAAAAACCCGAAAAAATTTTTGAGCTGAAAAAAAAAAAATTAAAAATGTAAACCTCATTGATGACGTTACAAGCTACTCAGACTAAATTAGCCAATCACAACGATTGCTTTTTCAATCCACACTTTGCGTCTAGCGGTAAACATTGGAAACAAGCTTCGTTCCATTGGTCTGGTCAAATTTGTGTTGCGAAGGGTTTTTTCTCGCTATCATTCGCTTATCATTAAATTTTTAGTACACACTAAAATTTATTACAGAGTATCGAATATTATTTAAATATTTTTCATTTGTCATTTTATATGATGCGGTGTCTGAGTTTACTCGAGTTTTTTTATTTATCTCGCGAACAGGAACAATCAACCCTATCAGGAATACGAACGAATGAAGCTAGTGAGTAGTGATGTTATTACAACAAACGGGTAGCCCTACTTTACCCTTTTTCATCCCTTCTAATTTACCTGCGCGTTACATTGTATTAGATAATAATCGATAAGATGTACGGGTTGCAGGATTTTAGAGTTCCGGAAGCTGGAAAGTGAAATAAACTTGCCTGTGGAGTGTTGAAAAGAGGTTCGGTCTTTATGTATCGAATTACAGACCGTAAATATGTTTGGTAGAAAATATCATATTTTTCTGATATGGATAAACTTGGTTTCCGCATTTCATGTACCTAAAACCTCAAGATTATCGGGTAAGTTTGCTCTATATTTCGCCTAACACTTTATTGGTGCACCGATTTGTGTGATACCTTTTGGCTTTTGAGCATAACTGTCATTGATAAAAATTTTGTTTATCAATTTTATCACCAATTTGAATTTCAATCAAATCTAAATCCCTTAGTGTTACAAACCGGGAGTATTTTAGGTATTGATTATGGAATACCTCCTTTAATCGACTGAAGCAAAATAGCAACGTTTGCTAGAATTAATTGATGTAAAAAATATCAGTGTTTTATGTAATAGAGAAAATTTGTGCTGGAAATCGCACATCTAAACTTTTCGTAATTGTGGATTGATGATTTTGTCATTTTCCTGGTGTACCCAATACAATCATGATACGTTTGCCATGCAAATTTCATTTGTATCATTGTATCATGATTGGATTTTCCATGAAATTGCCTCCCGGTTGTGATTTTGTACTATAAGCGTTGAACTATCGAATTACATTGTTGATGTACTTAGAAATTGTTTCGGATTTACTATATGAATGAAGCAATATGATTTTTAGTTCCTAATTTTTTGTGGTAAGAGATAAATGAAAAATTTGTCCCAGCAAGTTTTTTAAAACTTGAAGTAGTAGTCGATATAATTCACTATAAAATTGAATCAAAAAACACCAGTGGTTGATTCTTGCCTCTGTTTCTTGTCGTTGTGATCCAAGAAAAATCACTTTTTGTTGCCAAAATTACATAATTTGAACTCTCAGTGCTCTGCTGGTAAATATCAAATCGAATGATATGATTGATTAATGATTACCTATTGTAATTAGTGGTAAATATCAAACCACAACCCTTTTAGTAACCGTAGGCGTCAATAATTTCCTCATCGTGTCTGAAATATTCTCATGATGTACTATGTAATTCATGTTAATTCTTGCAATACACATATTCGAAGTGTCAACCCAAGAGGTATAGACGAAAGTAAATGTTTCACGATTTATATCGTATCATCCATCCAATTTCAATGAAAAAAAAGAATAGCTATTCGTTGAATTGATAAGCTGCTAAATGAATCGAATGATGTTTGAATGTTAAATATCGACGAGTGATTTTTATTTGATGGTTTTGTTCGGTTAATGCTTGCAATAATGTAATATCCTTATCTACTCGTATTCCCATTCTCAAGACGTGATTTTCAATTAAAAGATATCTGTTGAAATGCATTTCTGACTACGAGTAGTAGACGTTACGAGATTTCATTTCAAATGCTTGTGTGAAAAATCGTATTTAAAACTTTACTTTGATAGGTAATAAATGTACGGAAAAGTATTGACACGTACTTAATTTGATTTTATCCTTGTGGCATTTTTTTTCTTTTTTGGTTTTAGCCGTTGTTGAGTAACTAAATTTTGAAATTAAATTTTCAACTTTTTTTATCTTGGTGATGCAATAAAAATCAAATTAGACTTTCTATTGCCAAAATTGATTGTACTTTGATGAAATTTCTCTCAATACCTAAAGACAGGTTTTCATGAGGAGAAGAGAAGGTCAAACACCTCCAATTTCTGGAATTACTTCTAAAGGCCTATGATCGTCTTCGAAGCCACTCTCAGAAGGCATTTTTGAAGGTGGGTTCAGGAATATTTACCAATACAATTATAGCATAATCATTATGAAGTCATAACCAAAGTGAAATTAACAAACGAAATAAAATGAAAATTACGTCATTACAACTTCGAAAATAAAAAAAAACTAGTTGATAGGTTTTTGTATTTGTGTAGGTGGATAATTTTGCCCGAGGGGATGATCAAAAAGTTGGGTCTAAACCTCAGAAAGGCTTGGTAAAAATTTCACTTCCTTTTATCAACTCTTACCCCTGCCCAAATGGCTTTTAAATTTGACTATCTCAGAATTTTTTTTAAATTGGAAAATTTCTTTAAAAAAATATTTTTATAAAATAGTGTTAGATGGTATAGATGTTATTGTTACCTCAAAATGCCATTGGCTCCTTTTCAGACTTTTACCCCTTTTTTCAGGGATACTTACAAGAGAACTCTTACAATTAGTCCAATCCGATCGAGTCGAAATTGGGCTCACTGAACGAATCCACACCTAAGAACCAAATTTTGAACTACCGAAGTTGATTTTTCGATTTTTGGCGAATTTTCGAAAATGGCTAAATGGTTTATTGATAATATGTGAGCCTGGATATAGAAACCACTCTTAGGAGCCAAAAATTGGTTTTTGAGTTGACATTGATTTTGGGAATTTTAGAAGGAGTAAAATCAAAGGGGGAACTTCAACTCTATAACCAATTTTTGACCCTTATGAGTGGTTTCTATATCCAGGCTCACATGTGTTGAATTTCCATAAAAATAGGAAATCAAGAAGTAAAAAATTTAAAAATTGGAGAGTGGGCAAATTAGCTTGAAATGAGGGGGGGGGGGAGTAAATAGAAGTAAAAAATTTAAAAATTGGCTTATAAACTAAAATCGGCTAACCGAAATTTCTTGCAAAAAATTCAAAACGATTTTTCAAAAGATAGTTTTAGTAAATGTGAGTGAGCAAATTAGTTTGAAATGAGAGAAAATAAGTAAATTATTGGATTTCGACATTTTGTTTACAAAAATTGTCTAAGATGTCTCCTTCCACCAACGTTTGAGAGTCGCCAGAAACCTCGGGATAATTTTTTCTGGGAGTTTACCCACTCTAGACCCATGAATTCTCTTTAGTATCCCCCTAGGGTTTGGTTTTACGTTAAATTTCCTTCAATTTTTATACAAAAAGTTTTTTCTTGAGACCAAAGAATGAGACCTTTGTCGAAAAATATAGGCTAGGTATTCAGTAACGCAAAAAAAATTGGACGATTCCTCCCTTATCAACAAATTTTTCTGACCTTTGGAGAGGGGGGGTCTATTCAAAAGGGCTAAAGACCCAATGTAATGATACAGAACAAGCCAGATGTCAGAAAAACGAGGTTTGAAAAAATCGAGAAATAGTGTGATTTTTGAAAGAATTTTTTAAATACCCAGATGAAGTTGGAGTGATTTTTTTTTTGAAAAATCATCTTGTGGAAGCAAAGAATAGTGATTTTTTGAACATTTTTAACAAGACATTTTCCAACTTGGCTAGCTATTTTATTGCCATACATGAAAAATTCCCTCGAAAAAAGTTTAAATTCAGATTCGAGGAGTTTACGAAATCTCAGACTTTATTTATTTCTTGGTTCATTTTGACATAATTGGCCGAGGTATCGAAATGTTAATGCCATCAAAAACTCAAAAGCATCGCTTGAAAGGGTGGGAAAGGGGCCAATCTCGGTTTAAAATGCATAAGAATGTAAATGGGACGTCAATTTGTACGTTTTTTAACCTCATAAAATTTTTTTCAGGTTTTTCAAATAAAAATTTGTGATTTTTGAAATTAACAAACGAAGTTTTAAAACTTACGTTTTTCTACCTCTCCAAGCCCGTCTTCTGTCACCTCCACCTCCACTCTCAAAAAGTGGCTAAAGCCCTCCTCAATAAAAATTTTCATTATTCATCGATAACTCGACGTTACAAAAATCGACCCAAAAAAACTCCTCGATTAAATTTTCCAACGTATTTTCTTAACCCGAATGCGAATTCGTGAATCGGTATATTTTTCAAATGCTTTTATGATCGTGAGAAATAAGCCAGCTGAAATTCAGTGTTGATTTATTTCTATGTAAAGGATACCGGTTATTGCATATGAATTCATTTCCTTCGTCCTTGTTTATACAAGATGAAGATTTTGCCCTAGAATACCATTCGCCTCCGTTATCTCTTCTAGCCAACGAAATGGCGAGCCGAATACATATCTAAAATGGAATTTCGTAATAAATCTGTATCTCGTATAAATTTCGCGGTGGCCTATACAGAGGCCCATGTGTGTACAAAGACAACAAAATAGCTAGTTTCTTTTTCATTATAATTTCCGAAAGACCGCCGCAGTTGCCCCTTTATCGATAAATTTTCAAACAAATTCATTTTAAGAGTTTCAAAGTCTATGGTATATAAATTTTATTCACCTACTGTATATACCTAAGGTTTTTTTTTAATATAAATGTTCAAAGCTACATCCAGCCTTGTTTCTGCGGTTACCAGCAAAGTAATTAGTTAGACGTAGGCTTTTTGATCGAATATCTTACAACGGATAATTTAGTAAAATAATTAACGTTCTGAAGGATTACATGAGATAAAATATCCCTCAATAAGGAAAACTACGAGTAGAAGCGAATAAAAGCAACTTTGAAATGTTATTTTAATCGTATAAACGTTTTTGAGCTTGTTTTCCAACGTTTTTCGTTATCTAACGTAATTAAACATTTCGTAATAAATTTAAATTAACTTATTTCAAACTTTTCGCCATGTTTAGAACAATCATCCGTCGTTGTCGCGAAGTTTATTCGGAGACAATCTTCCAATGAAAAATAGCCCGTGTTTTAAAGCCGTCTAAAATACTAACTTTCCAAATGTATCGGTTTGTATGTCGAATCGAGTCTTTGATAAGATTGTTTGAGTTTCGAATTTGTGATATTCAAACGAATCAAATGTTTGATGGCAGTAAACTTAATCGGATTTGAATTTTTTTGTTACTTTGGTACCCTACCTTTCCGAAACATCGTTTAATTTATTGAAATTTTGGGCCTAGTATAAATTTATTGTTTTACAAAAATACATCTAAAAAAAAATTGAAAATCTAAAAAAATCAGGAAATTTTGAATTTTTTGCTGGAATTTTGTAAAAATCCGGAAGAATGATAAATCACGTGAAAAGTAGAATTTGAAATCTCTTTTCATGTTTCATAAATATTATGAATAAAAGGTCTGGAAAATTTGGAAAAATCAATCCGGAAAACCTGGAAAAAATCGAGGAAAATCATGTTTAAAATATTGGGGACACCCGGATATTTTTTTTCCTATTTTTAGAAAATCTGTTTTTGATGCTCATCAACAAAAAAAAATTGGTAGATTTCCACGTAGGTAGTTCTTGTACCTACGTAAAGCTTACGCACCTATTTGAATTTCTTTTTTTTCGTCATAAATTACTCACGCTAATACGAATCTTCGGTATAAATTTTTTTCGAATCTATCGAAGTGTATGATTATTGCCGAGAATAAAGAAATTAAATTTGAATAGACGTAAATAATCTTGAAAGGATAATCATCGATGACGTAAAGATAAAACACTTCGCTAGATTTCTTTTGTTTTCATTCTTTTTTCTTCAGATTCTTCTGTTTTTGACATTAAAAAAAGGGTAAACTAAATTACCTTTAACAGTGGTGAAACGTAACCTTGAAAAATGAACGGTGGGTTTTTATCAAAGCACCTACATTGAAAATGTCGAAATAAAAACCATCTTATGGTAAACGTAAAAGTACCTATGGTAAGTATACGAGATCTTCTCCTTATTCATATAAACGCGTATGAATTCTAATAAAATTGCAACTTTCAAAAAAAAAAAAGTTCCGAAATCCTGTGTGGTAAATTTTATGCCTTTATGCGTTTTACGTGTATATACGAGTAGCATGTGCTTGTCTCGATACTTTTAGTGAACTGATACGAGACAATTTAAGACTCAGTGAAGGTACCTAAACGTAGAAGTTTTCGAGTAACGTGATTTTATTTTCTTTTACTCGCAGTATTACCATATAGATGTTGTATCAACAAGCACAAGGAACGAGAATGTATTTAATTCGGCTACCAAAACTTTCGATTTGAATAGAAACATTAAAAACCTGTGCTAGGTATTCTTATAAGTTTTTGTTAATCGTCTTTTCCGCTTTACTGAAGCTAGAACGTTTCATGCCAAGTTTAATGAATTACCATGAGTATTTCGGCAGTTTATCGCCAACTCGTGCTATTTTTTCTGAAATGAAAAATTACATTAAAAAACTTTGATTGTTACGAACGAGGTTGGCCGGCGTAATGATCAATCAAAATAATCGGGGATTTCAAATTTGAATAGTCCAACTACGTTCGAAATTTTGCAGAATTTTCGAGTATATACATTGAAAATGAGACAAATGATGTTAAATTTTTGTTACTTTTGATTTGCCAAAAATTTGAAAATCATTTTTCAAGCATTCGCTTTTCAAAAATTTTATTACCGACTTTTCTTGAAAAGTCAGGTACTAAATTTGTTGGCGCGGTGAGACTTGGGGTCTGGGGTGAGTTTTCTTTGCGTTTTGGGTCATTTGGAACACAACTGTACCATTCGTTCATTTTCACCTTTCCTTATATATATATATATATATAAATATATGGACCAACATAACCTCGACGTCACCTTTTATAAACAGTACCTTTTCGTCACCACCTTTAAATATGCTTCTGTTGGTTTCTACACGTGGTATTTAAAACCAGCATAGTTTTTATAGTGTTTATACGTCTTTGCCTCCCTCAAGTCAAATGAATAAGCAGGTGGCGCGACATGATAAAGACTTTTATTACAATGGACTTTAAAATCTGTATACTGTAGGTATATACATAGCCTCCACGTCACCACAAAAAAAAGATCGCGATCTCATGTGCATGGTGAAAAAAGCAGTTTTAGGCGAGTATACACAGGGGGACGTCTGCGTAACCACCAGACGCCTCTGTCACCTTCATTTTGGGTTAAAAAGAGTTGTTTTAACTTGATATACACAGGGAAACGCCTACGTCACTGGCAAAACGCCTTCGTCACCGATTTCGGTGACGGAAAGGATACTTGCCTATATAAACGGTGACGAAGAGGTACTGTTGGCATATATAAATATATATATATAGGTAGTAATATCCGTACATGTGAGCCACTTTGTGGGTTATTTCTACATACATAGTGAGCCACCGTACTTCTCAGCCATGGCTGAGATTGAATGGGTTAATTCTACATACAAAGTGAGCCACCTGTTTTCAAAACTTCCACCAGAGTGCGCACCACTTAGAAATTGAGTCGCGAGGACGAACGCAGGCTCATTTTTTAATTGGTGATGAGTAGAATAAGGTGCACTGGTCGGAATTTTTTTACCTGTACCAAATTTGGTTATGCACAGTTTTAAATTTAGCCCATCATTTTTTTGTCATTTTATTAATGAAAACGAAAACTTTTGGCATCAAAAATTTTTATTTTCATCAGGCTATTTTGTAACAGAAAAACTTTTCCAAAATTTGCAATGGCTTGAAAAATTTTGCAATTTTTTTTCAAAAATTTTGTTGTAGGAGTCTCATTTTTTTTGCCAAGGTGGAGTTTGTGTAGCTAAGCACGAATCTGCAATTAGAATTTTGATAAGTCAATTGGGAAAAGAATAAGAAAAGATTTAAAATTTTGAAAAATTAAAAATTTTTTTGAGTATATATAGAAAGTGGCTGACAACCTACGGTCGCGTGCAATTATATATATATATGCCAACAGTACCTCTTCGTCACCGTTTATATAGGCAAGTATCCTTTCCGTCACCGAAATCGGTGACGAAGGCGTTTTGCCGGTGACGAAGGCGTTTCCCTGTGTATATCAAGTTAAAACAACTCTTTTTAACCCAAAATGAAGGTGACAGAGGCGTCTGGTGGTTACGCAGACGTCCCCCTGTGTATACTCGCCTAAAACTGCTTTTTTCACCATGCACATGAGATCGCGATCTTTTTTTTGTGGTGACGTGGAGGCTATGTATATACCTACAGTATACAGATTTTAAAGTCCATTGTAATAAAAGTCTTTATCATGTCGCGCCACTTGCTTATTCATTTGACTTGAGGGAGGCAAAGACGTATAAACACTATAAAAACTATGCTGGTTTTAAATACCACGTGTAGAAACCAACAGAAGCATATTTAAAGGTGGTGACGAAAAGGTACTGTTTATAAAAGGTGACGTCGAGGTTATGTTGGTCCATATATATATTTATGTATGAAATTTGTGGTCGATTAAACTCCGAAACTATGAGGTTTGAGAAAAATTTGAAAACGTCGCGCTGTTGGGGCATTGCTGAACCTGTGAGATTTTGAGTTTTTTTAAAATTGGTTGAAACGGTTTTGTAAAAATGAATTTTTTTGATTTTTTTTAAATGGAATTTGCCTGGAAATAGCGTCCGAAAAGAGGTCTTCAGGGTGTCCAAAAAAAAGAAAAATGCATAGCAAAAATTATTTGACCAACTTGATTGAAAAATTTTAAATCTGGCGTCATTCGTGGTCTATCACCATTCGACTATACATGATGGTAGAATAACAAGACACCCATGATAACTATGGCCTTCTTTAGATGATGAATTCATTGTTTCTGGTTTCCATCGACTTTGGAAAAAAAAGAGGTCTTCAGGGTATCCAAAAACCTTACAATAGAAATGCATAGCAAAAATTCTCTAATCAACTTGATCGAAAAATTTCTAGTCTGGCGTCATTCCTGGTCTATTACCATTCGAATGCACATGATGGTAGAATAACATGACCTCCATGATAACTATGGCCTTCTTTAGATGATGAATTCATTGTTTCTGGTTTCCATCGAATATGAAAAAAAAAGAGGTCTTCAGGGTATCCAAAAACCTTACAATAAAAATGCATAGCAAAAATTATTTAACCAACATAATTGAAAATTTTTAAATCTGGTGTCAGTCGTGTTCTAATACCATTTGAATGCACATAATATTAAGAAGGATCCATTCGAGATGGGCTTATCAGGTTACAAATTTATCATTTCCAGTTACCATCAACTTTGAAAAAAAAGAGGTCTTCAGGGTGTCCGAAAGAAATTACAATTAAAATGCTTGGCAAAAATTTTGTAATCAACTTAATTGAAACATTTTAAATCTGGCGCCAGTCTTGGTCTATTACCATTCGAATGTACATGATGGTAGAATAACAGGACCCCCACGATAATGATGGTCTTTTTTATGTGATGAATTCATTGTTTCTGGTTTCCATCAACGTTGGAAAAAAAGAGGTCTTCAGGGTATCCGAAAAAGCTCACAATAAAAATGCATAGCAAAAATTTTCTAATCAAATTGATCGAAAAATTTCAAGTCTGGCATCATTCGAATATACATAATCGTAGAATAACAGGACGCACTTGAGATGGACTTCTTCAGGAGACGAATTCATCGTTTCCGGTTCTCATCAAGTTTGGAAAAAGTGCAGACAGGTCTTTGAAATTACCTGTCAATTTAGAATGTTCAGAAACTGAATCACCACAAGAATATGTGCCCAGTTTTTTCATGTGCCAAGTTTTTTCATCCAATTTTTCTTCAATGAGATTAAAATTCAAAAAAAAATAAAAAAATAACTTGTGATGTGTCTTTTGTTGGGTTTTTGATGAGGCGTGCTGATTTCAAATATCTGCTTGTTTTAGCGATTCGACTATTCAGTGTCCTCCTGGCCCTCTAATTTGGAGAAAGATTCGAAAGATGATAGGTATCTTTGATAGCTAATACATTAATGCATAAAAATACGAGAAAAGTCGGTTTATCTCACGATTTAGGCGTGAGAATTTTTTTCCTTTTCTCTCCTCTTCAAAGCTAAAAATTGAACTATTTTAGAAAAAAAAACAGAAAAACCAAGCCATTATCAAAAACATATAATGCGAGCTATTTTTAAAATTAAACAAAAAAAAACAAATTTAAGAGAAATTACACAAAAAACACATTATTTTCAGAAAACCTTTGGTAAAGAATCTAAAACAGAAAAACAAACATTTTTCAAAACGAAAATTGAATAATTCGGAGAAGAAAACCAAAAAACCAGGTCATTTTCAGAATTTTTTGAAAAAATTACACAAGAACAATCCGTTATTAGAAAAAAAAACAAAAAAACATCGCATAATTTAAAAAAAAAATACAAAAAACCACCCCACTCTAAGTACAAACATAAGCGCTCACAGAAATTATGAAAGGGAGGGGCTCAGATTTCGATAAAAATGGCGGGGGTTAAAATTCAATGAAAAAATGAAGTAACTTGTTATTTCAGTGAGGTTGGAGTAATTAGGGTATTTTTAGTAGACAGATTATACATACCTACAGATTTGAGCGAAGAAAAATTGAAAAATGACGAGATTTAATGATTTTTTTTAGTCAAATTTATTGATTTTTTCTGATAAATGGAGCATTGACTGAGAAATTAGTAATTTTTGACTGAAAAATCAGTGGAAATCACTTATTTTCAATGAAAATTATTATATTGATTAAAAAAGACAGAGACAATTAGTAAAAAAATGAAAACAAAATTACATATGTGAGCCTTCATGGATATAGGAACCATCCTTAGGTGTCAAAAATTGGTTTTTGAGTTGAGGTTCCCCCATTGATTCTACTCCTTCTGAAAAGCCCAAAATCAATGTCAATTCAAAAACCAATTTCTGACACCTAAGGGCGGTTTCTACGTTTATCCAGGCTCACATATGTAAAAAAATTCAAAAAATACTAAGCATTTTACAAAACATGAAGGCATCTTCAAAAAAAAGGGGAGAAAAAATTCAAGTCATTGTTAGAGAAAAAATAAACGATGAAAAACAGGGAAAACACCCAAAAACTAGGTTAAAAATTTTCAGAAAAAAATCAAGTATGTTCAGAAAACATGACATTTTTTTAAAAATCAAACGAAAAGTTAAGTTTTAGTCATTTTCAGGATTCCTCCCTCTAAAAAACAAAACAAACAAATTACGTTTGAAAAATCTCCCAAAAAGTCAGATTTTGTGTCCATCTGTGCTCCTTAAAAGAAGGCGAGGTAGGAGGGAAAGGGAGGGGATGAAAGGATTTATTCTTATATAGCGTGTGATATGTTTGAATCTACGTTTTTGAGGTCATAGAACACGAATTTTTCATTCGTTTGACGAACAGAAAGTGGAGGTAGAGAGGAAATTTCGATTTTTAACCTTCTCCCCCCCCGCCTCTCAGATGAAAAAAATATTGCCAAATTCGTGTTTTATGACCTCAAAAACGTAGATTCAGACATATTACAGGCGATTTAATTTTTTTTCATCTCATCCCCACTCCTAACTAACCTCCTCCTTATGGACACAGGTGGGTGCAAAATTTCGTGTCCAGCAGCTCCAGCACCTTAAAAAACATAGTGAACTACTCTCTCAATTATAAATCAGTGAAAATCATTGAAAATCACTGAGGAACAGTAAAAATTGCACCACAGGAGAAAATCAGTGAACATTTTTTTACTGAAAACAAATCAGTGAGAAAAATCACTGGAAAATCAATGAAAATTCTCTGAAAAGTCAGTTATGAAATTTGCTGAAAAATCGGTGAAAATCTTTGAAAAATCAGCGAAAATTTGCTGAAAATCAGTGAATTTCGTTGATTTTTCCTGTGCAGCAATTCTGACTATTTATCAGTGACTTTTCCCTGATTCAGAATAAGAGAATATGAAAACGTGGATCTCATTCCTTCGCATTGTACAAATGTTGCTCAATTTAAAAAAAATGCTCCTCACGCCCACCCCCTTACTCCTGAGCAAAATTTTTTGCTAAATTCGGATTCTCTACGCCACAAAATACATAGTAGAATGATAGGGTTTCACAAATGTTTCCAGATCTGTAGTGATACACAGAATTATCAAATCAGGCATCATAGCGGGTCACTTTTTTCGACTTCAGTCACTTTTGGTCACTTTTCCCCTCAATAGTCACTTTTTTCGCATTTTCAAGCAAAAATTCAAATTTCCATGCAAAAATTGCCATTTTTCAAAATTCATCAAGAAAATTTGAAAAAATTCTGTTTTTTTAAATCGGTAAAGTAATTGATTTTTGAGTCAATTTCCCATTTGACAGAATAAATCAATAATTTTGACTAAAATAATTCAATCAAACAATTGAAATATCACATATTTTCAAATAAATTCATTTCACTGATTCAAAAAGGCCCAGTTTTTACGAAAATTGACTGATTTAGATGTAGAGAGTATACACTTAATACATACCTGTAATTATAGGTCATATATTAATTAATTGTTCCAAAAATCTCGTCATTTTTCAATTTTTCTTTGCTCAAATCTGTATAATTATGTATTATATCCCTCCTAAAGTGCTACTAAAAAAATTAGATTTTTAGATTACCCAATTTTTTCATTGAATTTTGACCCCCTCCCCTTATTAGCGGACTTCCCGCTCTAGCGGGAATCCGCTATTGCGATCATAAGGGGTTTTTTTTTGGTTTTTTTATTTGTTGAAGCCTTTTTGGTTCTGACGCGATTTCTCTTGCTAAACTGAATAGATCGGGCTGAAATTTTTACAGTAGGTGTAGTTCATGCAGGAGAAGAGCTGATTAGTTTTTGGTGCAATTCTGTGCACAGAAAGCTGAGCTTTTCAACTTTAAAGCTCATTTTTGGGACATTTCTTTCTGACGCGATAACTCACGTTAGAGTTGACCAATCGACTTGAAATTTTCACAGTTGTTAGAACGTGTACACGAGAAGAGCTGATTAAATTTTGAAGTCGATCCGTGCTTTGAAAGTCGAGCTTTTGAAGCTCAAAGTTTATCCAGTTTTTCGAAAATATCTCGCGAACGGCACATCGTAGAGGAAAACGGAGGTCAAAAGGATAGTCAGGAATTTCAAGCTCTACAACTTTGGTTCTTATAAATTTTTCTTAAAAGCTCACCGTTTTCGAGTAAATTGAGCTCAAAGTTGGAAGGCCTGTGATTGGTCAACTTTTCTGATGCGATTTAATCATATTTCTCAACAATGGGTCGGCAGATAAAATATTTTCTTTGAACCCTTGCAATACCACCTGCTGGGTCGGCATTTTTAGACCAACACAAAGACTGATTTTATGGCCCCTTTGAGGCAGTGGTCGGCAGATAAAATCTTGTGCATAGAAAGCTGACAGATAGCTGAGCTTTTCAACTTTAAAGCTCATTTTTGTGACATTTCTTTCTGACGCGATAACTCATGTTAGAGTTGACCAATCGACTTGAAATTTTTACAGTTGTTAGAACGTGCATGGGAGAAGAGCTGATTAAATTTTGAAGTCGATCCGTGCAATGAAAGTCGAGCTTTTAAAGCTCAGATGAGCTTTTTAGCATTGAAGCTCATTTTGAGATCTGAAGCGATAACTCACGTTAGAGTTGACCAATCGACTTGAAATTTTTACAGTTGTTAGAACATGCATGGGAGAAGAGCTGATTAAATTTTGAAGTCGATCTGTACATTGAAAGTCGAGCTTTTGAAGCTCAAAGTTCAATCGGTTTTTCGAAAATATCTCGAAAATGGTGCATCGTAGAGAAAAATGGAGGCCAAAAGGATGGTCAGAAATTTCAAGCTCTACAACTTTGGTTTTCTTAAATTTTTCTTAAAAGCTCACCATTTTTGAGATAATTGAGCTCAAATTTGGAGGGCCTGTGATTGGTCAATTTTTCCACCTCAATTTCTCTCGTTTAACTAAACCGATCGTTTTGAAATTTTTATATGTAGTAGGTATAGATTGTGCAGGAGAGAAACTAATTATTTTTTGGTTCAATTCAGTGCATAGAAAGCTGAGGTTTGGAGCTTTCAAGTTCGTTTTTGTGCCCCATGATTCAAGTTAGAGTTGACTAATTGACTTGAAATTTTATAGTGATTAGAATGAGTGTAGAAAAAGAGCGGATTAAATTTTGAAGTTGATCCGTGCATTGAAAGCTCAGCTTTTGAAGTTCAAAGTTGATTCAGTTTTTCGGAAATATCTCTTAAACGGTTCATTGTACAGAAAAATTGAGGCCAAAAGGATGATCAGGAATTTTATGTTTTACAACTTACATTCTCATGAATTTTTCTTAAAAGCTCGCCGTTTTCGAGAAAAATTATTTCAAAGTTCAAAAGCTTGGAATTGGTCAATGCTTTGAAGTTTTAAAGTTCTTTTTTGTGACACCATAACTCAGGTCAGAGAGTATCTAATTAGAATCTGCACATAGGGGAAGCGATGATTAAATTGTGAGTATGTAAAATAGTGGGTATTTTTTCAAGAACCACAAATGTCATAATGTCAATATGGCAAATTATACTTAAATGTATATCATGTAAGAGAAAAGTTGTATTGTTTTGCATTGGTGCAATTCTATGTATAGCAAGTTGAGCTTTAATAAGAAAAGGGAAGTCCGCTATTATGACACAGTGTGTCTAGTTTTTTCTTGAATTCTCAGCCCTCTTTTTTTCAGCTATAGTGGTGGAAAAAATGGCTCGATTTAAAAAATTGAATTTTTTGTTACATTTTGCTCATTTTTTGGTTACTTTTGGTTACTTTTTGTTCAAAAAAAGTTAGGTACTATAAAAGTTACTTAATTTTGATAGAATTTTGCTATGATACCTGGAATGAAATTATTCACGTCGTTTCAGTTGATTTATCTTTGAAATGTTTTCAAAAAACTACAAAAACTCCCCCCCCCAAAAAAAAATTGAATTTTTGGTTACTTTTTGGCCATTTTTTGGTCACTTTTTGCTCAAGAAAAGTCACTTTTTTCTTCGAAATTTCGCTATGATGCTTGTATGAAACAATTTTTGGAGGTCTCCTGGCCCACTGTGTCTTCCTTTTTAAAATACCATAAAAGATGGACACTACTAACAAAGTGCAAAATAAAATTTTTCTTGTAAAAAAATTTACACGTTATGAAAATCCACTCTCTGAAGCCCCTTCAAATTTGAAAATATATACCTACACTTTCATAGTAAAACTTTTTTGTTTGTCTTTTAAAAAGTTGTACCAAAATCCATACTTAGTTATGTACTTTGAAAGTTCTTTTGTAAACGTTTTCTAAACCGATGCCCCTTCAGATCCGAAATAGTCAATATGTTTATGTGAAGTTTTTCTTATGTCTCGACGACTTTAATCCTTTGAGCAGAGAGCTGGCTTTTCTTTCCAAATTATTAAAGACACCTTGTATTTTTTTTTTTTTTTAAGTACGAATATAAAATCGTGAACATTTTCAACCCTTTTTTGAAATTAAAAAACACACCCATACGATTGGGAAAATTTAAAAATTTTCTCCGATCAAATCAACCCGTTTTCCTAGTAATTCTGATCGTTAACGACGAAATGAAAGTCTATAATTAAATTGCTCTGTTTATTTAAATTGAAAATTTCAACCAAAGGGTTTATTTACCAATTCGAATTCGAAAATATTTTAATACATTTTTTATAAGTGTTTCGAAGAGAAAAACGTATTTCGTTTCGAAACGAGTTACTAATAAAATTAATTTCTTCGATGAAATTAAAATTGTATGCTGAATGAAAAATCGTACCAAAAATTGGTTCCCATAATCGAATTACAACAGCTGGAATTTTTCGCGAATTAACCCTTCCATCGTTCCATTTTCTCCATGCTTTCTGCAGCTTACCTATCTTATTCATATATACCTAATTTGGACATATTGAAGGCTCATCGAACGACTAAATCTCCACAAACGTGGACCCATTTATGGTATAAATTTGTAACCGATTGCCGAGAGAACGTCTGTTGGGCATTTATAATGGAAATTATTATAATCGTTGGACGATCGCATTACCAACAATTGCTTTCGCATCATTAGCATAGTATACCATTGAGAAGCAAGCTGTAATCGTATTTGACATCGGTATATTGAAAAGTTGAACCGGCGTGGACCGTACGACGAGCTACGAGTACACACGACTTTATAACCTTTGCTGGTACATTATACGACCGGCATCGGCATCGGCATCGGTATCGGTATCGGTACGACGACCACCGCCGCCGTATTGGACACACGCACACATAGACGTTTCGATAAAGCGCCAAGAATATTAATAGAAAAGCTCTCGTTTAGTTAGGCATAAATCGAAACATAGGAAACAATAGAGATTATTATAGAAAAAAAGGGGTCGCGTCTCGCGTGCTATGGCGTTACTTTGGCAAATTTTAAGCTCTATATGGGATCCCAATACCGGTGTTTTGTTTTCGAAAAGCTACCGTAGCTGAATTGCAGAAAGTATAAACTTGCTACATTCTTGACAAGATGAAGGCAAAAAGTTACCGTTAGTTAAATTAATCAGCAAAGTATATCGTTTCGCAAAGGCAGGCGGCCGAGGATGTGAAATAAATGGGCCTCGAGGAACGCAAGCGCCATCGTTAGCTTTCCTCTTCCTGTGGGTACTAAAAATTCACCTTGTTGAGATTTCCTTAAAGAGAAAACATTTTTAAATCATCGAAAAAGATTTTTTTGTCGTTGACTCGGGGCATTAAACGTTATTGTAGGAGGTTTATTTTATTCTCTCTTCCGCTCCAATCCTGCTTTCCCCATTTTCCCCATTTTACCCATTTTTTATTTTTCATACACCGCCGTGTTCATTGCTCTCGTTATTATATCTTCTTTTATCTACTCGCAGTTTTGCGCTGTTTCGCAACTTCTCGTCTCGTCTTTCGTCTGAAACGAGTTATGGAAAAATTCCCCATATTCCATATTCGTGATACGAATATTTCCAGCGTTTTTTTTCTCTTTGCTCGACGATGAAAAAAAAAAGCTGCAGCGCCAGCGTTAGATTTTATACTTAACGCCGCCTCCGTATACGAATTTACTCGTTCCAGTTTGGAATTTATTTGCATTGGGAAATTTTACGCGTGGTTAACGTTTATTCTACGTACGAGTCTGTTCAGCTTCGAAATTCAGATCGGCGGCGGTGCCCCTTTTTTCTATTCTCTCTCTTTAATACTTCGCTGTGGCATTAAACTGCATCGTTTAACTTCGCCTACTTTCAGAGGAATTTATGCCTCGAACGGGGTAAATTTATAATGCTTTTTCTCCTCCGACTACGAATTTTCCTCGACTCGGTTATCTACGTATTTGCTACTGGTTTATTCTCCTTCGTTTGATTACCAACCGGAAACGAAGATATCGAAATGGATTTCTTTTCCAACTTCGTAATTATCGCGGTTTACTTGTTGCTGTTTTTGCGGTAAATTTAACCAATAGGGTTCTAATTATCTTAATTATGTACAAAACGTGATCTGGCAACTTTTCTCATTGAGGTTCGAGTTGGAAGCAAAGGGATGTTGATACGACCAGACGTCCGTTTGTATTTTTCCTTAGTAATTGGGTTAGAAAAACGGGAAAGTTTATACTTATACTTGGATCTAGTTGAAATTTTACCCAAGTTGCCATTTAAATGCGGATTTTGGTACATTTGAAGAAAAAAAAATTGTAAAAAGTTGTTCGACAGAATTACCCGTTTGTAAAGTAAGAAAGGACTAGGCCGAATAAATTGTCAAAAAAATTGAAAAAACTGTCTCACGCAATTTTAGTCTGTCGTTGACTTCTTTGAAATGATAAATGTGTAGTTTTTCTCGAGACGTCTTGCGAATTTCATACTGACAACGTTAAATTTTCCCATTTTCTGTAGTGTTTTTTTTTTAGAGGCTTATTTGTCGAAATTTTTTTGGTACCAAAGAGTCGAGGGATCTGCTAGAATTAGAGTCTGTAAGTGTTAAGTACCTATTTGAATTTATCTCCGAATTCCATCTGCTGCTCGTTTCCTTATGAATTTCAAAATAGATACTTCTTCGCTGTAAATTGGACAAGTTTTGTTGTTTCAAATTTTCCATCGAAAATTGGCTAAAGTTATCTTCGATGATGCGAAAAATACGTGTGAATGTAGTTTCAAAATTCCATCTATCCTGAGTTATTTGACCCAACAGTTGCGATAATTTTCGAAATTTTTTTAGAGGATCAAAACAAATTTCATTCTTGGATTTTTTTTATTTTAGGAATTTTTTTATTTAAAATTTTTCAAATGAAATGCCTTTAATGACGACAATTGTAATATAAATTGTTTTCTGGGATTTTTTCATGAAAAAACGAAAAATCGTTTTTGAGAAAATTTTAATTTTTTTTAAGCTAAGATAACAGCTTTCGATGAAACGATTTTATAATCGAACAAAGCTTTCTATGGGGGGGGGGGGGGATTACATCGATTCCACAAAAACGTCTTACAAATCTTAGCCTCCTAGGAAAATACTTCATGATTTTTTTTTTTAAACGAAATGTGCTGGGGTAGTGAAGAATTTTTGTCCAAACCTCTGAAAGACCCGATGAAAATTTCATCTCTTGCCCCTATTTCAATTCTTAACCCTACCTGATGACTCTTAAAATTACTTAAAAAACCCGAATAAAGGCTCGTTGAAAAATTTTTTCAACTTGGGGTAAAAATTTCACACCCATGACTCAACCCAATCGTCTTTAAAATTAGACTATACCTACTCAAAAAATTATAAAAATTGATTTTTTTTTTACAAAAATGTCACCAAACACCTTGAGTTTATTTTTCAGGAGCAACAACATGAAAAAATTAATCGTTTCATGGTTTTAAATTTACAACACTGGAAAATGGTCGCTTAACGACGATTGTAAATTAGGTATTAGAAAATTATTGTCTTTCATCGTTTTTGGGAAAGCGATCAGAAACGATCATTCACAAGTTTGAAAATTGTCGTTTTTTGTCGTTTTCAAGGAAACGTTCAAAAACGACAATTTTACAATATTGTAAAATGGTCGTTTTTCGTCGTTTTTGAAAAAACGAACAGAAACGACGATTGTATCTTATAGAAAATTATTGTCTTTCGTCGTTTTTAGGGAAGCGATCAGAAACGATTATTCACAAGTTACAACCAAAAACGACGATTTTACAAAGTAAGAATTTGCCTGAATAAACTTTTTTGGGGGAAAGGTTCACGAGTCACTTGGAAAAATCACAAGTCACATTTTTGGTTGATCGATTAAAGCACAATTTTTCCAAAATTCGTAACTTCCAGTTCAAATCTATATTTTTTGGCTGAAAATTTTTCTGGAAAAAATTTAAAATCACGCTGACAGCGTACGCATTGAGGTGAAAAGCTGAAAATTTGTAGATATCCTATTTTTGACCTCCCGAATCGAGTGGAAGTAAAAATTTGGTAATAAAGCATGAAAATAATTCAAGATTCTTAAAAAATTGTATAAAATTTTGTAAAACGCCTAAGATGTTGAAAATGGTCGTTTTTCGTCGTTTTTGAAGAAACGATCAGAAACGATGATTGCACTTTATTAGAAAATTTTTGTCTTTCGTCGATTTGGGGGAAACGATCAGAAACAATAATTCACAAGTTTGAAAACTGTTGTTTTTGAAGAAATTATCAGAAACGACGATTTTACAAGTTTGAAAATTGTTGTTTTTTGTCGTTTTATTAAAAAACGACGCGGGGGGGGGGGGTTAGATGAAAAAACGTTATAAGATCTTTTAAGTTACCTTATATGTAGTAAGTGTCTCTATTCTATACTGATACTGTTAAAAATATTATTTTTTCAAAAATATTGGACAATTTTTTTTAAATTTTTGTTTAATTTTCTAATTTTTTTTATTTTTTTATTTTTTTTAATTTTCTGAATATAGAATAGATATGTAGTTGGTATAGTTTTCAAGGATAATAGCGCAGGTATAAGAAGTAATGAATGAGTCAGGACTTCAAATCTTGACCAGTTCTTTTTAGGGCCTAAACTGAATTCTTTGATAATCGCATTCTCTTTTGCCACTGTTGGAATTAAGGGCAGAATTATTCACCATATTTTGTTTCCATTCATTTTCACAAAATCTTTCGTTTGTCCAAAAATTTATTTGTTGTGTTAAAAATGGCGAAAAATATATAAATAAAAATTATTTTCAATTGGAAAATTTGTTTTTTTATAAAAAACTTCGAAAGATGGAATTTTTCCCTTGTGGCTCTCGTCAGCAGAGTGAAAAATATCTTCATAATCGCCCATTGAATTAAAATGAAGACATTTTAGGACTCCTGAGAAAATTGGAAAACCTGATATATAGGTTTGAATTTTATGAACTAAAAATTGAAAGCTCGAAAAAGAATAATTTTCATGATTTTTTGAAAGGACTCAATTTGGTATTTCAAGATGAAAATATGTCATTAGGTATTTATAATATCGAAAGAATAACTCTGCTTCTCCAAAAAAGTTTATTTGCAAAGCTTTTCGAACACCTGGTGTTCGAAAAGCTTTGCAAATAAACTTTTTTGGAGAAGCAGAGTTATTCTTTCCATATTATTTCTCACACTTCTCGTTATTGGTACTCTTTTTATTATTATTATTAGGTATTTAGTTACCCACCTATGCTTCTTTCAAAAATAGAATTCCAAGCATAAAAATGTTGACTAAAACCTCAACCAAAAAGTTTTAAGCTCATTTAATAAGAAAGTAATCATTGAGTTGAAATTTTTTTACCAGATTTCTGTATTTTCATTTATATGCCGATATATATCCAGATTCACCTTAGAAATGCTCCACGTAGCGCGAATGATAGTTTAAAAATCTTACAGGAAAAATTTCAATCGACTGAATGACCAATACTTCAGTTTGATAAATTATTCACCGATGATTTTTGACCTTTTACAAACCGACACAAAAACAACTTTTCTATCATATCCGATGATTTTCTTCTTCTTTTTTTTAATATAGCGACGACTTTTGAAAAAAAAAATCAAAAAGTTTTTACGAGGAACTATACCTAACCTAACTTATTCCCAACGGATTTACGTGTAAAATTTATCAAAGTGTTCGAACTAGCGGAGGAAAAAGGTCATGTGTTGCTTTCCGTGCTTTCGTTGCGCTATTCCAGTTGTGCAAATCCGTTCGATAAGAATTAATGTTTTCAAATGACTTTATTTTACACGTATCGACAGGTAGGATAATCTTTGACGAAAACGTGTCCTTTAAGCTCCTTTCACGAATTAAGTATCAACGTCGCAACCTCGCAACGCTATAAATTGATGTGGAAATTGAAATGAAAAATGTCCATGTGACGAATGCGACATATGTATCGGTTGAATTTTCTCCAACGACGTTCGTCCATCTTTTATGTGTACAGTAAATGGAGCGTAGCGTATAAGTAAGGTTGAAGGTGAAATTCTATCTTTAGAGTGGAGGGAACGGGAAGTTCGATGAAATTTAAAAGAGGATTTTTATTGATCAATTTTTTATTTAGTTTTTTCCGACATGAATAACTAATGTTTTTGGACCAGGAAATCTGTTTGTGATTTTGATGGGAAAAATCTAAGAAGAAAAGAGGGAAACATTTTCGAACTCTTTATTAAAGTGTCGGAGTTTGGGATTGCTGGGAGGAGTTGTCAATCTGAAAAAGTAGGCTGAAAATAGAAGACCACAAAAATCTAAAATCTAAAACCGGAACCACATCAGGATTCGTTAAAATACTCTAAAATTAGGATGATTTCCTCAAGATTTCTTGAAATGTGTCAAAATTAGCTAGGGATAAATCAGGATTCATTAGGAATGTGTAGAAATTGTCAGGAATACGTAGGGAATCGTAAAAAATTCGTCAGGTCTACGTCAAGATTCTTCAGGATTAATTTTTGGGATAATATTCCCGTACTCATATTTGTTAAATTTTTAATAAAATTGTATTTTTAAAAAAAAAAATTAAAAGTATTTACTTAATGGAAAAAATACGCGTGTGCCTAAAATTATTTCATCTCAGACCATTTTACTAATTTTTGGAGAATAGGTTTGCTGTTTGTGAACAACTTTCCAATATTTTTGATTTCTTTAAGACAAGTAATATGGTATCACTTGGTGGGAGGGGGGAGACGAGGAAACCAGAAAAAATTGAGAATTTCACCTTGATAGCGAAAAAAAAAGGGGAAAAACAGAAAATAGCAAGAATTTTAATGATTTTACTGCAAAAAGCAAGAATTTTCAACCGTTTAATCTTTTCTTGAATTTTTTAACGGAAGATTAAAAAAGAATTCTTTTTTAGGCAAACTCAAGCTAAATTGAAAATTCGAAAATTATTCGAAAAAAAAACAAATTTTTGAAGAAAATCAAAATCTTGAAGTAAGAATTTTCATTTTTCAGATCCAACAGACATGCACCATGATAATGTAAATCTGAAAAACTTTTTGCACCGGCCAACACGATGCCATTATTTTAGCTCTATTTTCAGCACATATGATCTTATTTTTGTAAAAACATATCAGTTTTTTAAAAGTTGTTTCCTTTTAGGAAAAAATTATTCATTTTTCTCCATAATTTTCAAGATTTGGTGAAATTTTTAATTGACCATAGTGAAATGTCAGATTTTGATCCAGTCTACATTTAAATAATTTTCTTACGATATTCTATGCTCAATTTATTTTCATAATTTTTTAAACACTCTTTTGAAAATAAATACCACGAAGATGAACAATACCCACACAATTTGAATATTCTTTTCTCTCACACTTCACTATTGCTGTACCAAACGAGCACGACTTACGAAAGAATGCTGAATAAATACTTCAAATTTAATTAAATTTTCGATTCGAATAATAATAGTTTCACTCGCACCGTTGGATAAGTATGAAATTTCATACTGAATTTGTTAGATCATTGGTCATTGTACACTGAGACGGATTGAAAGAAAACCCATACCCTGGATTTGGAGGAAAATTGGTGAGGTGGTTTCCTTTGATTGGAGGATCCCTAAGAAAAAATTTGTTCCCCCTAGTCCGAAGGATATCTGATCTGGGGGTTCGCAAAGTAGGATCATTTTCGAAAAAACGAGGGGTTTTCTACCATAACACCTCTAAAACTTTCTTATAAGAATTTGAAAACAGCACTCAAAATACGATATTTGAGTTTTTCTATTTCCTCCTGAACCGGAATTAGTTCCAAATGGTGTTTTTTTTTGATATTTTGAAATTTTTTTGAAGTTTTACGCACAAAGGAAGCCCCGTATGAGAAAATTGATAAGCCAATGTTTTAGAGAGCAAAATTTGCAATCTGCATAGATCATTATTACTTTTTTAAAAAATCCAATTAAGAAAATTCTTTTTTTATCAGAAAATTTTCAAGGTGCATCATTCATCAATTTTTCGATTTTGAGAAAAATATTAAATTGAATTTTTCAAAGAAAACTTCAAAAACTGTTCGAAATTTGTGAAAAAACATCAATCTGCAACTTTTCAACCTCCTGGTAGCTTGATTAATTGTATCGAATGGAGCTAACTCTGGTTCAGGGGGTTGTAAAATCTCAAATTCCATCTTTTAAATGCTGCTACAGAACTTCTAACGAAATTTTAGAGGTGCTATGGTCGAAAAACCTCGTTTTTTTTTTAAGGCCTTACTTTAAGGACCTCTAGCTAAGACTCCTTTGGGATAAGAAGCTCAATTTTTTTCTTGGAGGTCTCTCTTTCAGGGTAAACCACTTCATCTATTTTCGTCATCCAGGATGTTTTTTTTCAGACTTGCCCTAATGTACTCGTTATAGGTCTGTTAGTTTTCATTGTTATCGAAATTTAATATACTTCATTATATTTTGATTGCAAATCTTAGGAAAAAAGTTCCGACTGGTATTTAATTAAAAGAACGAACGAATTTTTCGTTAACTCGACAAAAACGTTCATCCAGCGAAAATAAAATACCCGAATGGTTGGTTGGTTCTGTTTGATGAAAACATTATATAAGTATAAAAAGAAGAAATACGAAAACGAATTTTCTGAAATAATGCCGTCCAGAAAGTCAGGAAAAGGTTTGTTCGAGAATGAATGGAGTTTCTATAAATGTTTAGCTTTAATAAATCGCGGTGCTGCGGTTTTCTCGGTCTCTTCGGCGTTAACACTCGAGACTTTTTCTTCTTTTGCTTCGTACTGAAAAAAGATTCCTTTTTATGGAACGTTTATTATTTATAACTCTTTTTAAAAATGCCTCTTATCGTGCTAAAAAAGATTTCTAGATGTGGTAATAGGTTATATGAAAGGTTAAAAAGGTAATT
This sequence comes from Pseudococcus viburni, assembly GCA_033439095.1. Lineage (NCBI taxonomy): Eukaryota > Metazoa > Arthropoda > Insecta > Hemiptera > Pseudococcidae > Pseudococcus > Pseudococcus viburni. The sequence continues at coordinate 90,602 of JAVBJF010000389.1, forward strand.
AGGTTCGATTTAACATTACTGACTCGGGTTTATTTTAATGAACGCCGACAATTATCTCGTACAGTTGTTGCTTTTGCATTTGCTGCAGAGATGTTTAAAAAAAAGAACAAATCCACCCCTTACGTTTATTGATTTGTTTTTCTGTGTTTCTCGTTTAGGTCTTCGCACCCGTTTACGTTTTACTTTTATTGTGACGTTTTACCATTTCATTTGTCGAACCGATAAAATTTTATATAGGCGTAATTCGTGCTTAAAAAACGTATGCGGCCTATGAACTGTTCTCTGATTTAACATTTTGATAAAAGAGAAAAACTTTTTCTCAGGGTTTAAATCTTTTAGAAAATAATATAGAAAAGCACACGAGCGGTGTCAAACTACTGAATCATTCAACAATTGCCTTTGCCAGCGTCTTAAATTCATTCTGTTAAAATACCGTTTTCTTTGATGTTGCTTTTTTCCACGTACGTATGGCTATGGTTTCTTCATTTTTTTAGTTTCCTAATATTGATTTTCATTTCTTTTTTAAACGTTGCTGTGTAATCATTTTAAACGAGAGTAAATTTTTCAAAACGACGTTTTTATCTTTTTGTGTAATGAAAAATATTGGTTTATTGAGGTCTTCCAAGTGGTGAAATTTTGGTCGATATCGGATTAAAATGTGTTATTTATAATCTATTAGGTCAAAATTTATTTAATTCGATGAAGATATTCTGTACATCAAACCAACCAAAAGTTTTGAAATTGTTTTGTTTCTCTGCCATTCGGACATTTTTTGACGTAAGTTTTCGAATATTTTGCTACTAAGTACGAGTATAAACACACAAAAACGTCACTTTTGGGCTAAGAGACGACATTTATCGCACACTGTCATGTTTCAGGATATTTTTCCAAAATTAAATTTCAGTTTTCAAGACTGAAATTTAGCGATTTTTTAAACAAATTTCCAATTCTCTGATATTTTTATGTATTAGGTATGCTTTTATCGCAAAATATCAGACAATTTACTCCAAAAAATGTGTGAATGTCAAAGAAACAGACAATTTCAAAAAAAATGAAATGATTCGTAAAACGATTCGAAAAGTACAAAAATTTTGAATCACGAATCACGGGAATAATTCTAACAAAATACGAATCACGAATCATTTCCTACCAGAAGGCTCGAATAATTTTTCGAATAACAAAAAAAGTATATGGGTAATTCTACCAAAACTGTCGCATTTAAGTTACTTATAAATTTCTCGAGTACTAAATGCGCTAGAGTGCTTTTTTTTGCATTGTTTTATTGGATATCATCTCCCCCACCTTTTCCAGTGAAAAAAATAATTTTTCCCCTCCCCCACCACCCCCTGCATAAATTTTAATGGTCAAAAGTTCCATCGTCGTGGCTGTTACCACTCATGGTTTCAACCTTTACTTACCCCTAGCACTGAAGATAATTGATATTTTTGAAAAATTTTAAAAACATGATATTGGTAGAGTGTTGGGGTACACGTTGACCTCTCCGAGGGTCACCAGAAGGGCACTGGGTGACCTCAAGACGAAACCAAAACTCTGTTACTAGGTTTTTGTTCCATCGCCGTGGCGAAATTTCATTAATTTTTTCTGGCTCTGTTACTTCGTATTTAATTTTTTTCAATCGCAATACTGATTCAGGGGTGTAATAGGAACAACCTTTATCGGTTGAATTTTAAATTCCTGACTACTTGGTCAATCTTGAAATGAAAATTTGTGAAAATTCTTGTGTTTACAATTTTTACATTCCATCGTCGTGGCTATCAATTTTTCGAATTATGCTTATGGTATTGAGCTATAAATAAGAAAAATATATTCCACAAGCAAGTATATCAACACAAATTCATCACAATGCACTTTAAAATCAATTCGCAATTGAAAAAATGGGAAATATTCAAGATTTTTCTTACGTCGTGGCTACTACTTTCATTTCCTTCGTCGTGGCGAAGATGATTTTTGCATCCACGACAAAGGATTTTTTTTCCGCAACGTGAGAACTTTGAACATGTAAATAGTATAATTCATTCTGCATCCAGTGGGCTTGACCCCTTCAATGAATTAGGTGCCACTACGATGGAACTAAAGACCACACAAAGAAAATTCTATGGTCATGGAACCCACGATTATAGATTTTCCATAGTAGTGGATACCAAAAATTTGAATCGCCCCACACCCTCCCCTGGGGGCTATGAACTGAGCCAAATACAAAAAATGGTGTCTCGAACGTATACATTTTAGATTTCAATCAAAAAAATTTAAGAAATTCAACTTTTATTTTTTGAATTTTATATACTGGAAATGCGACAGTTTTGGTAGAATTACCCATATGTACAACCCTGTCCAGAAACTATTTGAGCGTGGTGAGGACGAGGAGGAGGAGGGTAGTATATTTTATGCAAATTTCAAAAAATTCTTGATTGTACCTCTTTATTAATTTTTTCGCAAGCAGATAGGTAAAATTAAATTCCGTTTTTGGGACTTCGCAACAGTTTATGAGAAGTTCTACCACATCTTAAATTTGTGAAACAATACGAGCAGCAAACTCGTTTTATGAGAGCTGGAATTGCTTATTTTTTTATTTCTTTGCATTACTTTGTTATTCTGTTTGTTACTTGCTACTACTACCTCGTTCAAAAGATGTACTTAAACGAACTGAAGACGTCAAAGGCTTAGATGCCAGACGTCTTAAATAAAATATTTATTTGTTTAATGTCTGTAATTATTCTAAGAGTGCTGGCCTAGAAAATTTCGACAAAAATGAAATGCAAATAATAGTAAAATGATTAATTTTGACGAGAAATTTTAAAACATACCTAGGTACCCGGGTACTTCAAAATTTTTCTCATTCATTTGGAAAATAATTCTGGAAAAGCAATAAATGCCTACACTGAGAAAAATGGAGAATGAAAAATGAATAGAAAGTGTTGCAAAAAATTATAAATTTTATTCAAAAAAATAAATTTTATTCAAAAAAAATAAATTTTATCCAAAAATAATAAATTTTATCAAAAAAAAAATAAAGTTTATCCAAAAAAAATAATAACGGGGCACCATTCGCAAAATTAGCAATTTTTATCAAAAAAAATAATAAAATTTATCACGAAATTTGGTAAAGTTTATTGCATAGAAAATAAAGTTTGTCAATTCTGCGATAAATATTATTATTTTTTGAATAAATTTTACTAGTTTTGTGAATGGTGTCTTTTTATTATTACGTTTAATAAAATTTATTTTTTATTTTTTTGAGTGTATTTTTTGAACATTTGATGATACTTTTCCAACCACGCGGGGAATGCGATCCTCTCTGATCATTTTGGCTGGAACAATGAAAAAAACAGTTTCAAATTTTACCAAGTAGGTATACATATAATTTTATCAAATTTTCACATAGTTGTTTTTAAAAGTTTTTGTAAAATATTTGTACGAAATTTGTTTCCGAATTTAGAATTTTCTCAACTGTTGGCTAAATAGTTTGTCGAGCGGTTTTCTGCTACCGCACCCCCCCTCGCGACACTAGTATTTTTCGTATCGCTTCACTGTTCTTTTCTGCTTTCCTATTATGGAATTTTTTGAAGCCCATTCAGTTCTAATTTGGTGGAAGAGGGGGCAGTTTGCATCATTTCCTCCTTTTTATAATGGTAAAAATTCGTTTTCAGTCGAAAAATTAGGTTTAAGTTGAAAATCTTTCAAAAGTAGTTATTGTATTTGCATCATCACTTGGAAAAAATCGAACTTCAATTCGAAAAAATGAGAAAAAATTCCAATGTAAAATTCGAAGTTTCAAAGAAAGAAAGAAAAATCTGAGAAATTGAATAATCTATCAAACTTCTTTTAAGGTTCCGACCCTATTGTGATTTTTTATAGAAAAAAACTAGATTTTAAATATTTTTGGCATTGGTTATTTTTGTTTTACTTTTTTTTTTTTTCAAAAAAACAAAAATGAGGAAATATAATTACTTATTTGTTAAGTTTTGGAGGTTCTAACTTCCAACGGGATTCTTCTGAATATTTTTTTCATTTCTGAATCCAGCTCAAATTTTTATTTTTCATTAATTTAGCCAATAAACACGATAAAATAACTGCAATAGAGTTCTTTGAACTTTTAAGCGCAAAAATAACGAGAACATTTAAAAACAGTACCAATTTAGGTACTCAATACCTAAAATCAGGGATGCGGCCCAGGCCCTGGCACAAGCCCCGAGGCCAATTCCGATTTATTCAATGTATTTAGGTTCTTAAGGAATTGGAACAGCAAAAAAAATTCGAAGTTGGCAGTTGGCTAATTGAAAAAGGTAAAAAAAAATTGAAATTAAATTAATAACTGAAATGGAATATTTTTAGCTGTTGAATTTTAATTTTTTCAACTAAAACTGAAAAATCTGAAACTAAATTGAATGTGGGAAAAATTTTCAGGGGAAAAAATTGCAAGCCTCGAAAAGCCCTGAAAAGCCCCGAAAATTTCATTCGAGCCACGAACAGTAATCCCTGAGACCGAAACCCAAAATTCTCAGGGCCCGACCGACCCAAGTCCAAGCCCCGATAAACTTTTTTTTGGGAGACCCAAGACCCGAGTCCCGAGCCCCGAAGACGAAATCGTTGGGGGCCCCACCCCTGCCCAAAATTCTGAAAATATTGAAAAAAATTATTATTTCTCGACCGATTAAGCTAAAATCTCTAGGGAAGATAGAGGAGGCTTTGGAGAACCTTTAATAAAATTTTTGGCTAGATCGGTCAAGAAATCGCGAAATTAGCAATTGTTTGTCCTGTGTTTGGTATTTTCAAATCCGAGTGGAATGGACCTAGACCCAAAACACTTCGCATGTACATACGTAGTGGACGGCCTGTAAAACGTTATACACCATTTTTTGCAAAAAAAAGGGGGCCTTATGGACATAGAGCCCTCATTCGGGAGGGGGAGGGGAAGGACCCCTAAGTTGTGGTTGTGGGTTTGTGTAAAAAAACCTACAAGGTTTGCAAAGTCCCCAGTAATGCTTTATTTTTTTAAAAGATAAAAATATAATTAAACAATTAATTGGATTTGTGTAACTTTTTTTTCCTATTGCAATTTTTTTATATTATTATATTTAAAAATACTAGATTTTTAAAATTCAAGTAATTAGATAAGAGTTTATTTCTATTTTAAAAAAGCAATAATATAAGTAATTTTTTTGAATTTCTAACTAAACTCAGATTTTTATGAAGGAATCCAAAAGATTTGTAATTGTAAAATTTTCAAAGATTTCCTTCATTTTAGGCGAATAAAACTTGTAAAATGATGAGAATATTTTGAAACCAATAGACAACAGAAATGCCCATTGAATATCTTTAAGAAATAAAATCGTGTGTGTAAATAAATACATGTAGTCCATTTAACGACTTGAAATGTGCATGTACATATGCATACATGTAGTTTCGAGTCTCTAATTCGAAATTCTAGTCATTCACTGTCGAGAATAAAATTAGAGCAGCTTCTTTACTTGAAGTAGGAACTTTGGAATGGAAATATTTGAAATTTTTCGTTTTATTTTTATCTTGCTCAGAATTTTTATGTATCCCATGGAAATAATGTCCAGTGTCATCATTTGTACATTACATATGTATTATGTACATGTACATTATGTATTTACTGCATACGAGTACAAGACGGTAGACTGCACAAGACAGGAACCAAAGGTCTAAGGTAATCATGACAATGTTTATGGAGAAATTTTCACGTTATTTGTCAAACTGCAACATGTTACACGTTTGTAAGCGCCATCCCATGTATTAAAATTGAAACGAACTTGACAGTTGCCTTATTATTATGAAGATAAATGAAACTGCGAGAAAGTTGACAAAAAAAAAAACTTTAACGAAAGCGAATTTGCGTTGTTGAATTTTTTATATTTTTTTTTCGAAAATGTGTTATCACAACTTCGAGTTATGGTAAACGATATTTACGTCCCGAGCGACTGGAAATTGTTTTTTTTTAATCATGTACAAAATGTCATCATGATTTATGAATACAAATAGACACGAATAGTATGAGCTGGAACAAACGAAAATGATACGACGTTATATGAAAATGTCGTCATGCTGCAACGATAATGCTGTGAATCATGCATTAACGATGTCGTTTTAAAAATAAAAGCACATCGATGATGAAATTCTACGTTGAGTTTTTGTTTTGAGAAACTACCATAAATAAGTGCATGGAGTAGCTGTTCTGTTTTTTCAATGATTCTACTTCGTACAATCGTTACATTTCCTGTTGTTTCCTTTTTGAGTATCTGAGTAGCTACTCGTATATAAAGTTCCAAAAAATTGTTAATTTAAAATTTTTTTGTTTTAATTCCAAATATTCTGAATCATAGTCTTGTCCCGTAAATTTTTTAGTCATTTCCTATTAAAAGGAACTACTCTCCAAAGATCTTATAAAAATTATGAAATTATGAAAATTCCTTAATTTCTTCAAAGTTTTTAGAAAGAGTAAATTATTTAAAGTGTTGTTATATTTTTCATATGTAGAAAATTAAATTTTCAAGATCATTTTCATGTTGAGGGAAAACATAACTAATAATGGATTTGAATTAAAAATTTTTTTTAATTCGAAATTTTTAAATTTCTCCTTCTGTATTAAGAGGCGTGTGGGGAGGGTGAATTTCGTGGACATCAAAAAATCATTCTAAAATGTATTCTTGTTAGATACATATGAATATGTATCTTATATTATGGTACCTACTATATTCTGTAAAGATTATTTTATTGTAATGTATTTTTCATTAAAGTACCTGTGTTATTATTTTCTTTCTTTGCAGGTTTCATATTGGTTAATGGAAATTTAACGTATGTTGAAGAAATCATCCCTTCGCATTTTAATAATGTGAGTATACCTTTTCTTATATTGTGATTACCTAGCGTTCGAATTCGCTCCTTTTGTACAAAATTTCTTTAAAGGTTTAAACAGGAAAAGTAGGCGCTTGGTAGAAAGTCGTTTAGAGATCTGTAGATTCTCAAAAGACTTGGTAACCTTGATGATTCAACCCCTAGTTCAATCCTTGGAATTTTTGCTCATTTGTAATTGAAATTTTCAAATTTCAAAACTTTTAAAAAATATTGGATTTTTTTTAAATTTGGGAAATTTTTCAAAATTGCAAACTGGACATTTGGACAATGGCAAATATTGAGTCATTATGGTTGGAGTGAAATTTTTATCAGGTCATTTTGGGATTTTGCTCCAACCTTATCTTATGGTTGATCGTTTTTGATCTTTTTGGAAAGTACAATGTAAATAATTTATGGAGTGATATCATAAGCAGGGGGTAAAATTTTTGGGTTTCCGACTTCATGATCCCTTCATTTCCCAAATAGGACTTGAGATTTCAAATTTTCCCAAAAAATGCAATTTTTCCGATTTTTTTAAAAAGGTGGTACTCATGGTTTCTACTGATTAGAAAAACAAGAAAAACCAGAAAATAGCAAGATTTTTTATTATTTTGCTACCTACGAAAAGCAATAATTTTTAATAATTTCCTCTTGAATTTTTTCATCAAAAGATTGCCTTTAAATTCTTTTTCAATTTTAATTTTTCATCAAAATTTCCGCCCTCACTTCGCCCAGACAAGACTTCCGTATTTTTTTTCTTTGGGATATCATTCTTCGACTTCACCTGTCAAAATCTCAACATTTTGATATTTCTATCTGGGATTACCTTTGTAGTTGCCTTCATGTTTGGCTCCCTTCTTCGGAAAATCCGGACTACTATGCCTTTGCCAGCAGATATCACTTGTACATACATTGTATAATAAGTATACTATAATTGCCATGATTGTTGAAGTGAAATTCTTTAACTTTGTTTAAAACTGATAAATTTTGTGCTTACCTAAAACCTTTTCAGATTATTTTCGGGTGATAAAATATTCATACTCAGTTTTTTGTGTATATTTGATATTTTGGTTTCCAAAATTTTTGCCCTCGCGAATTCCACCCTTTCTTTATTCGCGTTGAAAAATTTTTCTCCCTATAATTTAATGATTTCAATATTTTATATTTTTTACCTTAAACATGTTTTTTTTAAATCCATGAAATTCGTTCCAAGAATATTTTTTTGGTATCTATTTGAAATTTGTATGTTCTAAATTGGAATACAACTTTTTGAGAAGGAGAGGAGAAGGAGGAGGAAGCAATTAGAAAACAATCAAAATTTATCAGTTAAAAAAACACTGGAAAGTAGGGAGGACGATATGTTTTTCCAAAAGTCAGGGGAAAAGATCTGCCAAATTCGTTTGAAAGGTCCTGCTAAAATTTTACCTGTTGATTTCAAGAATTTGTTGGACACCTTGAATGTTTTTATCTTGCTCGTAAATTGTATATTATTTGTTACCTAATGAATAATATCTCATTAAAATAAAATTGCCGAAAAAGTACTTGAAATACTTTTAAAAAATAATATTCGTAAAGGACTAGATTTTTTTTTGAGTAAATTCGAACCAAGAAAAATTGTATGAAAATGGCTAGAAGAATCCAGAAAATATCAAAAATTAAAGAATTTCATTTTTCGGATACAGTAGGTAGACGTCATGTTTAGGGAACGGATTTATGTGAAACCGGATGTTTTTCCAAGCTGAAGGTGATGGGGTATATGGTTGAAATGTTTGCGAATCAAAAAATTTTCTGTAAAATGAGACCAATTTGATATTGCATATTTTGGATATTTGGAGCTAAAATGCATATTTTATCATATTTCGGCTATTTTTCACAATTTTCTTGCATATTTCACAATATTTCAAAAATTCCACCCCACAATTTCGTTTTTCAGCTACCTATTTTTCATTAGCAAAAATGATAATTGATAATACTGCGAAAAAACAGCCGAAAATTTTTTTAAATATTTTTATCCGTGAATTGAAGAATTTTTCTATCGCAAATAATTTGAGATTTGAGTGATTTTGATCAAATTAAACGATTTTTGGCGATTTCAAGTAGTGTTACCATATTGTTAAGCTCGAAAAATCCTTTCCAGGGATACCCATCTCGATATTGCATATTTTGCATATTTCGAGATTTTAAGCGCATATTTTTTAGAGCATATAATTCCTTTCCCTAGTCGATGTTCCTAGACCTACTTGATTTTGTATCTGGCCAGATCCTCATTTTTGGAGGTATTTTTGAAATGGAATGAAACAAAAACCCATTTTGATCGTTATTAAGGACTTCGTTTTCGTTCCAGATGCACATAGAACGAATCCCACCCCAATTTTTTTATAGGTTCTCAAATTGTTATGAAATGATTTCATTATGTAGAAATATCATGCAGGCATCATAGCGGGTCACTTTTTTAGGGTGTTTGTCACTTTTTTCGACTTTGGTCACTTTTTCCCTCAAAAGTCACTTTTTTCGCATTTTCAACAAAAATTCAAATTTTCTCGTAAAAATTGTTATTTTTCAAAATTCTTCAAGAAAAAATTTAAAGTTGATAATGATTTTTCAAAAAACAATTTCCCTCGCTTCGCTCGGGCAGTATTTCAATAATTCTATTTCTAAATTTGAAAAAATTATGTTTTTTTTAAATCAGTGAAGTAATTGATTTTTGAGTCAATTCCCCATTTGACAAAATAAATCAATCAAACAATTAAAATATTACAGATTTTCAAATAAATTCATTTCACTGATTCAAAAAGGCACAGTTTTACGAAAATTGACTGATTTAGATTTAGAGAGTAGATACCTAATACTTGCATAGGTCATATTAATTAATTGTTCCAAAAATCTCGTCATTTTTCAATTTTTCTTTGCTCAAATCTGTATAATTAATTATGTATATTTGCCTCCTAAAGTGCCACTAAAAAAATTAGATTTTTAGATTACCCAATTTTTTCATTGAATTTTGACCCCCTCCCCTCATTTTTTCTTGAATGCTCAGTCCTCCTTTTTTTAGCTATAGCGGTGGTGAAATAAAAATTCGGAACTTTTTACGAATTCCGGAACATTTTTGGGAACTTTTCAACATTAGAATTCGGCAACACTGTGTGTTAAAACCGTAATAAAATTATTATTTGTTTGTAGTTTTGACGAAGGAATTTAATAAAATTATTCACGTCGTTTCAGTTTATCTTTAAAACGATTGCAGGACACTTCAAAAAAAAAAATGCCCCCATTTAAAAAATTGAATATTTTGTTACATTTTGCTCATTTTTTGGTTACTTTTGGTTGTTTTTGGTTACTTTTTGTTCGAAAAAAGTTACTTAATTTTGATAGAATTTCGCTATGATACCTGGAATGAAATTATTCACGTCGTTTCAGTTTATGTATTTATCTTTGAAATGTTTGCAAAAAACTACAAAAATTCCCCCCTCCCCCAAAAAACTTGAAGTTTTGGTTACTTTTTGGTCATTTTTTGGTCACTTTTTGCTCAAGAAAAGTCACTAAAAGTCACTTTTTTTCTTCGAAATTTCGCTATGATGCCTGGAATGAAATTATTCACGTCGTTTCACTTGATATACTTGTCTTTGAAATGTTTGCAGAAAACTACCAAAAAATCCCCCCCCCAAAAAAAAACGGTAAAAAAATTCACCCCGAAAAATTCGAATTTTTGGTCACTTTTTGGTCACTTTTTGCTCAAAAAAAGTCACTAAAAGTCACTTTTTTCTTCAAAGTTTCACTATGATGCCTGTTATCATGTGTTTTGACGTTTTTCCCAGTAATTTAAGAATTCCTAAACAGGAGATTGGGACTAGCTTTTGTAGTTCAATTTTTGAAAAAATTAACGTTTCGGTTTTGTCACTGTGTTTTGGATGCCGAAGTATGAAAAAAATAATGACGTAATTAATTTATTATACGATCAAAATCACGAGATGAAATCAAAAATGAAAAAATCGTTGTCATTTGGGAACTTGATCTCATACACCTTATCTCCGTTTGGTTTTTTCCCGTTATATATTCATTTCCTAAACGTGATGTTTTACAAATAAATAAAGGGTACCTACTACCTAGTACCTAGTACCTACGTGTAATTAAAGCATAAAACAGGATGTTCGGCTTATCTAAACATAAAATTTTCAATAACGCGATACGCATGCTTAAAATTTGTAACAAACATGAGCTATTTTGCGTAGGGGTTTTATTGTACAGGTAGGATAAATGTACTTGTAGTAAGAATAGTAAGATTACAGTATATTTGTAAAAGGACTAGCGTACTAGCGAGAAGATAGACACGAAGTCTTGGCGAAAATTACATCCGCAATTCGACTAGACTACCCTTTGGTTTTATCGTCTAATGCACGTCCGAGTTTCGTGCGAACCCAATTCTCCCGGGAATGGAATTACTTTTAAACATTACCAATAAATATTTGCGGAATCAGAGAAAGTGCTTGAAGAGTATGTGCAATATTGGCAAGTGAAGCTCCATCGTTGTTTTGCCCTGGTCGATGATTTTTTCAACTGCACATCTACCATATGTGTGAAAGTTCAAATCAAAGGATTATTTTGCTAACTGCGTAGTGTAGAAATATTTTATGGTTGAGATTACGTTTTTATGTCTACAGCGAAATCGAACGTATGTGATCGTTCGTCGGTTTAAAAAGAATTTACCAATGTTGTAAGATTTCAAACTGAACGAAATTATACGTACTTCTGCACCCTTTTCAACTGTGCGTAGGTGTATAACAACATGTAAAGTCTTACAAGAATTAATTTCCTCTCTGAAATAGTTCGAATTGTTTACAAAGGGGCTAAAATAGGTGCACTTTTGAATTTTTTTGTTTGAAAAATTATATCTACGACTTCATTTCTGTTCATCCTCCAAATTATAAATTTTTTACCAATTTCTGAAGTTTTTCAATTAACAAATTCTCTTGTTCCTTTAATGTTTCAATTTTCAAAATCTACTTGCAATAATTTCCTGTTTGTACTTCTTTTACTCCCGAGGGGAAAGAGGAGAAAGTAAACGAAGCACTTTGTGTGCTTAGTACATTACATATACTTGCAAAGTACCTAGGTAAATTAACCTTGCTATTATACCGACAAGAAATATTTCCTGCTAACAAAGCTTTTATCGAGCTAAATTATTAGAAGTGGTCTGTTTAGCAGTTCCTCGAAAGTTCTCGTCACTCACAATCAGCCTTTGAGCTAAGTTTTTGTGAGACCCCCTTTGAAAATCCATTTTGTCGTTTACACCCTCGACGCTCGGTTTGATTTTATGATGAAAACAGGTCCACATATCATATTTTGTATCAGATTACTTATAACTTTGGTCATAACTTTTTCGTTTCGAGCAACAGGTGCGTAATTGGTAAACTCAAAGCACAGCGTTCTTTTTCAATCTCTGAAGATGCGCTCGTTTTAATATGAGCTTAATTTAAAAGTAGGCTAGAAAACATATTTTCGTATACAGTGGATTTTCAAACAAAAAATCGAAAAAGACCAACTCGACTGAACCATAGGCGGAGATAAGGGGGGCATGGGGGGGGGGGCTTGAGCCCCTCCAAATGTTGAATTAGCCCCCGAAATCATTTTTGTGTGTATAGGTACATACATTTCACTCTAAAAAAATCTGCAAATACTTAATTTTCAAGAGATAAACTATCAATATGTGACGAATTTCTTTTTTTCAAGCAACTAAAATCGCCCCTTCAATGATGAAAATAATTAGGAGTTGGCTGATGATACCGTGTATACCGATTTATAACGAAATTTGCTGGCTTATTTTCAAAATTTTCCAGAAAAATTGCACAAAGAAATACACATTTTTACCATGTAGCATAAAAACACGAAAAGGAACCAAAATTTTGTGAAAAACTTCGAAAATCATGACATTTCCACGCCAAAGTAATGGAATTTTTTCAAACAACACACTTATTAAAAAACTTATTATTTTCTTTCTAAAAATCACCAATATTTGAAATCTTCGCCCTCGCTTCGCTCGGGCAGATCAAGGTTAAAATATATTCAAGAGTAAAGGGTTGAAGATTCCGCCTCCATTTCAATACCAAAATATTGATTCAAAAAAGTGAAGAAATATTTAGCTTTTGGATTCATTTTTCTTCAAAATTTTTTTGCCCTCGCTTCGCTCGGGCTCGATTTTAAACAATTCACTCTCAAAATGACGGTAGGTAACTAAGTATGACTATAAACCTTTTTTACTTTCATCAATTCTTCATATTTATGAAAAGTTGAATAAAAATGATGTGAAATGGTTAGGGTAGAAAAACTTTCGGAGGGTCAAAAATCAACATTTCTGTTATGTGTTTTTTTTACCTGGGGCTCAAGCCCCCCCAAAAGCTATGGTCCATCTCCGCCTATGGACTGAACACAAAAAAAGCCATATTTTTAGGTTCTGTAAAGAATTGATGCGATCTTGAATGGTTACTAGGATTAGTCGTTTTAGAATTTTTTTCGAATTTTCGTGAACACCAGCAAAAAATTGTTGCGAAATTATCTTAAACAGTGGTGGTAAAAATTTGCGATTTTTTTACTCGACGTTTAACCCCCTCAATTTTTAAAAAAAGCAAAGTTTCCAAATTTTTGATTTCTACCAAAAAAATTTTGAACCTTTTTTGCTTTGTTGTGTATTATTACCATCGAAAAGTGAGAAAAAAATCCCGATATTTTTTCACTTTTTTTGGATTGTTTTGTGTGTAAGGCCAAAAATGCTGTTTAGAGTTGATTCGGAATTGAATAAAAAAAATGAAAAAGTAATTACGTAAGTAAGGTTTGATGAAAAAAAGGATTGATTTTCACTCTACATGCACACAATAGGATAGGGAGTTTCGAATTTTCTTAAATTAACGTCATTAAACGAGTTTTCTTGCGATTTGACATTTGATTACAGTACAACTAATCAAGTATCAGTAGCAAAAACAAAACTGGATCAAAAATTTCGTGGAGAGAGGGCATAAGATGAGAAATTTCCCGATTGTCTGAGAAAATTTTTCGACTTTAATGGAAAATTTGACAATTCATCTCAAAATCTGCTGACTTTGGTGTAGGTATGTGGGGGGGGGGGGGTCGTCTTTGATCACCAGGAAAACATAGGTACGTTAAAAAATTTGGTTTGAGAAAAATTCAAATTTTTGAAACATCGAGCTTTATTTTCCGAGGAGGTTAAACACTAAACAAAATATCTCAAATTTCCAGAACTTTTCGAGATAATTCCACATTAATTTTTCGCTAGTAGAGTTATTTTCTATCAAAATTTGAAAAAAGTTTCTAAAATTACTCACCTTAGTCGTCACCCTTCCCCCTCCCTATTCATATCAGAAACACCTACTAATGTACTCGAAAAAAATCTTCGACGTCAGTTTAGGAGAGAAAAAAGAGCAATAGAAATTAGAAATAATTTTAAACTGTCAAAAATCCTTGACAATCTAATTTTTAGGGTTCAAAAATTCAAAAAAGTGGGAAACTGGGTTGGCCCATACTGTTATAAAAACATAAATTCGATATGCTGATTTTTGCATCATAAAGAATAGGAAAAGATCTCATCAGAAAGGAACTTATTTCGATATGCATCATGCAAAGGGAGAGGGAATGGGAGGGGGAGGGGGTGAAAATTAAAAATTTTCGAAAGGTAGAATTTTTCTAATTTTTTTGACTTCAATTGAAAAAGTTTACTAATCAATTTTACAAATTCGATTCAATCATTTTCTCGTTCTGAAACAGTCAAAACCACTGAAAAATCTGTAAAGTTGACTGAGAAATTGGCGAAAATGTTCTGAGAATCAGTTATCGTTGATTTTTCCTGAAGTGCAATTCTGGCCTTTTATCAGTGATTTTTTAACGGTTCAAAATGAGTAAGCAAAATTTAAATTTCAATACTGTCGAGAGAGAATACATTTGAAGCAAACCTGCATTGTTTCAAAGGATCAGATGAAAGCCTGCAGAACATTGTGCCCTTGATATTTTTATTTTATAAATTTTTAAATCATCACCGAAGAGCGTGAAAAAAAAATCTGTTAGAATAAATTATTGAAGTTTTGAAAAATTTCTACATATCGAGCCGACTTTGGAATGATCGTCAACTTGATAGCTATAAAATTTATAGTTTCACACTAGATTTTGAAAAATTTGTTGAAAACATAAAAAAGTCAATTTTTTATGAAAATTACAATTTTTCAAAATTTTTACTTTTTTAAATCAAACTGTTAAAATTAGATCCAATTTGCGATGTTATCAGTATAATAGGGAGAAAAGTGTTGAAATTTTCAAGGAAAAATAGGGACTCTAAAATATTTGTACTGGACCCCGGGGTCACTCATGATGTCATGATAGATCTGAATTTCGTCATTATTGAAAAAAAAAGGTAGGTAAACTATCCTCTTTTTGAATTTATCTACATTTTGAAAATTTGAAAATTTTCCATGTTACCTAGTAAAATCACGCTACAATTTTTAGTATCGAAATTTTAGTTTTCAAAACAAACAGGAGTGTATTCATCAGGGAAAGAAATACCAGAATTATTTGAATTTCATTTCATGTAATACATATTTCATCGATTTATATAAAAGTAAATTACCTATAGGTATATACCAGACCATAGACATTTTGATACGTCATCATCCTATAAGTAACAATACGAAATCACCATTCTCGACTTTTCTCTTCTCCATTCCTATTTCCCATGTGAAAAGAAACAACAACGTACTTGTAGAATCGATTACACAAACCAAGCCAATCAATTCATTTTCGTCGAATATGGCGAAAAAAATTTGAATTACGTCAAAAAATCATACATGCGGAGAATCGACCTACATTGGTATACCCTAGTAGATTTTTTAATTCAAATTACGACGTTTCTTTTTTGCTCAATCTCGTATCAATAATTTGTTGAAAGGTTTCGTCGTTATCCTTACGGCGCACAGAAAATGATTTGTGTGCGAGTCTGCGAGCGCAAGTTGAGGAATTGTTGATAAAAACCTGTAATCAGAAAGTATTCGAAAAGTAACCTTCGAACCGAGTTTCAAAGCGGATAAAGATCCAATAAAAAGTGACGATTTTTTTTTCAGCATCACCAAAATAGAACTTTTTCTTGGGCGACTGCTGCGTTGAAAATTTAACGAGAAACTTAATTCCGAGACTATTGTTCGGTGTTATCCCAATACTCGGGATTTTTTTTTTATATTCGAGCCGTGCTTTTTCTTTGCCCCCATTCAATATTTTTATCGATACTTTTTGTTCCATTTTTTATACTATTTAGATGAATTGATTGTAATTTTAAATTAAGTTTTTGTTTTAATTATTAATATACGTGCGTTGCACCTACTTCATAACTAAAAATGTTTTTTTTTCTCTTTTTTTCCAGGTTGGAAAAGTACCAGAAACGTGAGTTGATATTTTTTTTATATCAATTTTTTTATGAATAATTGAGTAAATAATTAGATGCTATAATATTTAGGTAGGTATTACAAAATTTATAGAGATACATAGTTCTGGTTACGAAGTTCGTGAAGTGTGATTTAACGTTTTGATTTCGCCGAAGTTGAGTTTATTTTTAATCACGTTATCTGATATACGACGCAATATAACCGAATTCGAATTGAAAAAATTTATGTAACAACAATAACATCGGATATTGCGTTTTATACATAGATTTTCTTACCTGCAGAAATTTCTAATTCATCAAAAGTATAATAATGTAATTGATACAATTTTGAAAAATATCATTCAAATTGAATTTTATACTTTGCTATTTTGCGTATTGTTTGTATTTGGTATTCATAAGGATTCCCGTCGTTCGTACTTTGTATTCTTGAATAATTGTTGCAAAAATTGAACGTTGCTTCCGCGAAAAATATTTTTTGGAGAGTTTTTGAAATTTTAATTTTCCGTAGCGTTTTTTTTTTCAAATTTTCAAGTGCGTGAAAAATTAGATGAAATTTTTTCTGCGAATGCTTATTGATTGAAGTCCATTAAAAAAATTCAATGAACATAAAATTTTTTGGAATTAATTTAAAAATTTCCAATCGATTAATAAAAGTTCAAAACATAAGAAAGAGTGATTAATGAGAAGGTGATCGTTGGCACTTTTTTTTTTGGAAAGTTGAAGAAGGGATTGAACGGAAATTATGCCTGGACTTTAGGCCTCAAAGCGAACTAGTGAAAATTTTACGCCCTGAATCTACCTTTACCCTTTACCCTTTCCCGTCCGGCCCTAAAATCTGTTGGAAAATTTTTGATAAATTTGAAAAAATATTTTAAAAAATGGTTTTAGTGTGAATGTATTTGCTCAAAAATACCATATACTGGCACTCATTTTTCATTTTTACCTCATTTTCTGCGTTTTTTTAATCTTTCAAATTTTTTAAATCTAAACTGATTTCAAGTGTTAGTGAAGAGTGGTAAAGCAGGAGATCAGAGGACGAAAATTTACCAGTTTGAGGTTTAGATAGGTACAACATCCTAGCTGCCATCTCTTCATATTTCGAAAAAAAGTCCAAAACAACCAATAGTGATCAATCATAATGAAAGAGAGGATTAATCGTTGAAATGCGAACTGAACGCCTCCTTTTGACATTTCAATTAGAAATCAGTACATAAAAATTATCAATTTTTTGTTGAAATTTTTTTTACATACATATTTTGTTAATTTTTGTCGCTTGAAAAGGAAGGGTTCTACGGAAAAAATGAATAGAACATAAATTGTAGAGCTTAAAATTTCCAGTTAGTTTTTTTCTAGAAAGCTATGGTTTCGAGATATTTTAGTCGGAAGTTAAAAGTTCAACTTTTATAAAAAAAATTGTCGAAAATTAAGCTTCATGGGAAAAAACTAATGTTCTTTACAGCAAAAATAATGAAATCAGGAAGTTTTGGTGACTATAGATTAAAATGGAAAAAAAGGTACATTTTCGTAGTCCAGATCACAAATGTGTATTATTTCCATTTTTTCGGATCTAAATTGGGGTGGAAGGGAAGGGATGATGATATCTCGTCGAAGCATCGAAAGCCGTGCAAAAATTATGAAAAAGATCTTGCATAATTCTGCATTTCGATTCGAAAATTTTGTATGGACACCTTGAATAATAATGAAAGTAGAATAAAAAACACATGTAACCAATTCTTTTTCTCAAAGTTTAGGAGAAGGAAAGGACTCCTGATAACATCGCAAATATCTCCAATTTTAACTCGTTTACTTTCAATAAAAATTTCGAAAATATGGTTCAAATAAACAGAGGATTAAAAATGAAACACATCTTTATTTGAGACGCAGCCAGGGATACCCGACCATATGTCGGAAAATTTTTTTTTCGTTTTTTTGGCTCTTTAAGTAGTACTTACAGACTTGTACCTTTCGAATAGCGCAAACCGCATTAAAAAAGGTTGAGAAATGAATTTTCTATGATTTTTCAAAGTTTGTCAAAAAATGATTTTCAAAAATCAAAGTTTTGAGAAAAACGCAAAACAAAATTTGGAACTGTTTTCAATGAATAAAAAAAAAATTATGTTCTGTAAACGACTTTTCTCATCGGAAATGATTTATTTACGTCCTCTTACATCACTTTAGGTCATTGACCCCTTCCAGAAGTTGCCGGCATCGAAAATCGAAACCATACCATATGTCGGGAATCATCTTTTTTCAAGAAATAATGACATTTTTGGTACAAAATTTGTTTTTTCAATAATCGTACACCGCTGTAGTTCATTAAAACGAACCTGAAATTACGTGCATTGAAAAATGAAATCATAGTGCAAGTCAAACAACTTTACAAACCAAACGGTGAAAATCATGCTTTGAAAATTAGTGTTCAACAAATATCCGGATAATCGAAATGAAGAGTTTCAACGGGGAAAAATTAGATTTTCGATTTCGATAATCGATTTTTCAATTTCGATTTTTCGATTTCGATAATCGACCTTTAAATTTTGTGAGGGTTCGTGAAAGAATTCGGGAACTCTCGGAAAAGTTCAACCGTTTTCGGGATGTTTTCGGAGCTGTTCGGCAATTTCCGTGTGATATCCGGATAATCCAAATAGTATTTGGTATTTGGATATCCGGATATTTGTTGAACACTACTACGTTTCAATAATAATGAAAGTTGTAAATTTTAACATACTTTTATAAAATTCCAACATATCGCACCATCAGTGCAATAACAACACATCTCAAAAAAAATAAAACCAACACATCTCAAAAAAATAAAACTTTCTTGGTTCTTTAAACGATGAAAACAAATTCATATTCAATTTTTTTTATGAGATCCTTTGTAATTTTTCACGTACTTTCCAATGGTGGCAACAGATTTTTGCAATATACGTTATTTTGGATAGTTTTTTGAGATGTGTTGTTTTTGAATTCATGATTTATTATTTTGAGATGTGTTGTTATTGCACTGGTGGTGCGATATGGTATGGTTTCAATTTCTCAGAGGCCTTCAGCAAAATTCGTTTTTTAACCAAGAAGATGACACTTTTGGGACCTGAACCTATTCTCATATGAAAGTAGAGGGTTCATAGTATACAAATTGATAAAAAAAAATTTTTCCATATTTTTGGTCATTTTTTCTTAATTTGCGTTTTTCTCGAAATTTACTTTTCCGACATATGGTCGGGTATCCCTGGCTGCGTCTCATTTTGAGATTTTTTTCTGAGTGGTCATGGTAGGAAGAAAGTGACAGCTGTTGCACAAATAAATCGTTCAAGATTTTCTAATGACATTTTTTCTTATTTGCGTGATAGTCTATTCCCCTCCTCTCCCCCGTGCCCAACCAAAAATGAATCTCAGTAAAAAGTTTCTAATTTATTGCTCTACGATGTTTGTTTAAACCATTTCTTTAGTTTTTACTGTGGATGAGTTACAGTTGTAGAAAGTAGCAAAATCAAATGACTTTTCAAGTTTTGAACACTATCTTAAAATCTAATAATCCTACGAGGACTGGAGATGTCATAAGTAGTGTAAAACTGGCCTGTACCTTTCTCATACTGTAATTTCACCAAAATGTTGAATAACTTTCTTTTCAAAGATTTTTTTGCTAAAATTACATCATAATCAGACCTCCAGCTCGAAAACATTAATTTTTGATAAAAATTACATAATTTACTAAATCAAAAATTGAAATAATTTTGTTCATTTGCCTTAGCCCTATATCATAAGTCAAAAAACCCTCAGCTTTTCATTAATTTTCTCGATACCTGAGCTAAAGAATTTACGATTTTTCGCCACACAAATTGAGAGACACTGCACAAAAAACCACAAGATGAGTAATTTTTGCTCGAGAATAAGTTTGAACATCGAGAAAAAGAAATTAATGATAGGAACTATCAAAGAAATACGAAACGCGCACGTTAATTAACGCGCAAAAATGTCGTATACTGAAAGAAGAGAATAGGCGGAGTGAAACTTCAAAAAGCATTGCGGATTTATTTTTCGAGTTCATTAAGAGCTTGAAAAAGAATCGGAAATTAATTCCGTCGACGTGGAGCATTGAAAAAAAAGTATTTTAAAATATTTATCAATTTTTTACTTTACCAGAATACCTACGAGCTGGAAAAAGGAATTACAAAAGCTGCCTTAGTATTTGTTATGCACCTAAATGATAAATTTACGATTCTTTTGAGAATATTTATAATTTTGTGGTAAATGGTAGAATATTTTTTTCAAATTTGATATTTTTTACCTTTTATTAAATGGGTAAGGAAGCTGGGGAGTAGGTACCTATAGCTATATGCCTATCTACTCGTCTCGCGGTTGTCTTTATTATTTTTTTAAAGTGGTGTCCAATTAATTTTAATGAAGATTTCAAATACGAACTCAGTCTTTTAGATTTTTCAATTTCTAAATAAGTAGATATTATGGAAATAATTATGCATACCTATGTAGATATAATTTTGTACTTACCTGCGTTTTTATTCGAAAAAAAAAACATTGTAATAATTTAATCTCAATTTATGATTTTAATTATTTTTCAGATATACTCCAAATGACAAAGATATTATCAGCTCATCATCAGCTAATGTTAAATTCGAACCTCCTATTTTATATTTTAAAGACAAGTGAGTACCAAAATCCTTCATTCATCTACTTCAACAATGGAAGCATCCCAACTCGAAGTAAAATTTTGAGCTGAAACAAAAATAAATCGAAAGTGCATCATAATAGAACCTAATTTCCAAAATTTTGGATGCTAAAGTTCATTTCTCGAATTTTGGCGAATTTTTAAAATTTCAAAATTACCTCATCGCCCTGCAGATCATGAAAATTTTACCTAATCAACGAAAAAAACTGAAATTTTGTATGATCACTATTTCAGACCTCCCAAATCGATTGGCAGCGGTTTCGAGACGTTTCCCAGCCTCCAAAACTTTTTGGAATTTTCCAGCACTGGAGAAAATCCCATTTAAAATGGTTCATATGAACTTCAGCACCTATAATTACTGATTACCTATATTGGTGACCTATTTGATCGAAAAAGGAGTATCTACCAACTTCCAGATTTTTACCTCAATGCGTACGCTGTAGGCGTATTTTTCAATTTTTTCCAGAAAAATTCTCTGCCAAAAGATATGAATTTGAACTGCAAGTTACGAATTTCTAAAAATTGTGCTTTAATCGATCAAATAGGTAACCAATATGGGTAAGTTCATATGGACCATTTTATGGACTTTTCTGCACTGCTGGAAAATTCCAAAATTTTCTGAAGGCTTCAAAATGTCCTGAAACCACTCCCAATCGATTTAGGAGGTCGAAAATAGTAAATATTTCAAATTCCAACTTTTTTTGGCGATTAGATAAAATTTTCATATTTTGCAAGGCGATAAGATAATTTTGAAATTTCAAAAACTCCAAATTCGCCAAAATTCAAAAAATGAATTTTAGCCCCAAAAATTTTAGAAATGGGGTTCTTTTACGATGTACTTTCGATTTATTTTTGTTTCGGCTGAAAATTTTACTTTGAGGTGGGATACCTCCCTTGTAAATTGAATTTCAATCAAAGAGCTTGTATAAATATTTGAAAATTTCCTCTCTTTATAGGGTGGTTGGATATTCGTACAAAGAAACCGTATACTTAATAAATACTAGTCACAATAAAACCCTTGAAATTAATAAAATTGCCGGAGGCAAATGTAGTCAGTTTCAAATCGCAACGTTTGGAAATGAAGTAAGTACCCATATTTCCAATGAAGCAGTTTTCTTTACGCTTAAATTTTACAGCACTGTTGAAAAGAACTTTATGCTGGGATATTGTGTCCTAGAATGCGTGTTTTTTTCCTTCTGTCGTCGCGAAAATTCACGCCAAAGTCGTTCAAAGTATACGTATAACAATAGTATTCCCACCAGGTACCGACTACCGAAGTACCTAGCTACCTACCTATCACGGTGTAAATGTGTGAGTGCTGTTTCAGCATATCGCAATAGCCTATTATAAATGGGGTTGCGTACATTAGTCGCTAAATTAATTATTTACGATGGCAACACTGTCGCTAAAAGGTAACCGTTCGAGGGGGTAAAAAGGGTTGATATACGCGCCCCTTGCACCATATTATCTCGTACCTGCTACTTCGAATTTTACTCTTCTAGATGTTAAACTTCATCTCCGAGGTTCTATGTAATTATGTCAATAAATTTTCGTCTACGCGATGACACGATGATAGCATGTTGAATGATCTAAAATGAAAGCTTCAGAAATGCCTTGTTATCGTTAATTTTGTTTCCTCCGGGTTTCCTTCGAGTTGGAACAGAGGAATTAGTTTCACTATCGTGTGGGTGGCTCGACCTTTGACTATAGTCAAAGGGCTCGACAGATGTACTTGCACATAACTTTCTTTTTTCTAATTGTAACTTTTTTCTGTACTTACTTGCCTCAAGTTAAAATACCAATTTTATTCCGTTCAATTCGAATGTTCAACCTTGTTTAAGCAAACCTCTTCTTTTAGAAAATTAATTTAGTCATTTTTTGTTTTCAATGAATTACTCGATTGTGATTCGAAATTTCTTTTGAAAATTTGCTATTGATAGATTTATTGATCAAAAATTTTGCCACCTTTAAAAAAATCAGCAAAATTTTTGTTGAGAAATCCCCAGGTTCGATCCCAGATTGGTTCCTGAGTTTTCAGGGTGTCCATTCTCTGAAAAAATGGGAAAAGTCAGGAAATTTTGGAATTTTCTCTGGAATTTTTCGAAAATTCAAAAAGTGGATAAATCATTTAGAAAAGTGTTTCTTTGGTTATTTTATTATAAATTTTTCAAAAAATTTCGCCTTTGCTCCGCTTGGGCTCAACACGTTTATATTTTTCCATAAATTGATTTATATTTTACCTCCTCATTGACTTTTTTATTTAATTTATTGGTACAAACTAAAAAATTGCAGGAGATCGCGTGAATTTATAAATTTCAGGCATGTGTTTTTCTTCTTTTTTTGGAGGGGGGGGGGGGAGATAAAATATGAAGAAATTTTTGAATTTTCAGTCCGGAAAATCCGAATTTTCATTCGTTTGATTTGGTAGACACCCTGGCATAATTTATTTCATTTTTCAAAACTCAATTTTGCGTTGGAATACTTGGCTTTTTCTTTTTATTTGAAATTTTTTCTGTTGGTAATGGTCAAATTTTCAAATTTTTGTGGCGAGGGGAAGTTGGGTGGGCTCAAAAATTTTCAGAATTGAATTTGAATCTTTTTTTGACCCGAAGAGGTCCATCTGAAGATCTCGTAAAAAGTATCCAGTGATTTTGAAAAAAAAATTGTTAGTCCCCGTGCATTCTATATCAGTCTTATGCAAAATATCAGGATGTAAGTACATCACGTGAAAATCCCCCCCCCCCCCCCATTGGTTTACGAATATCATATTTAAAATGGAAAAATTAGAAAAATTAATCTGGAAAACCTAGAAAAGTCAGGGAAAATCATTTCTGAAATATGGACACCCTGGTTTTGGTTTAATTTCCATAAGTATTATTTTCATTAGGTACTTTTTGATAAAATTAGATTATTACACAGTGTTCATTTTGTGGAAAACTTGGAAAACCGAAAATAGCCAAAGAATTTCGAGGTTTAAAAATTTGCCATTTTTTACAAAATTACCTATTCAATATTCAAAATTGTGTAAAATTCATTTTTATTCCTATCACCGTATACCTCTTCTCGGTGAAATTTGAAAAACCTAGAATAAATAGACTAGGTATCTACTTGGAACTAAAACCGATTTTTTCGTTAATTTGTCCGCGAGGACCCCCTCACCCTCCTAGACATAATGTTTGGAAGAAATGTTCTTTGGAAATTCGTGTAAAAATTCTGTCAAAATTCTGTTTTTTGAGTTAGAGATTTCTGAGATCAAGTGAATATTCTACTCGTAGAAAACTTGAAAAAATTGGTCGGGAAAATTGGGAAAAATCAATATTGAAAAACGGTGGGAACTCCATAATATCAATATTTTCGTAAATTTGTTTTCCATGAGGAAGGGGGATTTTAATTTCTATCGTCATGAAATATGGTGCAAATTAGTTTTACTCTGGAGATTTTTATAAATGCAGCGATTTTGAATTATTTTCCTCAAATATTTAACTAGGTACTCTTTCAAAAAAGGCACCTCAAGTCAGGAATGATTACTGGATGAAAATAAAAAAATGTCAAATCTCTTACTTGAGTTGGAAAACCGACAAGTAAAAAAAAATTACACTTGTTTTGTTTTGATGCAAAAGCTGTCAAATCATGGATATGTTTTTAGAGATAGCTTGTCACGGAAATGACAGATAGGTGAATCATTTTTATATTTTCAATTTGATAACTTTTTGGGTTAGATTTTTTTCAAGTTGACAATATGTTTTACTATGAAATTTTAAAATTCTAAAAATTTTTGATATTTTTGAGATATCATCATAAATTAGTCAATTTTACCAGTTTAAAAAAAAAATCAAATAAATGACATTAGTTGTGACATCGTAGAAATCTCAGGTTCGTCCTATTTGTCTCTTTACACACATACAAAAACTACGAAACAATAGAAAAATCGACTTTTCATCTTTAAATGTGCAATTTTTGACGGATTTTGTTTGAAATGCCCCTTTTTCTTCCTCCAGTTCCTATAATTTCTCAAGACAGTTTTAGCAATAGCATGTATATTTGCTAAAATAGATTCTTATCTTAAAAAAATAGTAAAATTATTTTTCGTTTTGCAACATTCTACAAAATTACTGGAAGAAGAGGAAAGGGGGTAATCGAGGAACATAGAAAAAACGTAATTTAATTATTTATTAAAAATAATGATTGGATAACGTATTTTTTTTTAAATAACTGACGAATGGCTGCACAACCCACAAAAATGTCACTTATTCTTGACTTATAATTTAACTTATTCATTTTTCGCTCTTGCATTTTCAACATGATTTTCATTTTTGAAAAATTCTCCAGTATTTTGCAATTTTGCTATTCGTTTCATATGTAGCTAATATATAGGTAGGTAGGTACTAGGTACCTACTCGTAAATACTACGTATACTTTCAACGTTTCTTCTCTTCGCATTCCATCATTTTACGCCATAAATCTCTACGAAAAGTATACGCTTATAAAATTTCCGACATATTTTATCTGTAAAATTGACAACTGAATGCGAACAACGAACAACTAAGCGGAGGAAAAAATTTCTATAAACATGGGTTATGAATTGTTGCTACTTTTTTCATTCGGGTTTCCTTAACGATGGAATTTTATTATTTGGGTAGTACTTTTCACTATATGTACGTTTCACTTTATTCGTGAAGTTAAAAATGAAATTATTAGGTTTGGAAAGGTACATGGTACCTACGCGAAAGATTTGCTAATAAAAGGAATGATTTCTTTTTCGTACCGTACGAATAGGAAATACGTACGAATTTGTGTAAATGTCTTGAAACGTTGGCAGCATTTTATTTCGGATCGTTTTTTTTTCTTTTAACTGCTTCGGTATTCAGCGGAATCGTTGAAACGAATAAATTAAATTTTCATTATATTATTTCTGTACTCGCGAAGCTGTATCATTTTTATTAACTTGACGTCGGTGCTTCACAATTTCAGAATTAATAAATTTTCGAAAATGAAAAAAAAACTTAATTGAAATGCTTAATGTATTATTTAGTTGAGGTTTTTACGAGTAAAAATATCCCGAGAAAAATTAATTTTGGTTACTTTAAAAAAGAATTTATTTAACCTATTGAGTGTATTCAATCAAACGTAGGTATTAAATTTTACATTTTAAGCAGATAAACATAAACGTTGAATAGGGTATTAATTTTCATCTTACGTATTTTTATTAATTTTTTTAAAAATTTTCCTCTGTCAACAGGTAGTTCCTCCTGGAGGTAATACGTCCTTCGATATTATATTTGTAGGAAAGGATTTAATTCCTATATCAACACAATATCATGTTTTTACATCCAGAGGAATTATTAAATACGACGTAAGTACGATTTAAGTACTTCTATTTAATTGATTTTTAACGCGTAGCATTTTATTTTGTCAGTTTTTATTTTCCGTGATGATCGGGTGATCATGTTAATCCATAGCTATGATTAATATCTTACGATCATCCAAAAGTTTTTTTTTTGATTACTTATTAACCGCTGAAAAATACCTTTCGTTGTACTTTTTTTATTTGCTTTTGAATTCAGTTTACCTCCGAATTTTTTTTCCAATTTGAACTATTTCAAAGAGTGTGAATGTGAAATTGTGGGCGTTAGATAAACAGTTGATGGACACGCTGTCAATTTTCAAAACTGATGGAGTCAATGTTTTTAAAAAAAATAGGCGGAAAGATATTCCCAATGATGGAAAAAGCAGTATAACGGAAATTGAATAAATTTTCTTTGGAATACTTCTTGTCCAGCTTCAAAATTGAAATGGCTAAAAACGAAAAATTCGAAAGAAATTTCAATTGGTGTTTTGAAGATTCTAGGAGAGGTCGAAAATACGATATCTGTCAGCCTTTTCGTTTGATACAGATACGCGTTGTGGGTGTAGGTATTTTCTAATTTTCTCCCCGAAAATTTTTTCTGCGAAAATATTTATGTGAGCCTGGATGTAGAAACCACCCTTAGGGTTCAAAATTTGGTTTTTGAGTTGAGGTTCCCTTTGATTCTAATCCTTCTGAAAGGCTCAAAATCAGTGTCAACTCAAAAACCAATTTTTCACCCCTAAGGGTAGTTTCTATATCCAGGCTCACATATGAATTTGTACCGGCAGTTACGAATTTCGGAAAATTGTGCTTTAATCGATCAAATACATCATTAATACAGGTAATCCGAGTTTTTATGGGCTAAAGTTCATATAGGCCATTTTTATGGACTTTTCTCCAGTGCTGGAAAATTCTAAAATTCTCTTGACGCTCCGAAACGTCTCGAAACTACTCTCAATCGATTCGAGAGATCAAAAAATTGGTTTTATGTATACCAAATTTCAGCCTTTTTCGTTGGTTGTATCAAATTTTCATAGTTTGCGAGGCGATGGTAATTTTTAAATTTCAAAAATTCGCCAAAATTCAAAAAATGAACTTTAGCACCTAAAATTTTCGAGAAAAACGCGTTTAAAGTTTACCATTTTTGAAACAATTGTAATTTTTTTTCCAGAACGGAAATAAAATTGCGAAATTTTCAGCAAACAACCGTAAGGTCCCTTTTATTAAAATGAACTTGAACTTTGAGCTTTTGAAATTTTTCGAGGTACAAATTGCTGAAGACTGTTATTTTGACCATTTTTGAAACAATTTTGGTAATTTTTTTCCAGAACATAAATAAAATTGCGAAATTTACACCAAAAAACCCTAAGGTCCCTTTTATTTTTCGAAAAAACCTTAACGTCCTTTTTATTTCCAACATTTTTTTTTCGACTTTACTCAAGAAAAATTGGCGTAACTCGCTTAAAAATCACTTTTGAGGTCTGGGACCACTTCCATTCGAATTTTAAGGAAATTTCCTATCAGAATCAAAAAAAAATTTGACCTTCCTACCCTAAGGTCCCTTTTACTATGCGCCGTCACATATTTTTATTTCAGCCCAAAATTTTACTTTCGGTTGAGATGCCTCCCTTATAAGTTTTACTTATAGCAGGGACAAATCAAAGTTGTCTCGGAAATTCCGGGCTAAAATAAAAATTTTTCTGTTTTCCAACTCGAGAAGAAAAAACAAAAAATTCAAGAAAGGTCATTGCTTTCAATAATTTTTCGACTAAAAACTAAATTTTGCTGTGTATTATGGGGAGAGAGAAAGATCCTCCGTCTCCTTTCAGAATTTGGGCCGACCCTAATTTAAAATAAGTAACTTCAACGTTTCAGAATTTTTACATTTTTTTTTTTACTTCAAATGGTACTTTTGTGTCCTCAATTTTGATATCTGACAAAAAAATATCAACAAAATCTTCTTAATTTTCAATGTGTTATTCATTTCAGCGATTTTTAAAACATTTTAATTTTTTTACGTACGTTTTCCCCCTCTCAATTTTAAAGTCAGGAAAACACTAATAGAAGAAGAATTTATTCAATTTTTGAGTTACCTCTCATTTCCAGAATTGAAATACATTTTGTAAGGGCATTGGTCCTTTCGATTTTAAAGTTAGGCAACTTGTTCATCCAATTTTTTCTCTGATGCTTCGGCGCGGCGGGAACGTCAAAATCTCGTGTTTTGAAATCCTTTTGCCATGCGATGTGTCCATATGCGATCAGTGTGTGAACGAGGAAGAATCATTTTTTTTTTGAATGTTGAACTGCGGAAGGGGATAGTGCTAGAAAGTTTGTATGTATAGATCTTGAAACGATCTGATAAAAATTTTCATCTTTTCATTCAACTCCTACAATCCCTCAAATGTCTACTAAAATTTGACGAAGTATATTCAAACAATTTTGAAAATTAAAACGAAGAATATTGTTTTACCAATTGGACAACATTTTACAAAAAATATTTTACCGAAAGTGGTCTTACAATACTGGTAAATAAGATATGTTTACCCAAAATTATCAATGGGGCTTGTTTTTTACAATTACGTTCCTTTTTTTATAGAGTTAGGTACCCAAAACATTTTTTTTAGTTTCTATAAAAAATTGAGAAAAATCTGGGAGAAAATTTTTCTTGAAAATATATATATTTGGATATTTTTACCAAAAAATCGTGGGGGGGGGGGGTGATTTTCCATTGATATTACTTCCTTTTTTGAAAAAAAAAGTTCTTACGTTTTTACTCATTTTTAATGAAGCCAGAATGTAGGGTGGAAGTAAAAAATCGTAAAAATGCCCATTATTAAGATAATTTCAATAAAAGTTTTTTATGGATAATTTTTTTCGACATTTTAATAAAAAATTTTAGAAATATGGAAAAAATTATTTTCACGAAGTACTTTATGAAAAAAATAGGCTGATAATGTGAAAAAGCGATCTCACTGACATCGAGTAAAAAATCTGTATACTTGGACCTTTAACGAAATTTTGTCTTCGAATGTCTTTTTGTAAAATCTTGCAAAATATTTTAAATTTATTCAAGTTCTAAAATAAATTGGAGGATAGTTGAAGTCGAGTTTAAAATGGAGGGTTGAAAAGTTTACGAGGTCATTTTTCAATCTAAAAATCCACCCACAACTTTCCTACTCACCTCCGCCCTATTCAACTTTCGAAAAAATGTACGAAACGATCCACCTCTGCGTCAGCGTCACCAAATATATTCTTAATATTTTTAAAATATATAGATCTAGGTATATACGAAATTATGAACTCAACAAGTACCCTTAGGAATACGCCATAGCTGAAAATGGTTATAGTTGCGTAGGTAGTATTAGCTGGGCAGAAACTAGGCACCTTTGTGATAAGGGATACATTGCAAATCTTCATGTTGGCTCTTTATTCAAAGAGCTGTCATACAACTCCAGCCCTACGTACAATTCGAATTATAAATCTTACCTATTTTACAAAACGTACTAGTATAATTTCATTTGAGGCGAGTATTTTAACGTTTTTTTCAATGTAATACTCGTGAAACTAGTTGATTTATATTATTTTCCCGCGTGTATTTACCTATTTGTATGGCAACAGTTTGTTTACATACGAGTACGCTTGAAATGGTTATTTGACGGTGATCGTTAATGAGAAAAAATTTTCCCTTCTCGGATGTTGATAAATTTAACATTTTAATACAGTTTTTACGTGGTGTTGTGCTTAGGAGAAACGGTTTTTTTAGTATTTCGACTTGTAGAATACTGTACGTAAAATTGCGGACGAGCAAAAATACCTACGTACGTAGAGTCGTAGACGTACTGTACCTTAAGCGCGTAAAATAATCGCGAATGTCTACCATGAATCTCGTTGTAGAAATTTTCAAGTTATCCGTTGGCGTATACTTTTTCATTTTATGGGTAGGTGATTTAAAATTTGGCGTATGCTTCGATATGATTTTTGTATACACGTATAATATACTACAATAGCCTATTACGAAAATGTTTAAAAAAATTGCCGCCTAATCTAACAAGCATGTTGAAGAGTGCATGTACGATGCAATAACCGTTTGGCTTATACGATGGTTTGTAATTTACATCTCACCGAGACTGACGAGTTTGCGTATACAATAATGTTGATTTTTCTTCGATTTTTTAATTTTCTGTCAACGTTGGATAAAAATATACGTACCTACTTGACGAATTGGATTTAATTTTCAGTATGTTGTCGTTGTGTGGAATGAATTGTTGTCACAGTGCGGGAACGTGGGAACGTGTGTGGTGTATGGTTTGAGAAAATTCCATCTTCGCCTCTTTCAATTTTTGAAAATACGCCTCGTGCGTCGTATCGTGCCGTATTTTTATTTGTTGTTTGTATTTACAAGTTAGGGGTGGAAGTGCGATTTAAAATCTTTAAGAAGTTCTTTTCCGTGTTACTCTTTTTTTTTCGTCTTGAATTATTAATTGGATGGTCCGATATCTACAAATTATAGGCCAATCAATTTCAATTTGAAATTTTTATTTATTTTGGAAATTGAGTGACAGGTGGTCGTTAGATGACGTTTGAAAGAAATGAAAATATGAGAATGAACTATTCTAGTGGATAAATGTCTAAACTTCGTCGCAAGTATAATTTAAATGATATTCTTACGTAGTGTTTGGCAAAATTCTTCTCAATTCTTAATCATTGAGTAAAATTGTTGAAAATTATTTGGGAGCTGAAGGATTCCATTTGTGTGCCTGTTTCCAAAGGTTCCTTTCCTTTCTTTCTCTCTAAACAATTTCTACGATTTATTTCATTAGATAGTTGAGAGCTTTGTTGTAAAAGCGTTGGTGAGGTAAGGGCATAGATTAACTAGGTGATGAAGTACATAAGTCGGCGAGAAGGTGGGTCCGGAGGGCAAGAGAAAGTGGCAAAGATTTGAACCATGCACAGCTTAATAGTTTTTCATGAATGGTAAAAAATTAATCTGAATCTGAATTTTGAGAAAAATTTGAAAATTCAATTGTTTCGATCTACTCCCCCCCCTCAACCCTTCCCTTATCAGATCAATAATCTGTAATTCTAAAACAAATTGATCAAGAAGTCAGAAAATGTCATGAAATCAGCTCAAAATTGGCTCCCAAAAATCACTCAAAAAATTAATTAATTTTTCGAATTATGAAAAACTGGTGTTCGTAATCGTCAATTTTGGACTTTTGTAAAATGGCAGCTCTGTTTATGTACGTTCGGTAGTTGTTTAGTATTTTCCATCATAGGCGGAGATGGACCGTAACTTGGGGGGGAGGGGGACTTGAATCCCAGTTGAAAAAATTTTCAACCCTCTCAACAATTTTTCTTTCCTTATCATTACGAAATTTTTACTTATCCTTCTCAATATGAAAAATCAATGGAAGAAAAGAGGGTTCATACCATCATTTTGAGGATGAATTGTGTAAAATTAAAGTTATTGAGCCCGAGCGAAGCGAGGGCGAAAATTTTTGAAGAAAAATAAATCCAAAAGCTAAATTTATTCATTTTTTTACTTGAATCAAATTTTAGTATTAAAATGGAGGCGAAATCTTTAACCTTTCATTCTTAAATATATTTTTATTTTCATATGCCCGAACGAAGCGAGAGCTAAAATTTGAAAAATTGATGATTTTCAGAAAGAAAATAATTCATTTTTTAATATTTTGCTGTTTAAAAAAATTATATTTCTTAGGTGTAGAAATCTCGTGGTTTTCGAAGTTTTTTTTATTACGAAATTTCGTATTTTTTGCTACATGGTAAAACAAAATTTACAGAATTTTTGAAAAAATTTATGTCAACAATCGACAATTGTGCATTGTTTTTGATCCATTACATACTAGTAAGCATCTAATTATTTTTTTCATCAAAAAGACCATTTTGAAAATTGAGAAAAGCAGGAAATTCGTTACATATTGATAGTTTATCCCTTGAAGATTAGGTGTTTGCGAATTTTTTTTGAGTGAAACATACATACGATACGAAAATGATTTGGGAAGGCTAATTCAACGGGTGGGGGCTTGAGCCTCCCTCCCCAATCTCCGCCTATGTCCATGCCAAAGCCGTAGGAAATCTTTATAAAAAATATCTTGTAAGGTCATGATTTGTGTCACAGAATTTTGTTAAGAGAGTGCTTTACGTATTCCTGGTTGCATAAGCGTACACTTGATGAGGCAAAAATTACGTTTTGAATTTGCGTTTTTTGGAGGGAGGGAGGGAGGGAGGGAGGGAGGGGGGTATAAAGGGGTAAGATGATGAAGAAATTGACGAATATGGTTTTGGTATGTAAAAAGAAGAAAATTTAAAATTTTTAATAGTCAATAATTATGGTACTAGAAATTTAAAGAAGTGCAAGACTTGATGTTTTTGAAAAATTTCTCTGAGATTATCAAATGAAATTTGATGAAATTTGAATATGTTATGTAGAACAGGATTCCAAACTAGATGACAGAGCCCTTTCTTGATTTAAAAAAAATTTCAAATGAAAATCTTTTTCAAAATTTTGAAAAAAAAAACGAGAAAAAGGCTTTTACAGCTTGTCAGGAGTCCTCATTTATAAGAAAAAAAATGCGAATTTGAAACTAAATTTTTGCCTTATCAATTGCCTGCATATGCAACCAGAAAAACTAGAGCACCCTTTTAAACACAAATAGAAATTTTACATTAGAATTTGGCCGGAATTAATCTGATATGCAATTTTTCATTATGAGGCTCTTACCGCTGTATGGATCGATGGTCCCATATTCAGTGCATTAGAGTTTGAGGTTTTTAAATCATTTTTTCTCCTTTTTTCAATGTAGGTAATTTGAGAAAGAGGTGATTTAGAAAATTTTATAAAAACTTGTTCCTAAGAAGTTGACAGTAGTCAGTTTTTAATTGATAAATAATTATTTACTTTTTTGCTACGATGACGTCATAAATTGAAAATGTACAAAATAAAAATAATCATATCATTTGAAAACTGATTTTATCCTCGTTCAAAAAAGCTATCTTGAAAATTTCCCAAAATTGAGGTCTTCTCGAGTCACGTTGAAAAGAAAACACCATCAATATTTGTTTTCTGGCAAATAATATGGGGAAATTATAATATAAAAAATTAAGGAAACGCCGAAATGGCAGTATGAAAGAGGAGTCAAAAATTTCTAGGGGATGTTGATTTTTTTCATTTTTCCAACTCAAAATCCATTTACTCCTTTTTTTCTTCAAAACTAAAATTTTTCTATTCAAAAATTTTATTAAACCAAAACTTCAATTTTGCCACCGTGGGAGGGAGATGTAAAAATTGCTCACCTCGGTTGCTGCTGTAGTACAGTAATTCCTGTTTCACGAACCATCTTTTCAAAAGGGGACCAACCGGGGGGGGGGGGTGACAAAATTGCATTTTGAATCAGGAAAATAGACTCGAGTCTGAAAATTTAATATTGTTGTATTTTTTCAAATAGGAAATTGGTAATTTTTGGAAAGAAATTCTACCTGACGTCAACAATTGGCAAATTTCCCCAATAATTAGTTCAAGATGGAATTTTGGGATCGCTTGATTTGTGAAGGGATAAAAAATGGTCTTAAAAGTAAATAATTTCAAACAATAATTATGGACATGATTTAAAAAAATATTGCAACTCCAGATCAGAAAATTGAACGAACCATCGAGTTTTGATTTAGATTCGGTTTGCCTTAAATTTTCTGTAGCCTGGAAGCTCATTTTATCGAGGACCTAATTTAATATTTTCAAATTTTTAGGAAATGTGAAAAAAATATTGAAGAGTTGAATAGATCCCAACAAGTAACTAGATATAGTATTTTTTCAACTGTGCATTTTTCTGTTAAACTGCCTCTCAAACGTTCTAGTAAAATCATAATTTTCGTTTTCTCCTCCTAGCAAGGTTTTTTCCTATTTGATTTATTTTTACATTGGTCCTTTGAGTTCATTCAAGAAAATACTTGATAATTTTTTCCATAAAAATTATCGTTTAAACTCGGTCTGATTATTTCTCCATCGTTAAATTCGAGTAATAACTAGAAAACATGTTTTATCGACAATACTTACCTTTTGCAGGTCTATGGTCTATGTACCAAGTGTACTAATATGTGTAGAATGTGTATCTAGGTATTTTTACAGCGTAGAGTTACATTTTGTTGTAGGCACTTAATCTCTAGATCATTACGTTTTACGATAAGAGTAAAGTGTTGAAATAACAATAAAAATATGATAGTACCTATCGTTAAACTTTTTGCCACTTCTTTCATTTTCAATATTACGCACGAATTTAGCGACATGATATTTTATCAATTATCATGGTGTTGCTTTCATGATAAAGCTTACCTATTAATTTTTTTTCTCGAACTAATGCCTAAATTTCAAGAATGATATTCGAGCGAAATGTTGAATGATTGTATTCTTAGATATAAAATGCGAAAATTCGGTAGAAATAAAATTTGTAATTTTTTTTTCAATGATTTCGTAGGTTTTTTCTACTTGCGTGGAAAATCCATTCAGGATCACTCCGATGGCGTCCATTGTCCTGCCATTAAATTCTTCATATAGTCATAGCGTAACATTGAGAAATCCATTTCCAGAACCTCTCTTGGTAATTTTAATTTTTTAATTTCAAATTCGATCCGTTTTTGTAACTAAAATAATTTTTTAAATCCAGATTACCGAAGCTCTACTGCACGGAGGTAATCACGCATCACACACGTTACCTTCAAATATAAATTTAGAAAATGCCATCGAGTCTTGGACTTTGCAGCCGTACGAGACGAAAGAAATCCTAAGGATACATTTTTCAACCGCCGAAGCGTGGAATTTAACGACGCTGCAGAGGTACTTATCGTTGATTCGAGCAAAAACACTTTTTTGGAGAAAATTTCGGATATTTTATACGTGGGTGTTTTATTACAGCATAAAATTGGCTAGTGGAACGACTCTGTTCTTACCTGTTGATATCGAGGTTGTATCTAGAACTGGGCTGTACGTTCCGGATTTGAAAATCGATTTCGGTAGCGGTGGGCATCTCGATCCTCCGGCTGTTAGACATTTACATTTGTGTAGCAGTTCGAAAAAAACTGTTAATATAGAGGTAATTTTTTTCGCAGTGATTGATTTTTCCCTGTTGTGAGTTTATTTTACGATTTTTTTTTTCTTCAGAATGTATCTTGTGAATCAAGTATTGACGGATGCCAAGTAGAAGACTTTACGCCGACTACGTTGCCTCCTTCGTCATGTGCTGCTGATCCAGTAGCCAAAGTGAAATTTGTCTGTAAGTCGCCAATGAATAGGCCTCAATGGAAAAATATTTTCTGTGAAATTTATTTTACGTTAATTTTCCAGGGAATGCAAAAATGCCAGGCGAGTTAATCGCCGGAGCATTACTCATACAAAATGACCTGCATCCTCATTTTAGAGTGAATTATACTGCCAGGGTATATCATGGTGGATTAACGTATAACGAGTCTTCGACTTTATATTTAACGAGTAGCCCTTCGTATGGTGCTACATCTAGACCATTCGCATTTACCAACGAGTATCGCGAATTGGTTTCAGTCTTGAACGTATACTTATCTTTCGAAGCGGCGGAATATTTCCAAGTACGTAAATCTGTTTTATATTCACTTGGCTGTATCGTTATCGCAATTTAACGTCTGCTCGTTTCCCAGATTCGTGATTTCGAACCTTCAGTTTTGAAACCGCAAGAACAAAGAATTCTATTTAATTTACAAATGAGAAAAGGTGTGAGATTAGCGGATGTGAAACTTGACAGCTCTATTTTGCTAGAAACTAATATTTCCACCGTACGATTACCTCTAAAGGTTTACGACGGATCGTTAACAAAAGTTTGTCATTTTGGCGTTTGAATTTAAACTTAGGCTGCGTACGGTCGTTTATTAATCGACCTTTGTAATTTTTTAGTTATCAAAAGTATCTCCAGCGTCGTTACATTTGGGTTTAGTCGGCGCTAAAACCACAGTCATGACTTATTTTGGTATTGCTAATACCAATCCGGAGACGGTTTTTGTGAAATATTTCGGCTGTAACGAATCGTCCGTACGAATCGAACTTTTAGATATTAAACCTGGAAATGCACGGACATTTTATTATCGGTCTTTTGCTCGCAATGAAACTGGGGGTTTGCACGCTGGCGGATTTGTGAGTAATTTATCGATATGGTTTTGATAAAAAGTAGATTTTTTTTTATTCGAGGAATTTATTTTTATTCGCAGAATGTTCATCCGTATCATTACGCTTCATTCAAATTATCAGTAAATACGAGTGATACTGAAGGAGAAGTACATGCTGATGTGTGGATTCAATCAGAGTTCCAGAAAATTGTGTTCCCATTTTATATGAACGTAGCCAAAGGGTACCTTCGTGTTTCGCCAGATCCGTTCCTATTTAAAGATTGTTTTCCGGTTCGTAATGTTTGAATGTTCAACGGTTATTTTATTCCAATTTAGCCAAATTTTTGCCTCGGGTCCTTCGATTTCGTTCAATTTTTCTCTGTCTCGTGTCATCGTAGAACTCGAGAAACCATCATTATTTTTTCCTCTCTTTAAGCGTGAGGGATTTTTTTTGTACTTTCGTAGTTTCTCATGAAGATATTCAACTTTGTAGTCTAATATCTCATGACCTTGTTCATGACAACTGAAAGTCGAGCTTTTCATGGAAAAATAAATTTTCAAACATTTAAAAAAATCTCACGGGCTTTATAAAAAAATTGGTAAAAATTATAATTGCTACATTTTGCCATTGCTAATTATGAGCTACGAGTTTTATTTTTAGATCTCTGGCTACTCCCTGGGAAGTCACGGTGTCCCATAATTTTGGTCGAAAATCAAAAAAATTGAAGATAACGTGTGGCATCTGGAATATTGTTTGTTTTGTTTTTTTGAGACGCCGAGTCCGAATATTAATTTAGTTTTTGAATTTAATCTCCTAAACCCCTCCAAGGGGACTCAATACGAGCCTCAAAAATAAAAAATTCAAAATCTTGAGTGACTGGTCGTTTCTGATGCGATGTATTTTTTTAACGACCTCATCAAGACTTTTTCTCTCGTACCTGTGACCTATGACAAACCGTAATTTACGAACAAATCATGATTTTTGTAAAAAATTCAAAGAATTTTCAATAATTTCCTTTTTTATTTGAGCCTTTATTCTAATTCTCTGCTATTCCAGATTCTAAAGAGTATAGGTAGTTAGGTACCCTCGTTCAAGGTAGGTGAATTTATCCTTGGCACGAATTTTGGGAAATTTGATGCCAAGTTATGTATGAGAGACCGAAAAAATTTTTGAATCGAAGATTTTCCCCTACCCCACTCCCTTCTATTTCTTCATCAAATCGTGATTTTCGTTCTAAAAATTTCTGTTCATTATCAAATGAATCAAAAATTTTGAAATTTCTGTTGTGGATATAAAAACTCCGACTTATGAAAATTTTTCAATTTTTTTACGCCAGATACTGGCCGAAAAATCTCGAATGAAAATTTCATAGGTGTAACTTTGAACCTTGAGATGGTACAAAAATTATTTTTACATTCAGTTTTGCTGTGATGGTTTTTTCTGAAAATTAAAACTCATGGAACGAACGAAAAAAGTAATGAAAATTTGCAAGAATAATTCAGTTGACGCTTGACATCCTGAAAATGCAGAGAAATTGTGCGGAGAATTAGGTAAAAATCGATATTCCAACTCAGCGTTCCAAAAAATAACCATAATAATTCCAAAAGATATTTTCATGGATAAAAATTGACGAGGTGATGGTAGAAGGTCAGAATGAAAAAATATTTCGATTTTTGGAATCGGCACCATCATTACGGTCACAGAAGATAAACTACTCCAAGATTTTGAATTGTTCATTTTCTGGGTCCAAATTGGGATTTTAGGAAGGGAAGAGGGGTGATATTTAAACTTGGCGTTTAAAAAAACATAAAAAACGATATGGCATCTGTAATTTTTAATTTTTTAAAATTTATGATCAAAATTGTGAGTCTCTAATTCCCTCCTTAAGGTCTAACGATTCCAAAAAAATGAAAATTAAATGCCTTAAATGTCCATAAAAAGACTCACGCGTGGTATTTTTTTACAGATTTATAAATGCGATCGTAAAAAGGCTCCACTTCTATTCAAAATTTGAGCTTTTTATAGAAAACTTGAACTTGAATTTTTTAAACATTTTGATGGATAATTTTAAACCTAGTTTGAATTTTCTTTTCAACGATGTAATCAGATCAACTCAAAGTACATACTATTACCAATCATGATGATATAAGATCCGAAGTTGGACACTTTCGGCGGAAATACCAAAAATACCAAAAAAAAAACTTTTCCCGTACCCTAAAAAGCCAAAGTGAAAAGTTGACCGAATCGATATGAAATGATCCAGATCTGATTTTTTTGACAATTATTTGTAATACTTTCTGGATTTTATTACAGGGAATTTACTGCAAAAAACGACTCACCATCGAGTCGCATTTTTTACGCAGCATGTCAATTTTAAATATTTCAACTATTCCGTATGCTCCTTACGATTATCTGCGATTTCATCCAAACGAGCCATCGATGATCGAAGGACATGCTACTAGTATTGTCGGTAATATATCATGGGATCCTTTTGTTGATTCATCGCATTGGCCGTTGGGATATTTAGGATTACCCAATAATAATACCGGTAATCTTGATATTTTTGTTATTTTTTTCTGGTTCTAGAACCGTTAATAAAGTTGAATTGATGTTTTCAGGGAGAGATCGATGGTTGGCTACGATAGAACGGCCCAACATGACTAGAGATTTCGATCTCACGTTGATGGAATCTCAATATTTGAGATACAGAGAACAGTACAGTTCACCTCTAGAAGTGATGTTTCGAATAGACACGACGGAAATTAGAAATTTCCTTTTTAAAGGCAGAGCACAGCTGCAATGGCCTCAGATAGTCACCACCAGAGAGCTTTCTTTTCCTCTCGTACCAGTCGGTACCACGAGTTACGAAAATGTTACTATTTTTAATCCGATGCGCAAACATTACCTGACAGTTCAAGCTATAATGGCGCAACATTATCAGCAAGAGGTGCCTTCGGTTGTTGGGACGATGATACCTCAGTAAGAAAAAAAATTAAGTGTACTAGTAATGAAAATTTTCAATTTTTTAAATCTACTTTATACCTTAGGAAATCGGAAAATGCTGCTGCAATAGAAGCCAAATCAAGCGAATTCTTTTTGGATATGACTGTCAAGAGTCCTTATCGTTACGTTGCCTTGACTGCTCCAAAAAAGAGATTTATTACTCATCGGTCTAGCGTTGTTTTCGTTCTTCCACCTAAAACGAATGCCACCCTACGGATAGGATTCCAACCGACAATTCCAGTTCTAACTACAACTAGATTATATTTAAGGTAATTTTTCACTTCGTCGTTGGGCGTTGATGATTTTCAATTTTACGACTCACATCTGTTATTTATTCAAACTGCGTAATTTATAATCCAAATATTCTGCCGAATGATTTTTTTTCTAGTAAATAAACCTTGAATTTGAACTATTTATCGGTAATGTTAAACGATTCCATGTATCGAATTTTTATTTGTTTTAGGAACGATTTAACGACTTTAGATTCAGTCATTTTAAACGGAGCCGGAACATATCCGCAGTTAACGCTGGAAACTTTGGATAACACAGCGATCCACTTGATTAAATTTTCAATTCCGAATGAAATGTTGAAAATGTGCGAAGGTTTGTATAGTTTTATGCTATAATTCGAATTCTGTATTCGAAATATTGAAATGATAATTATCATATTTTTTTCCTTAGAATCGAGCAACA
Organism: Pseudococcus viburni; assembly: GCA_033439095.1. Classification (NCBI taxonomy): domain Eukaryota; kingdom Metazoa; phylum Arthropoda; class Insecta; order Hemiptera; family Pseudococcidae; genus Pseudococcus; species Pseudococcus viburni. The sequence continues at coordinate 130,788 of JAVBJF010000389.1, forward strand.
GAGTTTTGAATATTACTACAAGGAAAATATACAGGTTGAAAAATACCGGCCAAGTCAACGTACAAATTTTTGGTTTCACTATCAATGGGTTACCTTGCCAAGGGTACGGTTTTAAAATAACCAACTGTCATCATACTCCATTTCTTTTAAAACCTGGCGGCACAAAACGAGTATGTTTCGAGCAAAATGGTATATAATTTTTATCTATAAATTTGGTTTCTAATTTCGGATATTTTGTGCAGATTGAAGTATCATTTACGCCGGATTTCACGTCGGCCCGAGTAGAAAGCACGTTGCAGGTGGAAAGCGACGTGAAAATGGGTTCGATGTTGAGCTACACGTTGTACGCAGCCCTAGATTCGGATTGGCTGCGAAAATGCAAACCTCATTTGCAAAGGCCTCAATGGGAACCGATGGTGTACTATCTGATGATAGGAATGTTCTTTTTTTTATTGATTGGGGTCGCTATAATGGCCGTGTACGAAGTCTCAGCTCATACTAGTCGACTTATCAATGGGTTCGGAGGTGTTGAACAAAAGGTTCAACCGTTCTACGACCTCAAGTGAATACTAAAGTCTATTTTTTTACGGAATTTTGTTGGAACAGTGTACTTATCCCTGGCAATCTGTTCTTTTTTCAGATTAATCGAAGTATTCTTCATCAGATCGAGTTTTCCTCACCATCATCATCATAATCATCATCGATCTACTGCTGCGGTCATGCAAATGAAAGCAGATACCATCAGACATCTGAAAGAAAGCGAAGAAATCGAATCTTTGATTGAAAACGAAGAAAATAATACCACCGCTGACTCAAAACTTTCCAACGGTTCGGCTTTCGCAGCTCCGTCTAACGAGAGTACCACCAAACGCACAAATGATACGAATCTCTCGGATTGTGATAAAATAATATCGGATCTGATTCGTACGTCTTCTGTCGCACAACCTTCATCTTCCGTCGGTTCGATTCCGAAACCAACCTGTTGTTCGGAAAATCCTTCTAGTCAAACTATTATTAATAACATGAAAAGTAGCAGTATTGCGAGTAACCTAACCAACAGTATTACGAGTAATCTAAGCGCAGACTATCGCAGAAATAGAGGTGTTCTTGATCTCAACAATGTTAAAGCTAACGATCCCAATGATACTCATCAAACGACCTCTTTCAGAAGTGATTCGTTGGTGAGTGATTTAGTTACTCGTACGATAACTAGAGATTTTCCTAGCTATTGATGTTCATTGAAATGTTTTGCAGTGTGAAATGGGCGCTTTCATAGAGGAAAGCGAATATAAAGCTAGAAAAGGCAGAAAATGCGATCTAGACGAAGCTTGTTTCAAATCTAAAAGACATGCTAAAAAAGAGGAAAAATTGAATGGTGTCAAGTTCCTAAAGAATGGTTGGATTAAGTATGTTTATTTTGTATTATATTTAGGGTTGGACTGAAGGGGGCAAAAGGGACAATTCCTGCTCTCTATAATTTCAAAATTGTATTTTCAGTATTGAAAAAATAACGTTAATCAATTTTTTTTTTAAATTGATGATTTTTTGAAAAATTTTGTTTTCTAAAAGGGACTTTTCAAGTGTTCGCCTCTGATTGGAACAAGACTGTAGTTTTTGGAAAGAGCATGCTTTAAATCCACGTAGCCGAAATTTCAGCAGTCCAAGTTGGTATCTCGATTTTTGGAAAATTTTTGAAAATTTAAAAATACCTACCCAGTCTTTTAGCAAAAAAATGTGATATTTTTTTAAAGTTCGACATTTAGGTCTTTACCAAATATCACCTTCCTGAACTTGAATTTGATTTTTAACAACCATTTTGGGGCCTCCAGCGTAATTTAGATTTTTTTCTAGTATATTTTCGAATTTCTCCAGAAGGCAAACGAATTAACTTGGGAAGCCAAAAATCAAGCTTTCGTTGTTTTTCGATTACTTTTACGAAAAAAATCCAATTTTGGCTCGATTTCCAGGTGTATTTTTGATCAGTTATTAAAAATCGAAAAAAGTTAGAATTGAAAATAGTCAAATCGCCAAGCCGCCCTAAAACCAATTTTCTGTAATTTGATCATTTCCTGCCACTTTGGAGCAGTGGCGTCGTCAGAATCGAATGGGGGGGGGCACAAAAGGGGCCGTGTGTTGGACAACTTTTTTTTGCTTTTTCGAAGTGGAAAATAGGGGCTGATTTTTTTCACCTGTTAAAAATGGAGAGGGGGTAAAAAGGGAGCCTTCTTCCGCACTTTCGTTTCAAATAGATCATAAAATTGCAATTTTACTTATGCCCGAGCAAAGCGAGGGCGAAGCTTTGAAAAAATTGGATTTTTAATGCCCTAAAAAGACATTTTTCCATGTTTTAATGTTTTGAAAATCCCTATCTGATGTAAGTGTAATGTAAATTTATAACTACAACATAAGTTTTTTTTTGGGGGGGGGCAAGCGGGGGCCAGAACTTTTTCGGGGGGGGGGAGCTCCACCCCACGACGTCTCTGCTTTGGAGAACCCAGTTAATTATTTCAAATTTTTTTCAATTCAAGAACTGGTCAAATATGCATACTCGAAATGTCCGTCTGAAATTCGCACCAAGGAAAATTTTTCTCGTTGAAGAAACGATTACTTGATTTTTTACTGCCCAAATTAATTTGAAGGCCTTCTGAAGAAATTCAAAAATACTGGAGAAAATCGAAATGGCGCTGGATGCTCCAAAATGGCTGAAAATAGTCAAATTTAGTTTCAAGTCGTCGATTTTTACTAAGGATCTAATTGTCATTAGTTTTGGTAAAAAAATTTTAAAGAAAAAAATATCACATTTTTGCTTAAAAAACTATTTTTTAATTTTCAAAAATTCGCCAAAAATGGAGATTTTAACTTGGATAGCTGAAGTTTTGACTGCCTTTTAAAAAATCGCAGTGTCATTCCAGTTGGAGGTGGACACTTTACGAGTCAAGAAAAAATTGGAAAAAATCGTAGGTAATTTGAATAGGTACCTACTACCTACATAAAATCAGAAAAAACATTTTTTAACCCCCCCCCCCTCTCCCTCTCTCAATAAACCAACTTCGGTTTATCCCTGATAATATTTGAATATATACCACCTATTGATTATATTTCAACTAATTTATGCCTTTTTGTCTCCAGATGTATAAAATGCGGCGCTTTTAGAAGAGATTTAAAAGCAATCGACGAGAAGAAATGTAACTGCCCTGAAAAATACATCGTTTACACAAACGATAAAGATGTCGCACAAAATCTATTTACCGCTGGTTCATCTAGTCATAATAATTATTCTAAATATAATAAGGATTTACCTCGCAAGCTAGACTTCAATAAATGCAATAAAAAATCAAACTATAATGCCGGAGAAGTCACCTCAGAAACTTCTTCGACTACCACCGAAGTTCCCGCCATTTTCGATGAAAAAGTAATTATTTAGCATTTTAGAAAAATATTTCACCAGCAGCATTATCATATCTAATATGTATTTTCCAACTCGTAGGAAATAGAATATCCACCAAAAACACCTAAACAAAAGAAGAAAAAATTCGCCGAACCGAATCAGAAGCAGATCGAAAGCTCAACAAAAGAAAGTTCTAAAGAAAACTGCCTTGTAAAAAATAAACAAACCGTCGAAGTGAAAAAATCAACCAAAGATGAAATAAAAATCAATACTCAGTTCGTCAGCAAACAAGACCAACCTAAAAGTTCGGAGAACCAAACGGAAGCTTTGAAACCAATCACGAATCTTCCTAAAGGCAAAGAACCCTTCGAAACGCTTTCTAGTTTATGCAGTGAAACGATTAATTTGAAGAAAAAGAGCAAGTCTAACATTAGGAAACGCACAAAAGAGGATAAATTTTTGAATTTGGCTAAAGGTGAGCTCTATGATTGGATTTATTTGGTACTTTTATTAATATTATGCAAAATATTTAGTACGATAAAATTGTTTCCCAAAAATCAACGTTTGCAGAACAATAAAGATCCCAGTTCTAATCGGTATTTTGAACTGTGAAATCATTGTGGTGCTTGTCGAATGTATTTTCTATTTTACACCCTACAAAAAATATATCTTTAGCCAGGCACATTTCTATGTACCACATGAGTAGAAATGAGCGGATGTGGGCATATTTCTACGTCTTATTTTCCCTCCCTTTTGCGTACCATCATAGATAACCGAGTCTTTTATTACCAAACGTGAACCTTTTTTTTTTTTTGAAACTATTCGTGACCATTATACCGTCCGTTTTTGCGGAGGAAAGGTCGGTGTTGGGTGACGTAGAAGTGTTGGTTTTATTGACACGATTGGTTGTTTTTTGTCAGGTAGTTAGAACGCCTACTTTGTTCTTATATTTTTACCCATTTTTCTTGTAACATTAAACATTATTATTGCGTTGTCGAGTCAACCGTTCATTCGTCACTACGTTTCGGTGTTCTTTTGGTTTTTTGAAATAAAAATTCATTGTTAATCGTTGATTTCGTGTTTCTGCAGAACTGTCGATCGTATTCAACACGCCGGATACATTGGATCGAAAATACACTGCCAACAGAACCAGCATTAAAAACAACTACGGTGGTAAGAAGAAAGCGGAAAAGAAAAATCAAGAATCTGTGATAAAAGTCGACAATTCAAAACGCAACAAACCGGTCATGGGTAACGATAGTTTGAAAGTTTTCCACGACGAGGCGAGTAGAAACGTCGAGCAAGAACCTAGTTACATGATGATTAACGACACCAGTCATAATTCCATTGGTTCGATAAATAATGGTATTTTGTACTCGAGGGTAGTTGCACCACCAACTAGATCTTCTTCGTCGTCGTCTACGTCCGAAAGCACAACATCATTCGATTCTCCTGGATTGATATCAACAAGTAAGGCGTTTGAGGTTTTGTATTTGAGTTTTATTGTGATCAGTTGTTGATGAATCGTTGTTTTGCAGACGTTGTCGATAACCGTCCTAGTAACAGCGTGTTTTGGGAGTCGTGGAATAATGATATGTTATGCCAGAATGGTGTCATGCCTTCCAATAGCCACATTTTCGATATTCCTGCGGTCAAAAATACTGAAGTGAGAATCAATTTTTTTTAAGGGTTCAAAAGACCCTAAATTCTTGAAAGAAAATGTGTAACCGTTTAGCCCTTGTTGTCGAAAGTTAATTGAGGTGTGAGAGTAATACAAATCTTCTGCCTACATCTGAAAACTACGTGGTAAAAATTTCACTTCTTGGCCTCAATTACGATTTCCCATAATATCTCAAATTTAACTATGTTTAAAAATGTTGAAAAATTGAAAAAAATGTTGATAAATTGAAAAAATCTTGATTAGGTAAGTAATTTAAAAAAATACTGGAAAATTGAAAAAATCTTGACCAATTGAAAAAAATGTTGACAATTTGAGGAAAATGTTGATAAATTGAAAAAATGTTTATTAATTGAAAAAAAATACTGGAACAGTGAAAATCTTGATCAATTGAAAAAAATGTTGAATTTTTTTTTTAAATTTTAAAGTGGAAAAAATTCTGAAAAGTTGACAAAAATTCAGTAATTTTTCTGTATGTAAATGGGTTCTAGGCACGAATATTCTTATCAAAAAATATCATTGGTACCCATTTTTCAGTGGTCTTTGAAAAGGTCATTTTCTAATTTTTTTAAGTATTCAATGAAGAATTTAAAAAAATGATGAATTTTCTCATGAAGTACTATTAGCATAAATATTTTAACTTTTAAAAATCATCGGTGTCGATTTTCCATCATCGCCTCCTGCGGTGTCGTTCAGAATATTTTTTCGAAACGAAAAAAATGCGTTGTACTCGTGTTTTCTTTGAAAAAGTGAGAAAGTGAGAAAGTGAGAAAAATCTTCATCGATGATTTTCATTGGTTAAATTATTTACTTACAGTAACGGCTCATTCTATGTCAACTCGACCAAGTTTTGACCTTGGGTCTTCCGATTTCACTCAAAATTTTTTTACGAGTTCTCCTCGATGGTCTAATGAAGGAATCACCGTAATTCCGATCCTAATCCTTCAGGGGGGCGGGGGGTGGCCCTTGTAATTTTCGTATAATTGGGATGTTTTGCGAAATTGCTTAACTTTGAAGGAGCATATCTCGAGATTGGTTAGGTCTAAGATAAATCTGTTCATGCTGTTTTGTAGAGAATTGAAAGGAGATTCAAAATTGATAATCACTTTTTGAAAAGTTCAAAGTTGAGCTTTCGTGATGGAAGCTCAACTTTCATGATAAGTACAAAAGATGAAGGGCCCCATTAAAAAATCTGAAAAAATTACTATGAAGAGAACTTTTAATGTATTTTTCAACTAATTACTTTTCAAAATGGGATCTTAATACCCCTGGGGGGCACAGGGGTCCTAAATTTTGGTCAAAATACAAAAAAATGGAAAAAGTGAAGTAATATATCGATTTCTACTAATTCGAAGGCGCTGAGTTCGAATATGTGCTTAGTTTTTTCATTCGACCCCTCTGAACCCCCCTATCAGCCCCCTAATGAGGTCAAAATTCAAAAAAATGAATAATAACGTATGACGTGTCGTTTGTTAGGTTTTTGAGGGCGCTGAGTTCGAATATTTGCTCATTTTTGGGATTCGACCCTTTAGTGCCCCCCTAGCCCCCAATTTTGAAAAAACACACGCAAAAAATCGGAAATAGCATGTGTCATATCGATTTCTACTAATTCGAAGGTGCTGAGCTCGATTATCAACTTACTTTCTCGATCCGTCTCCTTCGTTCTCCACACTGACTCCAAAATTACTAAATCATTTAAAAAATCAATGTGTTTTTTCAAAATTGGGGGCTAGGGGGGCACGAAAGGGTTGAATCCCAAAAATAAGCGAATATTCGAACTCAGCGCCCTCCAAAACCTAACAAACGACATGTCATACGTTATTTTTCATTTTTTTGAATTTTGACCTCATTAGGGGGCTGATAGGGGGGTTCAGAGGGGTCGAATGAAAAAACTAAGCACATATTCGAACTCAGCGCCTTCGAATTAGTAGAAATCGATATATTACTTCACTTTTTCCATTTTTTTGTATTTTGACCAAAATTTAGGACCCCTGTGCCCCCCAGGGGTATTAAGATCCCATTTTGAAAAGTAATTAGTTGAAAAATACATTAAAAGTTCTCTTCATAGTAATTTTTTCAGATTTTTTAATGGGGCCCTTCATCTTTTGTACTTATCATGAAAGTTGAGCTTCCATCACAAAAGCTCAACTTTGAACTTTTCAAAAAGTGATTATCAATTTTGAATCTCCTTTCAATTCTCTACAAAACAGCATGAACAGATTTATCTTAGACCTAACCAATCTCGAGATATGCTCCTTCAAAGTTAAGCAATTTCGTAAAACATCCCAATTATACGAAAATTACAAGGGCCACCCCCCCGCCCCCTGAAGGATTAGGATCGGGATGACGGTGATTCCTTCATTAGACCATCGAGGAGAACTCGTAAAAAAAGTTTGAGTGAAATCGGAAGACCCAAGGTCAAAACCTGGTCGAGTTGACATAGAATGAGCCTAACATCATTTCAGAAAAAAATTTCAACATTGTTGAATATTTTTAAATACATGGAAAAAGTAAAATTTTTTGAGAATCCCTGAAAAATAAGGTCAAGTAAAAAAATGGGTACTAATGGTATTTTATGGTAGAAACATCAATACTTGGACCACTTTCAGTAATTTTGTGCAGTTTTTTTCAAGTTTTCAAATTTTAAAAAAATAGTTGAATTTCAAGGGCAAATGAGGAGAGGCAAGGATGGAGTCAGGAGATGAAAATTTTTTGAGGTCTTTTGAGGCCTCGACGCAATCTTATACTACATCCCTTCTTCATTATTCAAATTTAAAAAAAAAGAAAAGGAAAAAACGATCACCACTTATCCCTTAATGAATACATTTCTCCTAATGATTTTTTTTTGCTAATTTCAGGAAAGAAACGAAACGAGGAGTAAACCGATATTTTCAAATTATGAAATCCCCGAGTTCGTTGTACTCGGAGATGACGAACGAAATTTGGGAAGCGAATCGTACTTCTGCAAGCCGAGTTATTCAGGTAAGATGAATCCCTAGACTCATTTTCGATTTGAAAACAGCATATTCCGTGACTGAAAATTTATTGAATTTTATTTTTCCCCCTAGGTAAACAAGAAAACAACACGAATAATTTCCATTTTGCTGAAGAATACGATATGAATTCGGACGAAGCTGAAGACACCGACTATTATAACTTCGCCAAAGGGAATTTGTCTGACGACGATGATTTGATATTGAGACGTACAGAACCTCAGTGCGTGAAACCAGTTAGTAACAATATATGGGGCCCTCCAACATCTATTTATTCCTGGACACCTTCGGATTTATCAGGTTCTCCTTCGAATTCGACGTCCGACGCAGCTTCGGCGTTATCACTCAGTAGACTTCTGAGGTTTGAAGAGAAAAAGGTTCGTGTATCTGAAATTTTCATTTTTGAAATTTTTTTCCCGAAGTGAGATTATTTTTTTAAATGAATGATTATAATTTTTCACAGGAGAAGGTAAAAGAAGACATCGAACAATATAGATCTCTTAGCTCTTTGTGGTCCAGCGATACAAAATCATTGTGGAGTCATCCGAAACAAGAATAATTTTTTTTGGTTATTTTTTTATTTTGTTTGTTTGTTTTTTTGTTTTCCTTCTTTTCATTGTTTTTGTAGGTAGCGAACGAAGTTTTAAGTAGATTTTGAAAGTCTCATAAGTGTGAAATGATCGATAAAATGAAGAATAAATCGTTTTTTCATTTTCATTTTTTGTTTTTTATCAAGTGTAATGTTGTGTTTCGTCCTTGGTATTTTTTTTACCGAGCAATCATTCGTTTGAGTCGATCAATGACAGAATTTAAATTGAAAATTGAAAAATCGTAATTATTTCAATTCAGTTGGAAAAATTGTAAGAAATTGGATACTTTGTTGAGAAATTCAACAACAAATTACGAATAAGACTGCAAAAGAAAAAAGATTACATTGAATTCAGAATTGTCATTTTAAAGTATGCAAGGGGCTGAAAAAAATTAAATTCTCGCGATTCCATCCAAGTTTTTAGTTTTACAGCAAATCATTATTCCAGTGCCCTCTTCCTCGTCTTCCCTGCAGAATTGGAAACTGATACGACAGAATAAGGTAAACGTGAGAAGCGTAACGTGTTTGAAGGTTAGACTATTCTCTTGAAGGAAGGCGAAATCATGATGAGTGTGTTGTAGACTTGTAGATGAATCGTGCAGGCGAAATTTAATACAAGTTGCAAAAGTTGAGTTTTCAAATTAAAAATTGTCAAAATTTCAAAACATATTTACTTGATTTTAATTTTTTCCATTCAATGATTTCATTTTATAGAATCATATTTTATCAGGCCTCGATTGAAAACTTTTTAAAACATTGAATCCTGAGTCCTTTCCATTCGACAGTTTTACAGAATAAGCTGAAAGAAAAAGGTATTTCCATATGATTTCGTATTCTCATCGCTACATTTTTGAGGGGAAGATCTAAGGTAGGTATCTAGATCTGGAATCAGAAATATAATGTGTTGAAACTTTTTTTCCAAGCGTCTAGCTGTACATTAACTGGTCTGAGGACGAGAGAAATGTTTTAATAAATCAGAACACATCGTCGTGAGGATTTTTTTACCAACAGTTCAGGGAACTGAAGAAAGAGGAAATGTACAAGTTGCGAATGTAAGCGCTCCCTGGAGGCACATTGCGCAGCCCACATAACAATAACTGTTATGATAATGGATCCACTTTGTTACTGACAAACGAGCGGTCCGACGACGCTAGTGAAAAAATTTTTCTCGTATTGGCTTTTGCACGAACAAAAAAAGAGAAACTAACGCCTTGCGTTTTCGAAGCTGTTGAAATTATACAATGCGATGTTGATGTACCTATCTTGTGGTACTTACGTTAGTTACGTTTAGTTACAAAAGGGATGGATTGGTTGATTTAGTTTATGTTAAAAATCTACGAGATTCGCAGCCTATGCAAGTACCGAGTAGGTATACATACTTACTTTACTGAAATAATAAATATATTCGTATTAGGTATTTGGATTTTTAAAATAATTTTTCTGGTAGGTAGTGTTTTAGTTCTTTTGATCAAGTTTACCTGGGTCTTCCTCTTCCTATTCGCATGCACCGTTTAAACTCTAGAATTATATTTACAAAATATTCATCATCTTGAGAAAAAAGTGCAAACCTGTTATCGGCGTACTTCTTTATTATTTATTGTGGAATGAAGGAATTGCCAATTCATCTCGAGTTTTCAAAATGATGCATCATTATACCCAGGTATGTCAGTAGTGATTTAAGTGGATTGATTTATCCTTTTTCTCAAAAGTTAAATAAGAGTGGTCAGGTAGTGATGCCTATACCTAAAAAAATCTGGAAAAAATTTCACCCTCCTGGCGTAACTTGAACCCTATTTCTAATTATTCTCAAGGAGACTATATTCTAATTTTTTTCTAAATCGAGGAAAATATTTTCAAAAAAATGTCAAAATGTAAAAAGGTTATTTTTTACCACTTTTTACTGAAGTATAGGCATCCCCATTTTTTAGGGATACTGAAAAAAATTAACACATTGGTAATGTATTTTTTTTCATTTTTGAAAAATTTCCAAGATGAGAAAGGGGTTACAGTGGAAAATCGAGTTCGATGATTTTTTGGGTACAAGTACCTACTTATCCTTCCTATGTTTAACCATGTTTAACCATTTCAGATAAATTTTTAAAAATGCTTTTCTCCCGATTTTTTCAGAAGAATTTAAATAGGTAACGTGAAAAAAGTGATTTTTTCGAAATATTTTTGAAAAATAGGGCACTTAAAAGTGAGAAAAGGGAACCAAAGTCATTTTGAGGTAATTATCTATTCAAGATGTGAAAACTAGGTACTTTTTTTTGATGATTTTTATTGTAAATTTTAGTAAATTTTTCAATTTTTAGTGTTTTGATAGACAATAAGAGAAATTACGGGTTGAGTCAGGAGAGAAATTTTCACCATCCTTCCTCTACGATTGAAATTTTCGAAAAAAAAACCTATCTATCCTAGTGGTAATCTAAAGAATATTTGATTACTTACTTTGTGTGAATTTAGTACTGAACTCTGTGATCCTTCAAAACAGTAGGTTCGCAGCAAGGGACAAGAATAAAATCGCGAGTAAATGCAGGTAAATCACGTTACCTATTTCAAGAACGAACCAGAATGAGTATTATCGAGGGAGCAGAAATTGAAAATTTGTGACTGACGAGGGAGGTATCCCAACTCGAAGTGAAAAATGAAAATAAATCGAAAGTAGATTATAAAAGAACCCTTTAATATCAAAAATTTCTGGTGCGAAAGTTCAATTATTCAATTTTGGCGAATTTTTGAAATTTCAAAATTACCTCATCGCATAGCCCCACAAAGTACTATGACAATTTGATCTAATCAATTAAAAAGTAGAAATTTGGTATGTAGGCTATACCTTACTCTCTCATTTCTGAATCAGTGAAATTTATCAAAAATCACTGAAAAACGGACAGAATTGCAGCACAGTAATAAATCAGTGGAAATTTTTTCACTGAAAGCAAGTCACTGAAAGAAAATCACTGGAAATCAGTGAAAATTTACTGAAAAATCAGTGAAATTCTTTGAATAATCAGTGAAAAATCGCTATTTCCTGCGCTGCAATTGTGACTATTCATCAGTGATTTTTCGCTGATTCGAAATGAGAGAGTATTTCGAAGCTCACGAATCGATTAGAAATAGTTTGAAGACATTTCGGAGCCTCCAGAAAATGCACTAATAATCGCGGTTCACTTACCCATATTGGTGACCAATATTAAAGCACAATTTTCCAAAGTCCGTACCTTCGATTTCAAATCTATATTTTTTGACAGATTATTTTCTTAGAAAAATTAAAAAATACACCAACTGCATATTCTCTCATTCCGAATCAGTGAAAAGTCACTGATAAATACTTAGTCAGAATTGCAACACAAGAAAAATCAGCAAAATTCACTGATTTTCAGAAAATTTTCACTGATTCTTTTCGCGAATTTCATAAATTTTACTGATTTTTCAGTGGGTTTTCACTGATTTCCCTGTGATTTTTCTCACTTATTTGTTTTTAGTAAAAAAAATTTCACTGCTTTTCTCCAGTGCTGCAATTCTGACTGTTTCTCAGTGATTTGCGATGATTTTCACTGATTTATAATTGAGAGAGTACGCATCGAGGTAAATCGCTGAAAAAATTGGGCTCCAATCGATAAAATGGGCCTACGATATGGGTAACCCGCGATAATAGACGCTAAAGTTTATGCAGACTATTTTTATGAGCTTTTCTCCACTCTCTCATTTCTGAATGAGTGGAATCTATCAAAATTTCACTGAAACCAAGTCAGTGAAAGAAAAATAACTGAAAATCAGTGAAAATTCACTAAAAACTGAGTGATATTTATGAAAGGGTATATGGACGGATAAGGGGTGAATTTGGCCCCCGGCGCTTTTGGGCTCCTAAACACCTCAAGTCGTGTATATTGACTAGAAATAATTTTTCACAAAATTTTGGACCCCCTACCCCCTCTCTTTCGGAGCTATGGCCATTTTATTGCATCATTTTCAAGAATTTTTAATTTCAACAGAAGTGAATGAAATTTTCTGTTCTTTGGCACAAAGTTACATCTGGTAGAGGTGTATTCATGATAATTTTTTCAACAATTTTGGTGCACTCCTTCATGTTTTTTCGGTCATTTGAAGTTTTCAATCGTAAGAAATACCATATAAGCGAAGAGCGACCACCCTGGAAAAATTCCTAAAAAATACGTTTTTCTATGTAGAATTTTACTATGTATTTGGTTTTGGCGATTTCTTTGAACTAAGGGCCAAAAATCGCGAAAAACCGTACAGAAATGTTGTAATTTTAGCAGATTTTTCAAATTTTGAGCGTTTTATACAGAAAGAAATAACCAAATAAGGAAACCAATTTCATATTCGTGTTCAGCAGGTCAAAATACCCCGGTAAACACCCTTTTCGTAATAGTTTTGATTAAAATTTCAAAATTCACCTTTCTCACTGATTTTTAATGAAAAAAAAAGTGATTTTCGAGACTTCGAGTAAAACGTTCGCGAAAAACGTATTTTTCGGGGTATTTTGACCTGCTGAACACGAATATGGATTTGTTTTTTTCATTTCGTCATTTTTCCCTAAAACGTCCTCATTTTCAAGTTTGAATCGGATCTTTCGAGCAAGAAAATTATTATACACAATAATTAATGTCATATCCGTGTTCTACGACCCAAAATAAGTCGGAAACCAAAATCTTTCCATTTCAAATTTTTTGAGTCACATTCCAGCAACAGAAACCGTCCAAGAGGAGTGATAGTGAATTTATTTTCCACGTATCCTCCATGTCTTTGACATTACATCGTGCCAATGAGTTACAATATTCCGCGCCCAGATCTCGAACAATAATTTTTTGAAATTTTTCCACAAGAATCAACATAGCAATTCGAGATTGAAAAAAGTTTCACGAAAACAGGAGAGGGGCATCGAAGATGCTTGATTTTTTTCAAATATTCCCAATTGTCATTTTGGCATCTCGTTGTTGCGCTGTACAAAATTAATTCATTATTAATTTTCTAAGGGGAGGGGGAGGTGTGGGAGGGAGGCATGGGGGGGGGGCATTGTTGGTCAAAAACACAAGAACACCTTTTTTCCAAAAATAAAACCGTATTTAAGACCAATAACATCGCTATTAATAGTATTAGGAAGTTGGAAATTTAAATGGGAGGATTTCAACTCTATTAAGACTACCATAAAATCAACGTAAGTATTAAAAAAGTTGCAAAAATGAAACCCTATCTGAAAAACTCTCACTTGAAAATGAGGACGTTTCAGGGAAAAATGACGAAATGAAAAAACCAAATCCATATTCGTGTTCAGCAGGTCAAAATACCCCGAAAAATACGTTTTTCGCGAACGTTTTACTCGAAGTCTCGAAAATCACTTTTTTTTTCATTAAAAATCAGTGAGAAAGGTGAATTTTGAAATTTTAATCAAAACTATTACGAAAAGGGTGTTTACCGGGGTATTTTGACCTGCTGAACACGAATATGAAATTGGTTTCCTTATTTGGTTATTTCTTTCTGTATAAAACGCTCAAAATTTGAAAAATCTGCTAAAATTACAACATTTCTGTACGGTTTTTCGCGATTTTTGGCCCTTAGTTCAAAGAAATCGCCAAAACCAAATACATAGTAAAATTCTACATAGAAAAACGTATTTTTTAGGAATTTTTCCAGGGTGGTCGCTCTTCGCTTATATGGTATTTCTTACGATTGAAAACTTCAAATGACCGAAAAAACATGAAGGAGTGCACCAAAATTGTTGAAAAAATTATCATGAATACACCTCTACCAGATGTAACTTTGTGCCAAAGAACAGAAAATTTCATTCACTTCTGTTGAAATTAAAAATTCTTGAAAATGATGCAATAAAATGGCCATAGCTCCGAAAGAGAGGGGGTAGGGGGTCCAAAATTTTGTGAAAAATTATTTCTAGTCAATATACACGACTTGAGGTGTTTAGGAGCCCAAAAGCGCCGGGGGCCAAATTCACCCCTTATCCGTCCATACCCTTTACTGAAAAATCTGTGATATTCTTTGAATACTCAGTGAAAAATCGCTGAAAATCAGTGAATTTCACTGATTTTTCCTGTGCTGCAATTTTGACTGTTTATCAGTGATTTATCACTGATTCGAAATGAGAGAGTACCGAATGTTTACTTTTTCCGTTGATGAGATAACATTTTCATATGTATTTTGCAGGGCGATGAGGTAATTTTGAAATTTCAACAAAATTCGAGAAATGAACTTTAGCACCTAAAATTTTGGATATAGCTTGTTTTATGATGTACCTATCTACTTTCCATTTATTTTTGTTCCGGTTTGAAATTTCGCTTCAAGTTGGAATACCTCCCTTGTCAGTCAAATGGTGAAAGTCTTTGAAGTTTTTTTTGTTTGCTTTTTTCAGTCATAAATGCTTGAAAATGCTTATTTTTGTCCAAAAAGTAACAAAATGTTTAAATCGTGCTTTTTTCAAGTCTCTCGCGCTTTTTCTGAAAAAAAAAACACAAAAAAGGTACAAAAAATGGGAAATTTTCACCACTTTTTGTTATCATTATATGGGAGTAAGAAAAGTGAAGTTTTCAAAATTTTTTCAAACTTTTTAATACCTACGTTTTGATGGAAAAAAAACTTCGTTTTACGTTTTTTTAAAAAAATTCTATACCAACAGCTCAGTTCCATCAACCATCATTCAATAAGACGTTTTCATACTCTGTTTGAAAAGATCTTTATAATGATACCTACCTGGCTACTCTCTCAATTATAAATCAGTGAAAATTACCGAAAATCACTGAGAAACAGTCAGAATTGCAGCACAGGAGAAAATCGGTGAAAATTTTTTCACTGAAAACAAATCAGTGAAAGAAAATCACTGGAAATCAGTGAAAGAAAATCACTGGAAATCAGTGAAAATTCACTGAAAATTCAGTGATATTTATGAAATTCACTGAAAAATCTGTGAAATTCTTTGAATAATCAGTGAAAAATCACTGAAAATCAGTGAATTTCACTGATTTTTCCTGTGCTGCAATTCTGACTGTTTATCAGTGATTTTTCACTGATTCGAAATGAGAGAGTACCTACCCATTATGGCATGGTTTATCAGTGTTTTTTTTAAACTGATTGTTTTAAACACTAATTTCGTGTTTTTTAGTACTTGAAAATCCTAGTCTTAATCATAACGTTCTCTTAGACACCAAAACTTGATCAACATTCAAGACTTAAAATTAAAAACAACTTATTTTTGGTATTTTTTTGCTATGGTAAGTCGGAAGATGGCATCACAAAAAATGGATGATTTGATGATTTTCAATTTTCTGTAAGTATCAAAATGTTTTTTTTTTTTTTTTTTTTTTTTAAATATTGCCATTCTTGAATGTAGGTTCAAGTTTCGATAAGGCTGAAATTTTTTATACCTAGTTATTTTTTTTTACTCAAAATGAGCCATCTCTTTTGGTCAAAATCCAAGGTATGTTTTTTTGTTTTGCTTCACCTTACTGTATAGGTACTATAGGTATATCTCTTATGTTAAATTAAAATTTGAATGCTTTATACCTAGCTCTTTCAACTTCAGATATTTTTATTATTTCGCACAACAGGCAGAATTTTGTATCTACCTAGACCTACTGAACTACCTACCAAATTAGAACATCTGCTTATTTTTCGAATTGACTTCCAACAATTATCAATGAAATACATCAGTGCTTAATTGTATAGGTACCTACCTACCCTATAGGTACTTTATTCTTTATTACTTGATGTCGGAAAAAAAGTACCTACCTATATGAGTACCTATTTGAAACTTTTCTTTTAAATTCGTAAAACTGACAATCGAACCACTTAACTATGCCTATCAAATGAAACTGATCGATTAAGAATCTACAGAAATTCTCCATAAATCAACAAAAGATATAAAAATCCATACAATCCTTCGGATCATTTTATAGAAATGGAGATTTTTACACGATTACCACGAATACAGGTACATGTTAACCCTTTATAAACCTAAAATCGGGTATAAAATACGTATAAAAGTAAAGTAACCCGAAAGCGTTATTTACTCTATTCTTTGAAGTGGCGTTCAGCAATATTCATTGGTCGAGTCAGCCAGGGAGTTACCGCGCGAAGAAGGCGGTATCTCGCTATCATCTCGAACTCGAACGGCAAAGTAGGGGTAACATGTTGAAGTCGTACTAACACGTGAGTCAGATTTCGAGTTTCGAGTAGTTACGATTTTAAGCCAAGACGTTTAATAATGCGGACTCAGTGCGTGATATATTATTTTTCCAAGTTCGTTCGAATCGCGTAAATTTTACAATGGATTCTTCGTTAAACTACCGTTCTTCGATGTTCGCCGGACACGGACAAGCGCCTACTATGGCGGTAAATTCATCCGCGCAATTTCCGCATACCGGTAATTGGTTCGGTAGTTCTGGGTATTATCACAACGCGCATTCTTACTATCATCCTTCGTCTATACAGCAACACCAAATGTTATCAATTATGCAAGAAAATGCACAAAACGCCGGTGATCCGAATTTAATCCCTTGGTCGCATAATCATCATCAGCATCAAAATTTCGAATGGATGCCCCAGTTGACTGGTTCGCAGTGCCAAATGTCCGAGTATTCGGCCGACGATAGTGACATTTCACCTAGTCCGACTTCCAATAGAACCATTTCACCGTCCTATATGCAACCGATTCGGGGCAAGAGTCCGTACGAATGGATGAAAAAGAATTCTTTTCAGTCTGAGCCCAGTCCAGGTAATGAAACGTGTGAATTTATCGATTGATAAGGTAAATTAGTTTGTACTCGGATAGATCTGATGATGGTACTTGAATTGATAGGTACCTACTGATTTTTCAATCAACTTTGTTGCATGAATGTTCTTTACTTTCAGTGATGGAATTTTTCTCCAATCTACTTCTTCATATTTTTGATAACGATTATCTACTGTGTGGTTTCGTTTTGCTGAGCTCAATTTATAATTCCATCTAAACTGAGTTATTTACTCGAGTGTTTTACAAGACTTGAAAGAGTTTTATAGTGTAGGCACCTACGCAGGTAGATTTTAACGATTGGTGCAAGGTACGTTGAGTGATATCTGGCGTTTAAATTCTAAAAATACTGAAATGAATCGTGATAAAGATTCAAGCTCTCGTGTACCTACGTTGATATCTTTTCTGGTCTGTTGAATTATATAGGTAGGGTACACGAGTTGTAGGTATTTGCCCAGAATTATTTACGTAAGTACCAAGACTGATAATCTTGTTCAGCATTGTGCTCTTTTTGTCTTTTTGACTTTGAAAATTGAAATTGAAGGTAACTTACCTACTTATCATTGATTGTGAATTACCTACTTGCTCAACTTGAAAATCTCAATTCTATGAGAGTTACTAGGTACTCATGTTATGACTTACTAGAGAACCTCATGAAGTGTCCCCGTAGATTTTAAAGAAAAGTGGTCTCAGTAGTAGCCTTTGGCTTAAGTACCACACTGCCAAAATTTTAGCTGCCAGTTTTGAGTTTAACGTCCACAATAAGAATTTTCAAAGTTCTGATTTTTGCCGTGTAGGTATTTTAAATAGAAATATTTTTTTTTTTTCATAAAGGCATAAACTAAGTATATTATGACCAATGAGTATAGAACACGTTGAGAGGAGCAAAAAATGTTATATGAACACATATTACATAACTCGAACATGGAAGGGACTACTCTTTATCAATGGTATCATTTTTCATGATTTTTCTAAATTAAATGAAAAAATAAATTAAATAAAATTCACCACTGTGTTGTAGGTAGGGGTAGAATACCACCATCAAAATCAAAAGTGTCCGTTTTGAAAACAATTCCAGATCTAAGTGATCAAAGTTCCAATTTTTGCCATGTATTTTAAATGGGCAAAAAAAATTCCATAAAACCATGAATTGTTATGGCTCATGGATTGAAAAATATGTGAAGAGGACCAAAAAATGTTATGTACACTTATTGCCTAACTTGATCATGGAAGGGGCTATTCTTGATCAACGATTCAATTTTAGTAATTTTTCCTATTTAAATGAAAAAATATTGAAATTTTTCAAAAAAATTTGAACAAAGCTCCTACAATATTGAAGATAGGCAAAAACGCGTGTTTTGGTTTTCCACTCGTGTGTTGTGTAGAAATGATGAATTTTATTTCAATTTTCATCATTTATTTTGGAAAAATCACTAAAAATGAGATCTTTGATGAAGAGTAGCCCCTTCCATGTTTCAGTTGTGCAATATGTGTGAGAAACATTTTTTGCTCCCCTCAACGTGTTCTACCCATTGGTCATAATAGTTTATGGTTTTATGAAAAAAAATTTTGCCCATTCAAAATACATGGCAAAAATCAAAATTTCAAATTCTCATTGTGGGAGCTAAACTCAAAACTGGCAGCTAAAATTTTGGTGGTCTGCCACGGAGGCCCCTTTTCATTAAAATTTCCGCGGGGACACTTTATGAGGTCCTCTAGTTAGTTAACTTACTATTAACTCTGTAATTTATTCTGTGCTGTGAAAGCAATATAGGCACCTATTATTTTTACCTATTACCTACTTTCATTGATCTCGATTCAGAGGAATCATGCGGGTTGGGGAGGTCTAGAGTTTTCATTTTCGAGAAAAATATATCGATATCAGCATTTCAAAAAGTAGGTATACGTATCGATTCCTACCTATTTTGAGACTTGATTTTTTAAAAAAAAGTCAGCGAACAAACTGAATTCTTCATTATTGAAGTTAAACAGGGTATCTAGCTACTACATATTCTTATATTTCAACTGGAAAGTGGTAGGTACTAGGTACCTAATCAATTATCAAGGTAAGTAAGTATATTATGTCATGATGTCATGAAAAAATTTATAAAATTGAAATGTCTGGGTAGGTACATAGATGCTGAAATTTAAAATATCCAGACTTTTTTTTTGGGGGGGGGGGGGCTCCATATGATTCTAAAACTTCAAAAGTAGATACTATTAAAAGCTTTCGTTACCACCTGAATAGCTGTTGGAATTGGATCATATATCTGTACCAGTCATTGATTGGTGGATCCAGACGACTTGAACAGCTGTGTTTTTTTTTCAAGAGCAGGGTGTTCTTCTCATAACTTTCGCCCCCTCCCACATCACAGGGCTGAAAAATTCCATGAAATTAACTACCAATTAGTGAAAAAATAAATGATTCTATACCAGGCTAGAATGTTAAATCATTTCTTAGAAAGTAGGGTTCCTTAATGGTTTTAAGAAACCTTTTCGTAATTTCTGATTGGTTGAAAATGTGATAAGGAACTTTTAAAGTTACCTTAACTTTTACAGAATTATTTAACATTCGAGCCTTAGACGATCAATACGAAGCTTCCAGGAAAACAGGGAAAATATATTTTGAGTATCATTTCGACCATCATATTAAAAAAGTTTCAAAGTGCTCAGTTTTTTGAAATTTTTTATGAATTTTGTGAAATTATTTTCCTAAATCCAATATAAAAATTCCAGGGTATTATTCCATTATGACGATTTCAAATTGAATTCGCCTAGGATTATGACCACCAACATCACCATTAGATACATGTATGTATCTTAATCTAATCCATTATCGAACTTAAGAATTTATTAATTTAGTCTATAGAAGAAATAGTATTGAAAAAGTGCTTGAAATACATGTTAATTGCAATTTTTTTGCTTAAAAAGTTCCCTTGTGATGTCCACAGTCTGTGATAAAATCGCACCGTCCCAGCCCCTATTGTTTTCTGCGGGGAATGATCCCTTATGGTGGAGAAAACTGTTTTGCACAGATTTCACTTAAATTCACGTGGGTTATTTATGGTGTAGAAGTACTCGCCAAAATTTTTTTATTCTTTCTTGTCCTCAGGAAGCTGAGCCATGGGTTCCCAAAGCTCAACATTTTTGGCGAAAATGACAAAACAACGAGTTTTTCTATTATAAAACATCTCCAGAATTTTTTAATGAAAAATTTGATATTTTCTAGATAGGTACAATTTGAGATGACGAATTTGATTAGCTTATCAACTTAATCATTTACTCTTTGAAAGTGTATAGATCGTGTTTTTTTTTCGACAAAAATGATGTGAAAAACTACGATCAGGGTTTAAAAAACCTATACAGGCAAACTTTTGAAAAAAATATATTGGCTGTTTGGCGAAAATACAAATTTTTAAAAATAAGTATGTACTTACCTATCTACTAAGTAAATAAGCACGATTCTTCAAAAACAAAATTCTAAAAGCTTGTTCCTCATTTGCTTATATCTTGTCTTTTCAGTCGATGTGGAACCTCCATCAGAAAATTAATTTTTTTCAGCTTTTTTGGCTTACCTAAAATTGTTTACGATGTCATTAAAACACGTAAAAATCAACTTGAGCAGGGGCAGTTGAAAATTTGGCTGTCGTTAACATATTATATTGTACTTTCGATTAGGTAATCTGATGAAAGGTGAATGATGCACAATTCCAGTTAATTTTAGTCAGATGGTTGGAGATAGGGACAGACTAAAGGTGGAATTATTGGAGGGACAAAAAGTTAATAAATTCCAATTATTTAAATGGAATAATTCTCGACTAATCACTTTCAAATTTTTCTGACTTCAATGGGCAAGCTTTTTTTTTCAAAAGCTCATCATTTTCTCCAGATTTCTTACTTAGATAAAATTTTTGCTACTAAAAAATTTGGCTCTATGATTATACAGAGAGGTAGTCTTCGGGGCAGGACCGAACTGGGGCCAAAAAGGACAGCTTCTCTTTCCTTCAATAGTAGAAAAATCCCACCTTAATGGAAAAAATTATCCTCTTTTAGGAAAATTTTCATTCTGAGTTGAAAAAAATAAATAAAATTATACTTTGAGGAGAAAAAATTAGGAAAAATCATATTTTAGTCGAAAATTTTCCATTTTCTGCTTACTCAGAGATCAGAGCTGGTTCGAACAGAAGGTAGAAAAATATATTTCGTCTCCTCAGAAATAATGAAAAAATTATCTGTAGTCAGAAAACTTTAAAAAGTGATGACCTTTTTTTGAAAAATTGTCATTTTAAGTTAAGAAATGAAAAAATCAGGAAAATTAACAATTTTCTATTTTCTGCTCTCTCGATAAGTCAATTACAAAACTTATTTTAAAAAATAACACACTTCTGGTCAGAGGAGTAGCTAAACCGTTTTTTTTTTTTTTTGTATTCAAGGAGCTAGGGATGATTTTGTTAGTTTTCTGTAAGAAAGGATGATTTTATGTGGGTAAGTGACTAAATTTTTAAAAACAGATCCATCATTTTGTTGAAATTAGCGAATTTGAGCTCGAGCAAAACAAGGGCGAAAATTTTATGATAAATTTTCGAAAATTCGCCAATAAAATCTAAAAGTCTGATTGCACAGCTGAAAATTTGACTAGTAATTCTTTTACGTAGCCTATGCACACTCTTGTCGAAAAACGAAGTTTTTTTGAAATCGAAATTGGAAGATTGACGATTGAGAAAAGAATTCTAGTAAAATGAACAGGTATAGTCAGGTACTTGAAAATCTATCCACAAAATGTATTTTCACTTCCTTGTGGGAACCAACTCTCGAGATCTTTTTTTTAAGTTAAATCCTTATTCTCATACCTACCAAACGCCATCTTCAGAGTACTTTGACCTCTGAAAGAATGATTGCATTCAATCATCATCCTTAAACCTATAGTAAGTGTGTCTCCAGGATCGAGAAAAAAAAGCAACCTTGAGTTTAGAAAAGAATAAGAATATACCCACATAATACAACAAAACGTTGAGAAAGACGACGGCGACGAGTTTCATACTGCGAATTCGTTTCCTATTCCTCCTTGTGTATTGACTTGTCGACTAATGTCATTTTGAGATTAATGAGTTTAGTCGTATGGTTCTGAAAAACCAGCGGCTTCTGTCTTCCAAGGTATACCTATATTTTCTTCTCTTCTACGAAGCAATCTGTATTGATAGTCTCTGAAGTCATTGAACGCTGTAATTCGGTCGAAAAGGAAGTTGTTTCTATTGTTTGAAAAATTTAAAACTGATATTCAATATCCTTACCTACTTATACCTATCGAGGTTATCGACACTCCGAAACCTGAGAATCTCTCAAATAATTGAATAAAGGTTGATAGGTAATTTGCATTAGATAAATCTTGCAAAAATCAAAAAAGATAAATAATGGATACACAGATAATAAACGTTGTCTTCGTGATGATTATCTTTCTATCTACGAATACTTAAATGGTCATTGTAAATTAGAGCAAATATGCCATCGTCCTTGAAAAATAGATACGTATTATCATCTTTTCAACAAAATCATCCCATTTATATTTCTTTTGCACGTATGTTCAACTTTTATCTTACCATAATCATTATCCAGAATCGACACAGTTTCGATATCACCATCAACAGATATAATTTTCGTGCAGATTGTGAAATGCGTAGCATTTAGTTCCAGGAATTCACCCCCTCGATTGCAGGAAATAACGAAAAGAAAAGACACGAACATATTGTAGGTCTAGGAGTCTAGGTAACGCGTACGTGTAAACTGGTTCGCAGTTTGTCCGTCGAAAAAAAAACAACGGCGATGAAATGAAACGAAAGAAAAAACTTTTCACCAGTCTGTCGAACAATGATAGAGACGAGTTCGTCTCGGAAACAAAGATTTTCGGTTCCTTTGCGTTCTGCTAAGGTCTAATTTAGTTCAGTGTAGTATTTTTTTCGTATTTAGTGTCCTTTTCAGAAAATGGATACGTAAACGTTGACTTTTTTAAACGTTCTACAAAAAACGTATCTTCCTATTGTTGCATCCGTGACAGATGCTTTGATTTATGGTGCAGTTGCTTTTAGGCGGCATTTTTTCAAAAAAACCTTCGCGTCGAGCTCTGCACGATACGAATACCTTTCCCTGTTGGGAATTGAGTGTATAAAGTCGTCATTTTCCAATGGGTTTTCTATTTTTCTATGTTGGCAAACAAAACGTGATACCTACTTGGTGGTTGGGTCTTGGGTGACCGGCGAAACCGAAAGAAATTAGGTAATCAAGGGTAGTGGCGCTCGCGGTCAGCTCTTGGTATTATTCTGAATGGACTTCAGAAATTTCTTTCATTAATAGAAATCGTCAAAAGTAATTTTGGGTGACTTGAAGTATTTCGATTTATGATTGTAAATCGATTCAATTTTTATTTGAAAACTGTTTTCATTGAATTTTTCATTAAATATTCAGTGAAAATTGAACATGTAGATACAATTTTTGGAAATAGGTAATGAAGAATAATTCTTCCTTAATTGGTCGTCCTTGAAACTATTCAACAATTTTTCTAATCCAATCGATTTGCCGAAATGGATATCTTTTGTCACGTAGATAAATATACACAGTAGATATTAGCACATGGCTGATATGAAATTATGATTGGTAGAAGAGGGGATTTAGTACTATACTTACCTAGGTAGGTACTAGGTACCTATGTTTCCATTTTGAGAACGGGTAATTATTTTTTTAAATATATTTTTCACCTGCATAATCAAAGGGGAAGGGGTTCTTATTTAGGTACCTACATGTAAATTCAATAGCAAATTCAAATGAAGATTTTTTGATTTTTTCAAGGAGAGGACAGAAAAATCGATGACAACTATGCCGATGTCAAAAAATGAAAAAATTAGACATATTTGTGCCTCAAAAAATTGAAAAATGGCGAATTAAAAAAAAAGAATTTCCCGAAGTACAAAATAATTTCTATCTTGAAATATACTCGTATATTAATGTGTAAAGACAGAAAGATTGCCCGAGCGAAGCGAATAAGAAATTTTTTGAAAAATTACTTTTCAAACGCGAAAAATATCAATTTTTAAGACATTTTAAGAAACTCTTTCGATCTATTGAGAGGGAAAATTTTCCCTTTGGGTTTCTCGTAAATCTATGCCTGGCAAAATTCTTGAGAGAAATGGTTTCCAGAGGGAGGATATTTTTTTTGTTGCTAATATAGCATAGGTAGTAACGTGTTTTTTTATGAAAAAAAAAGTATTTAATGAGTATCTTTCACGGTGATATCTTCCTGGGAAAACCCTTAGTTTTGGTAATTTTGAGAAAACTTAAAAAAAAATTATATAAAAACCTGGAGATTCAAAACTTTTTGGTTGTTTATTCAATTTTTCATTCCAGGTATACCAATTTTTATTTCGTCTCAATTTTTCTCTAGATACAAGTTTGGACAATTTTTCATTTTTTTGTGGGATGTTTTAATCATAAGCGCACCCAGAAATTATTTAAGGGGGGGAGGCTCAGATTTGAGAAAAATCGGGGGGGGGGGGGGTCAAAATTCAATGAAAAAATGAAGTAACCTGTTATTTCAGTGGGACTGGAGTAGTTGGGGTATTTTCAGTAGGCAAATAATATATTAAATAGCTACAGAATTGAGCGAAGAAAAGTTGAAACATGGCGAGATTTAATGATTTTTTTTAAATTCAAAATTACTGATTTTTTCTGATAAATGGGACATTGACTGAAAAATTAGTACTTTTTGACCGAAAAATCAGTGAAAAATCACTAATTTGAATTTTCACTGAAAATTATTTTACTGATTGAAAAAGACCGAATTTTTGCAAATTAAAACTGATTCAAATTTGAATTTTTGCAAATTAAAATGATTTAAATTTGAAGAGTGGTATGTTTATTTAAGAAATAGTTACTAAAATACTGCTCGAGCGAAGCGAGGGCAATTTTTTTTTCAAAATCATACTCTTCTTTGAGATTTTTATGATAAAAAAATCACCTTGTCGAACTTAAGGGGATGGTAGACTCAAGCCTCCTGAGCCCCCCTCCCAGGTGTGCCTCTGGTTTTAATGCAAATTAAGCTTTGAAAAATTATTCCATCTAAAAAATAAGTCAGTTGAGATTTTACCCATTTTTGTAAACTTTTCAAGTCGACTTTAATTTCATTTACATATCCACTCGAAATACACATTATTTCATTATCTGTGGGACTGGACAGTGGACACGCACTAAATGATTGAGAAGGGTTTCAAATCCCCAATTGTTTCTAATTAATTTTGTAAAGTCATCAAAATATTTAAATTTATTTTTGAGATCATAGTATTATCTACCCTACTGTCGTAAATTTTTTTCATGTTTTTTCCAATATTTTAAACCTTTTTTTTGTTTCACTAAATCTCTAGTTAAATTTCAGCTGAATTTTGGGATATGGATTTTGCTGTACCTATGGCATACAAAATCAAACAATAGCTACCTACGTTGAATTTGTTTACTGATGATGTTGGATACCTATGGAGAAGAAATATCTACTTACTTATTATAAAATCTTATTTTTAAAAATTTCCAAATCAATAAAAAATATTGTTTGAAATTATGAAATTACTTAGAGTTTTCCATTTGCGTAAATTTGCTTTTTGATAATTGAGTACCTAAAGTCAAGCTTACAAAATTTTTGACCAAAGAACTTCAATTCTGATTTTGTTTGTTTCTGGATTGAGATCGGATGATTTCAGGAATTTGTTTTGTAAAAATCGAAATATATTAGACACTTTTTATCTAGATAGGTAGGTAATCAAAGGAAATTTGGATGTGAGAATTTTTGTAATTCTTAGAAGAGTTCCCTAAATTTTGATCTCTTTTAAAAAGACACAATGAGCTTTAACAAGATTTAGATACTTTTTTGTCGCCGCATTTGATTAAATTTATATGGTATTTCTACAGGACCGGATAAAGTGCGGGAAAGCAGAGAGGAGACAACTTGCCTTCCTTCCATAATAACAAATTTTTATGGTTACTTTTTTGGGGTAGTGGGTAGGGAGAGATTTTCGTCTTGAGTAGAAAAAAGTTGGAAAAGTTTTACTCGTACTTACTTTTGAATCAGAAAAATCAGAGAAAATTCAATTTTAGTGAGAAATTTCCGGTTTTTGTCCCTTCAGTAAGCAAACTTCGATTCATAATTCGATTCAAAAAATCCTTTTCTATAACGATTTTGAAATTGAATACAGGCAATGAAACTCAAAACATATTTCAACCCTATATTTAAAAATATTCAGAAAAAATCGGCATAAAAATTTTAATGCCCCCTTCTAAAATCATCGCTCTTTCCCTTTACTCTTCAATTATTCCATACAGAATACCTATGTTACAGATGAGTAAAAATTGTATGTAAGCTATCTGAAGGCTCGAGTGCGTAAGTCACCATTTGAAAGAGTCCTGGGAATACAGATTCAAGGATGTACCTATCGAAAGTAGAAAAGGTAGGGTAGGACCGACGAAAGGAAGTGTACGGAATGCATTTGCATCGGGTCCCAGTTTTTGAAAGAACTGGTAGGGATCTGAAGTGTCAATTTTACATTTCATTTCAAGAAAAAAGTTATAAAAGAACGAAAAAAACTTATTTTAAAAGCTGAAATTGCAATTTTTCATCAAAATTAGTAAATAAGCAAAATTGAAAAAAGAAAAAAAATACAAAACAGGAATAAAAAATTGATTTTCACATTTTTTTGAAGGAGGACCTGCAAATTTTTGCTCCAGGACCTGCACTAATTACTTTCGCGGCCTCTGGGTGGGAGGAAGGTGAAGTAACCTTAGATAATTATTTACTGTATATCATACCTATTACACATATTTGCATATGAGCTGAAAGAATTATCTTCACCTGAAATCTGAAATGAGTTTGGAAATGTTCGATATTTACATTTTCATCGAAAAATCCTAGGAATAAGAATACCTACCTAGGAAGTTACTTCTACCTACTGAATATTTTTACGAACCTTTATACCTATAGCAGTTAAAATCAAGGAGTAAAGTAGCATCCGTATTACCCACTTCATCCTGGAACAATATTCACCGAAATCTTCATCTGAGTTTCTATAGAAAAAAAATCATTGTTCACTAGATTTTTCATTTACTGAAGGACGATGACACTTCGCGAACGACTATCCCGCTGCCAACCACTTTTTTACGCGACGTTGGTCTACATTGGCCAAAACTTATTGTTTAAATGTATTTGTTCGCAACACATATCTATACTGTCGTCTTATATAGAGCAGACTTATCTATCAAAGATTAATGATGAATGGTAGCCAACAGTGCTTTTTAATACCTAACGAGTCTTGACAATTGTATTATCGCACTATAGGCGTACTAAATGTAGATAAACGCATATTATTCAAAAGTAATATATTCTAAGTATTAGCCACCGACGAAAAAGTGGGAGGGGGGATCCACCCCGCGCATATATTCTCATAAAATCGACAAATTTTGTTGCAATTGGGCACAAAAAAGCACAAAATAAGAAAAAGGCACAAATTTTTAGTATAAGCATAAAAACACAAAAAAGCACGAAATTTTTTCTCCAAAGTAATGAAATATTTTCAAATAACGAACTATTAAATTTTCCTTTCAATATCCAGGTACTAAAATATTGAATCAAAAAAATGAAGAAATGTCAGCTTTTGAATGCCTTTTTTCTTCAAAATGGAATTTTTAAACATCTTTCGATTTTTTGAAAGGGGAGAAGTTTTTTTTGGAAGTCAAAAAGTAGCACGAAAAATGAACAAATTTTGGTTTTTTGATCTCAGTACGACTAATGATTGGTAAATTTATCTTTTTTTAAAAAATATATCGTCAAATTTCTCTTTCTTGAAAATATGACTCTGCAACTTTCTCTTTGTCTGATAATATTAGTGAGAAAATGTTTCATTTTCACTCTCCGGATTTTTTGCCCAAGTTTAAGCAGACGAATTCGGTTTCGAATGAAAAAATCTATGATAGATAAGTATGGCATACTTCATTAGAGAATCCAAACATTCCTTTCTAAAAGTTTGTCGGTCATGCCATTTTTTCTTGTGGAGCGAGGAGGGTTCCTTTATTTAAAAGTAAGTATAGCTTTCAAAGTTAATGCAATTTTATCGTTTTGCTGACCATCAGCGTACCCAGAAATTATTTAAAGGAGAGGCTAAGAATTTGGAAAAAATAAGGGAGGGGGGTTGAAATTTCAATGAAAAAATTCAGTAACTTGTTATTTCAGTGGCGCTAGCTTAGTCAAGGTATTTTCAGTAGGTTGATAATTCATAAACGGATTTGAGTCAAGTAAAATTAAAAAATTACGGAATTTCAGTTATATTTTTCACTAATTTTTTAGTCAAAATTATTGATTTTTTCTGACAAACTTGGAATTTATTGAGAAATCAGTGATTATTGACCGAAAAATCAATGAAAA
This sequence comes from Pseudococcus viburni, assembly GCA_033439095.1. Taxonomy (NCBI): domain Eukaryota; kingdom Metazoa; phylum Arthropoda; class Insecta; order Hemiptera; family Pseudococcidae; genus Pseudococcus; species Pseudococcus viburni. Next base: position 159,640 of record JAVBJF010000389.1, read on the forward strand.
ATCATAAATTTTTAAAATAGAAGGATTAAAATACTGCCCGAGCGAAGCAAGGGCGATTTTTTTTTTGAAAAATCATGCTTCAAGAGCAAAGAAAACCCTACTTTTTTCACATTTTTGTAATAAAAAAAATCTCCTGTCCGAGTGTAAGGGGGGGGGTCGAGTCTCCTGAGCCCCTGCCCTGACTGATAAAAGTCTTGTTTGATTTTTTGAAACCTTGGATCTTTATAAGAACTTTGAGGCAAATTTCACAAGTAAACGATCATTCAAAATAAATTGAACAAAAAAAGTTCCTGTCTCTGCGCAAGAGCTTAAAACAATAGACAAATTCGTGAAAAAAAAAGAATAAGTAGGTGAGCGCCTATACTCAAATTTTACCAAATTCTCGTAGGAAAATTATCAATTCATTTTCATTAATTTTTCAAATCAATTTCAACTTATTAATTTCTTCTCCTGTTAAAAAACAGTTCGAATAGGTAGCTTCTTTGTCTTCCAACTATTCCTATAGATAGATAAGTAAGTATCTCGAATGCAGATTATCTGCACCAGAAATTTCAAATCTGCCATATAAAAGGTTCTAATTTTCTAAATTCTGCTGACATAAGCATTCGTAGGATATTCTCGCACATCAAAGACCGGATCATCGGCACGACTGACTCTAGGCGGTTTTCCGCATGCATCCAACATGCTGCCAGCACTAGCTGCATATTTGTTGGCGGAGACGATTTGATATACATATAAGTCGAGTCTCGAGCCATAAAAAACCATAAATTGGAAACGAATTGTTGGCTGGTCAATTAAAAATAAAAACACCTTCGAAACGGGAAAAATCGTTAAATTTGTAAATAAAAACGAATCGGAAACCATTTTTCTGACAGACAACATTATAAAATTTCAACCTAGCGTACCAATAAAATATTACAAACGTGTTCTACGAACGTATCAGAAGATCTTTTCTAACGCCCGACGTCCATTTTACCTTTTTTTCCTAGTCTTTTTTTCCCGCGCGTCCGCTATATCGAAAGGAAAAAAAATAATTGTAATAAACGACTGAGGCTAACACGAAATTCAAATTTCAAAGATAATAAAATGCTAATAGAAAGGTAATAATAAATTAAATATTTTATGGGTACTAGCACATAAGAACGAATTCCGAGTCTAAATTAAGACATTAAACTCCGCCTGTTCGTGCATTTGCTTTGGCTGGGCGTAGTGGCCTACAGGCGAATAAATGGCTGTCGCTGCTGTGTTGTATCGCCGCGCCACGCAACCCCGCGCCCTCGCGCCCTCGCCTCGTATGCCGCGATACAGCTTGCTGTAGAAGTGTAGACGTAGGTACTGTAGTGTAACCAACGCCTGTGCTTATTGCGTGATTGTTGCGGCTAAAGTCGAACGACGAATGCGATAGAAGGCTATGCATTAATACTTACATTTCTTTCTTATACTTATTTTTTTATTACTCTTCAATTATCACCTTTTTCACTTTTTTTCTTCGGCGCATGTATTTTTCTCGTGTACTCATTAAACTGGTTGCGAGATGCGAAGTGTAGGTACCCACAAATGTACGACAATCACTGATGGTATAGAAACTGATGCGAGATTGAGGTGAAAAAAAGGTATCTAAAGTGGGTTGGTTGATTTTTTACCAAGAAATCGTGAGCATTGCTTGATTCTAATGGAGTGGCTTGAATTGGTATAGAGAATTAACAAGTTGACCGAGTAAGAATTAATCATACGCAAGATGTGGAGGTATTGCAATTGTCTGCACTGTCCCTAGAGCTTTGATCACCCCTAGCCTAATTTTTGAAGGGGTTGGGGATGAATTTTTCACCATATGAATGGAGAGAATAATACGAGTAGATGGATTGAACAATTATGTGTTGTATGGACATGATGTCCGAGAACCGCCGTGTTACCAAAAATGTAGTCAAGGAAAAGGTTTTCATAAGAGAAAAATAATCGACTTTTTGATGTTGATTTTTTCTCTCTATATTGAAAAATCATTTTTAAAAAATCAAATTAGATATGGTACCCAAGTGAAAGGAAGTTTTGAAGATATTTTCAAAAAAAGTGTTCAGAAGCTGAATTTTATCACCTTTTTCAACATTTTAGTTGTCAATGTGGAAGGAAGGTCAATAACTTCTCTTGAAGAAACCTTTGACCAAGAGTAGATAAATTCATCTTTACTCTCTCATTCGGAATCAGTGAAAAGTCACTGATAAACAGTCAGAATTGCAGTACAGGAAAAATCAGTGAAATTCACTCCGATTTTCACTGATTTTTCATGAAAAATCAGTGCACTGATTTTTCACTGATTATTCAAAGAATTTCATAGATTTTTCGGTGAATTTCATAAATATCACTGAGTTTTTAGTGAATTTTCACTGATTTCCAATGATTTTCTTTCACTGATTTTCAGTGATTTTTTTCGTTGACTTGCTTTTAGTGAAAAAATTTTTACTGATTTATTACTGTTCTGTAATTCTGTCTGTTTTTCAGTGTTTTTTGATAAATTTCACTGATTCAAAAATGAGAGAGTAGATAAACTTGAAAAATCGCTTGCTCTTTAGAGACTTTAGATAAAGACAAGTGATTGTAGAAGTTTGAGAATGTTTCACAGCCAATCATTAGGTAGATAAGTAGGTAATTTTTGGTTGCATTTTTAATTTTTTACCAAATTTATCGATTACCTACATATATATTGAAAATTTTGCCATCAGTAATTCAGAATCTCAATGTTCATGAATTTCGAAAAAGAGAAGGAAGAGATTTGGAGAAGGTAAGAGGATGAGGTATTGTTATATGTTGGCAGGTACTTGATTAGATAATTTTTTTCTATAGGGACATGGCATATCATGGCCGCGGCTCTGTTTACGGTAGAAAAAAACATCCAAACCGATAAGAAATGAAATGTAAGAAATCTGATTGGTGATGACAATGTTCATCACCAATCAGATAACATTTCTTATCGGTTTGGATGTTTTTTCTTACCGTAGCAGCTCCACCGCCATGATATGCCATGTCCCTATTCCTAAGAATCAAGATATAGCCATCGATGCCTTTTTAATTTTTCAGTGGCACCTACTTACTGGTTTTTTTGTGAGAGAATAGGACAGAAGTTAGCCTGGAACTTGAACTATGTTCCAAAAATAATTTTATATAATCAATGATGCGATGATATTTCGAAGAAAAATCAATTCAGAGAATTAAGAATCGATTGAGAAAGTGAACAAATTATAAATGAAATGATGTCACCGACCAGAAAAAAGGTTATAATTTTCAAAACATTTTGAATTCAAATTCAGTGAGACGTTAGACGTTAACAACATCGAATCTGAAAAGTTTAATTAGGTAGTTGATAAATTGGAAATTTTGAGATGATAGGTACCTAGTTGATGAATTGAAAAATTAAAAGATTTTGTTTATTTGAAAAATCGTGAAGTTTTTGAACAAATATTGGTTATATGAGCGAGTAGAAATATGCTTTGAAAAAAATAATCAAATGATGTATTTATTAGCATAAATGAAGAATATTCGTCTATATAATTGTCTATTCTTGAAGATTTTTCTTTTACCTATTCCTTAAAAAAAAATGTTGATTACAATTTATTATTCTATAGTAACTTATTTTCAAGTTCGTATCTTAAGTTGGAAGATGGAGAATCCCCTGAAAGGTCAAAAATATAATATTGTTGAATTTTGTGCAGTGATGCCCGCTTACCCGCAGAATTTACTTTCGAGATTGGATTCTGAAAAGCGTATACTTTTTACCAAGCAATTTCTTCCAAAAAACAGTGACATCACCAAGCAGGCATTCAAGGAGGTAGGGATTGCAAAAATTGCTGTATGCAACATTTAAAAAAAATTAATTTTCTATTAAAATAAGTAAGGAAATTTATCTATTGAAACTGAGCAAAATTTTTTCTAAAAAAAGTGCATTAAAAAGCTGCAGTTGCACCATTTTTTCAGCATTTTTATTTCCAGGGAGTGGTTGAGACTTCGTAACCCTCCTCCTCCTCTTCTCAACAATTTGTTTCTGCCAGGAGAGAGAATAATTATGACAGAACTTTTTACCTGCGAATTGATCCAATAATTTCAATTGACTTTTTTTCGCCTATGTGAGTCTTTTTATGGTGGGCAATTTTTTTTTTAATTTGAAAAAATACAAAGGTTATTATTGAACGACAGAAAATAGAATATTTTTCTAAATAAATCCAATTGCCTACTTAGTGATTATTTTTCAAAAAACATTGTCATTGCCCCTTTCAAAAATGCAATGATGATCCAATTTTTCATAAATTGGACAACAATTTTTTTCTCCAGGAAATGATTTTCAACTACACTAACGAGGGAGGTATCCAAACTTGAAATAAAATTTTGAGCTAAAACAAAAATAAATCGAAAGCAGGTAGGTACCTACATCACAAAACAATCCCTTCCCTTATTGAAAATTTCAGATACTAAAGTCTATTTCTCGTATTTTGGTGGATTTTTGAATTTTAAAAATTACCTCATTGCTTTGCAAAATGTGAAAATTGAACTTGATCAACTGAAAAAGCTGAAATTTGGTAGGTATCTTATTTTCGACTTCCTGAATTGATTGGAAGTGGTTTCGAGACGTTTTGGAGCCTCCAGAAAATTAGGGATTTTCCAGTACTGAAGAACAGTTTATAAAAATTGTCTATATGAACTTTAGCACCTATAATCGCGGATTACCCATATAGGTGGCTTATTTGATCGAAAATGGAGTATCTACAAACTTTCAGTTTTTTACTTCTATGCGTACGCTGTCGTGGTATTTTAAATTTTTTCCAGAAAAATTGTCTGCCAAAAAGATGGATTTGAACTCAAAGTTACGAATTTTTGAAAATTCTGCTCAAATCGATTAGATAGGTCACTAAAATGGGTAATCCGCGATAATAGGTGCTAAAGTTCACATGAAAATTTTTTAATTTTTTATGAGCTTTTTTGCAGTGCTAGAAAATTACAAAAAATTTTGAAGGCTCCGAAATGTCTTGAAACTGCTCTTAATCGATCAGTGGCGTAGCCAGAAATTTTTCATGGAGGGGGTCCGAAATTTCATAATTTTTGAGGAATTCCAAGTCCCCCCCCCCCCATCAAATTTCTTTTTACTATAAAAAATTCAAACTTTATAAAGTTTTCATACGATTTGCATAGCACGTTTAAGGAAAAAAACGGATGAAAATGTAATCTTGGAACAAACAACTTACATAGGTACTAATTATTTTGATCTTAAAAACCAATAAAAATACCTAACAAATCCAAGAATTGGCGTCAGAAGCTTTTTTTGGGAGGGTGCAAAGTGTGTAACGAGACTTAGAATATCAAAAGGGAACTATTTTTTGCATATTTGATTCAAACAGTTTATATATAATTGTGATTTCTTTCATGCCCGAGCGAAGCGAGGGCGAAGCTTTGAGAAAATTTGATTTTTAATGCTCCAAAAAGACACTTTTTCACGTAAGTTTCTGACGCCAAGAGGGCCCTTCCCGGTAGCTACGCCTCTGTAATCGATTCGGGAGGTCTAAAATAGGGTTCATACAAATTTCTGTTTTTTTTTTTTCGTTCATTAGATAAAATTTTCATATTTTGCAGGGTGTTGAGGATTCTAGGACCAATAAGGTATCTAGAAACTATTTTTTGAAAATTTTGCCACGAGTCCCTTATAGGTAAGGAAGCCATCAAAATATTGACTCAACGTTTTGAAGGGGAGGGGGTGGAGAGGGGAGCTGAAAATTTGTTTGTGAAAAGACCTTACATACGTATACCATAACACTTATAATCAAGTTTGAAAAAAATCGGTCGAGTCAATCCTGAGAAAAAAAATTAAAACTCATTTTTCACCTTTCAAGTCATTATACTCAAGAACCACTTACGTTAGGGGTCTGAAACTCGGGGAAATGATGTATCCATAGGGTATCTACATATCATGTAAGTATATCATTCCAAGATCGCTTGAGGGCCAATTTTCTATATAAACCCGCCAATGCCCTTTCAAAAATTCGCCAAAATTCGAGAAATGAACTTTAGCATCTAAAATTTTGGAAATGAGGTTCTTTTATTATTTCGATCCATTTTTGTTTCGGCTCAAAATTTTACTTCCAATTAGGATACCTCCCTTGCGAGTATTTTTTTTCAAAAATCATATTACATTAAGTAATAAGATTTCAATTTACTAAATTGCATTTTCGCCAGTAGTTTTCCGCTCCATCCCCTATGAATGTTGCTTTGCTACCTACTGCGTCACTGCTTGGGTATACTTACCTAATCTTACCCCTACCTAATTCATTCTACCTTGAGGTTTATATAAATTCACAGAATGATGTGATTGCGTTTCTTCGTCACGATCTGTTTTATTTAAAACAAATTCCCTATTATCATCTCAGATTTCCCTACAACTTTTAAGACTTAAATCGAGTAGGTAACTCACGATAATTTTATTAAATAAACAATTCCATTAGCACTTTTTTTTCGATACCTGGATATAAATATTGCTCGGAGTACGAATTTATGCAAAAATTGAGCTACAAGGTTACTGGATGACTTGAAGTTTGACACTGAAGTAGGATGTGCCTATTTTCCCCCTATTTAAACGTAAAATCAGTTTTTATGTAATGTAATAAGATATCTACCAATGCCTACCTACAAAAAAAATTATATCTAATTTGAGTCTGATAATTTTATCGAATTACATCATTCGTACATAGATTTATCCACATCTACGTATGTACCTAAGTGTAAGTAGGTATCACCTGAATGTATAAGCGTATGAACTATAGTCTGTGACAATTTTAGTAATAGCACGACATTCTTAAATACACATGCAAAGTTTGATAGGATTGGTTTATTTATACAGAGCGACGTTACAGATAATGAATTACATGCCTGGTATACTCATAGGCGCGAGTTCCAAGTAAAATTTCTTTACACCTCAACATGTTCGTATCCTATATATAAGTTCTTATTATCTGAAAATTTCAAGATATCTCTCTATGACGTAGACAGGGTTGCTCATACGTCAGCTTTCAGTTGAAAAACCCTTCATTAATGACGCCTATAATCCATAATCATTCTTATACTTATTGGTAGGCATTTTTATTACCCTCATATTCCTAAATCATTCGTCGCGAATTGCGATTCCGGATTCATTGTATTAAGCAATCATCGTTATCTGCAATTTTTTTTTTCAACCTGCAATAAAACACGAAGACTACTACGTCTTAGGTCAGAAAGTCGCAAGTACCAGCTACCTGCTACGTCAACTATGGTTTTCTACGAAGTATCCATACACAATAAGCAATAGGTATATACCGGTATCCTTTTAAACAGGTGTACACGTAAGCTACAGAAACACACGAAAGATAGTAGGCGTATTTACACGTAAAAATTACCAACTCGCCACATTATAACATCCTGATGCCGAACATAATTATCCGGCATCGGCTCGAACAAAACAAACACGTTAATGTATCAATCAAACACAGATAAGGTCAATCTAACGTAAAGAGAACGTCGAAGCTATGCCAGCCTGCAGCCTCGAAGGTGAAAGAACATGGTCCAGCAATCGTTCGCGACTCTCTTACTCGACAATTAGGGTAAATATTTAGACAGACGGCGACCTCAGTTTTGTTCGCAATAAAAGCACACCCCGCCGCGATGACGTCCATCTTTCGGCTTCCCTAGGACCAAAAAAATCTTTTCATCCAATTCCCCACAGTGTTTTTCATCGTCCGCTCGCTCGCTGGTATCGCTATTCATCGTGTCACGATTTGACTCTCATAGTCTACGCTTTTTTCATCTAAGTTAATTTTTTCCTCGGTTTGGAGGTTTTTCTTCGATACGCTTCTTTTGCCTCTGCAGGTCTGGGTTCTGGTTGCAAACACGAGTAGCCGAGTATGGTTTTACCAGGAGCTAAAGTAGACTCGTATCCAGCTGTAGTTTTGCCAAAGTAGATAATAGAGATGTGTTTAGCGACATTTTCTAATCTTTGTACTATGTCGAATGTGTAGTAAGTAATTCTCTTTCAGCAACATTCGCTCGTTTCGTTTAAACGGACGATTGGGATTTCAGGACTTGGTAATTTCAAAGATTGAAAAAAATCCGCGTGTATGGCTCGAAATAGATAGGTATTTACTTAGGCATCGTAGTGAATATCATTCTGTAATTGTCGTCTCTTCTAGAGTTTTATTTGTGTAAAAAATTAACGCTTCCGATGGCGATAGTAACTACACCTACCTTAATCGTAGATCGTTACTTCCTCTGTTTTATGTAAATTATCAGTGCGAAGTTAAAAGTTGCTAATGAATGACTTAATTGCAGGTAGTACCTAATCTGTTTAATTTGTTAATTTTTCAAAAATACCTACTTGATTGAATACGTAATTTGTAGAAGAGGGCTTGAAAAAATATTTTTAGAAGTTGAAAAAGAAACCCCCTAATTTTGAGGAATGTGAGGGGAGGGGGAGGGATAAAAAAGATGCGAGTGGATAATGGATATTTTAATTTTCTTTCAGACACACAGGGGACTTTTTTTAAAAATTTAACGCCATACATTATACAGCAACTATTAAGGCTGGAGGCGTGTGTGAGAGGGGGTTACATCAGAGTAGAGATTGCTGGAAAGACTCAATTTTTGAAAATTGTTCAAATAGGCACCTATTCGATATTTTTGATAAAAAATTAGAAATCCAGTTAAATTAATTATGATTAATTACTTAGATATACTTTTTTATTTAGGTAACTTTAATTCCTCTTGCTCAAAATTCCGAAGTGTACTGCACGAAACTGCCTAAAATTCAAAAGAAGGTAATTACTTACATCACTGAAATTGAAAGTTAATTTCATTCTCTTTTAAACACGTAAAAATTTCCGAAAATCGAGTCTTTTTCCAAAGAAAATGAAAATAAGTATGACTAATTGAATTGGTGATTGAAAAAGGAGACTCATTCCAAAAAAGTAGTTTTGAGATAATCGAAAAAAAAAGGTCTCATTTTCATATTACCATCTGGCTCAGATGATCGACTTAATCCTGCGATTCCATACTTGAAAAAAATGACATTTGGCAATTAATTTTCCAGCGCTGGACCAAAGTTTGATACGGCATTATAACTTCAAGGGGATATACGTAAATGTTCAACCTTTCATTTCCCTTGATGGGCAAATTGCCTATATTTTCTTGTTTGAAGAGGCAAAAATTAAAAAAAAGAAATATTTTTCGTGTTTATTGATAATTTTTTTACTGAATGAAAAAAGGGAAGGGATGAAATCGTCACCCGACAGATACTTGTGTATCTATGCCCTACTGGTCCGTGCACAACACTTTGCCTATCCTTTGGATTTAGGAGGCAAAAAAATTAAAATTTGTGCTGGTCAAAAAAATTTTCAGAAACGTTTGCCCCTTCAAATGAAAAAGTAGGCAATTAGCTGAACAGCGGTAGTGAGGTCTCAATTGAACATACTGATTTTATGATTGATTCTTGTTTTAGACACTAAAACAAATAAATTTAGCTTAGATGCCTATTTTCCCCCTCCCCTTTTTCCCAGGGTCCACCCCCAACATTTCAAACGCGTGTATCGCTCAATCTATGAGTCGTAATGAACAAATTTTCAAACAAAAGTTGTTCCTCAACACGTTTCGTACATTTTCATTTCTTATAAAAATCCATTTTGGAGTAACTCCTGCCCCCAAATTTGGAAACAGAACATGTTTTTGAGAAAACTTCAAAATCACGTTTTCTTTATTTTAAACGTATAGTTTCGGAAATACACTAAATTTGTATCCACAAAAAGTATTCAGAATTGAATTTCATTTCCAATGAGCTCTATCACGACCATTTTCACCAACTTTTCCCGACAGAGTGGACCTCTCCCCCTTCCTCGTTTTCACAAAAGTTGGACCCACGATCAAAATTTGCTCCAAAATGAATTCCGATAATAAATGAAATTATGCATTAGATATTGAAGAACAAAAATTGTTCAATTTTTTCATGGGTCCAACTTTTGAGATAAGGGGGAGGGGAGAGATCCTCCCTGTCAGGAAAAGTTGGTGAAAATGGTCGTGATAAAGCTCATTGGAAAGGAAATTCAATTCTGAATACTTTTTGTGGTTACAAATGTTGCCGTATCTCTGAAACTTTTCGCTTAAAATGAAGAAAACGTGATTTTGAAGTTTTCTGAAAACTGTTTTATTTTCAAATTTGGGGGGGGGGGCAGGAGTTGCTCCAAAATTGATTTTTATGAGAAATGAAAATGTACGAAACGTGTTGAGGAACAACTTTTGTTTGAAAATTTTTTCATTACGACCCGTAGATTGGGCGATACACGCATTTGAAATGTGGGGGTGGGCCCTGGGAAAAAGGGGAGGAGAAAAATAGTCATCTAAGCTAAATTTATTTGTTTTAGTGTCTAAAACAAGAATCAATCATAAAATCAATTTTAACAAGAATCCCGCGCGGAAGCCTTTTTTTGTTCAATTGAGACATGATTATAGGTATGTACTAGGAGGTCGGCGGGTTAATAGATCATGTCATCCTCATCGAGTTTCATTGTAATACCCCCCCCCCTCTTACAGAGATCTGAGAACGCGTCAAAAATTTGGAATTAGTCCTTTTATTACCGTCAACGACGCTTTTTCATTCTGAAAATTCACAGATTTGATATTGGAAATCGGAATGAGTTCCTTTTTGCATTCAGCGTAGTTTTCAAGCCTCTATAAAACCTTGTACTCTTAGGAAGTACGGACCCATACGTAACTCCCTATCCCCCAAAAGTGAAATGAATCTCTTTTTACAATGACTGATTCAATTAAGGTCATCTCAAGTTCAATTTGTTTGAAATTGGCTCAAATGAGCGTGGCAGTGATGGCCAAAAGTGTGCACATTTTTATTTCGTATCTTATGCATTTGAGCAAATGGGTGCATTTGCGCTAATTTCAGGGCATATTTTCCATTTTGATGACATTTATTACCGCGAGAACCTGTATTTTAAAATTTAAGCTCATCCCTTGTGTTTCTTCAAAAAATTACGAGTTTTCAATTTTTTGAAATGTAAGTAATCATTCGTTGAATTTTTTAATATTTTTTAATAGCAATTGCAACTTAGAATTTTTTTCCAATTTTCCGAATAATTTTTTCAAGTTTTAGATGAATTTTTTTCTTTTTTTCCAATTTGCAGAAGATTGCTAAATTGAAAAAAAATGATAAATTTTTTGAAATATCATTCAAATTTTGGAAAACTGTCCAAGTTTTGAATAAAATTGTCAACGTTTTTAAAAATCGCTCCAAAGTTCAAAAATCAACCAATTTTTCAAGTTTGGGGGAAATTTCAAGTAAATTTTCAAAGAAAATTATCTTTTTGAAAAATTTTCAGGTTTTTGAAAAATCGTCAAAAAATGTTCAAGTTTTTAAATAGGTATTGCCAAAGTTCTGAAAATCGTATAATTTTGTTAGAAAATCTGCCAAGTTCTAGAAAAGTTTTAAATTGTTGGGAAAAATCATCAATTTTTTTAGAAAAATGACGAAGTTTTGTTTTATGAAAATCCACCATATTTTAGAAAAAGATTTACTTATTAAAAAATACGTTATTCAAGTTTTAAAAAATGTTCCAAATATTGGAAAATTGTTCGGGTTTTGAAAATCGTATAATTTTTTGGAAAAACCGAGAAAATTAATATTTACAAAATTACATTTAGAAAAATGATGTGAGGGCGAACACAAATTATAATGAAGGAAACACCCTTTTTGCAAGAAATTGGCACAGCTGGTCAAGTTTGTTTGGATCTGCCAATGAGGTCGCTGTTGGACTCCGAGTCTAATTTTAATTCTTTGCTTGAATCAGCATATGAAAAAACAGATGCATTTGTGTAAAAAAACGAAAATGTCTCTGGCTATTACAAGAATTCGGTATGTATAGGTACAAAAAACTGGAAATGAATTGACTGGGTATCTATGTATTGACTTCATGACTTTAATTCGCATCCTCAACAATACAAGTCTCTCGCGTCTACCATAATTTTGTTTCCTCCTTACGAAGTGTTTAAAATCTATTGTTGATTGTTCAAAAGAAACCCTTTCGAGCCTTCGATGTCTTAACAATGATCGGTTTTTGCAATCTCCACACATGTACTATTATGACTCAACTGTTCCTGCATCGTGGAGGAACTCAAACTTCGTGGTATTTTCATCTATTCGTAAAAAGTACATCGTATTAACTCTTAAAAGGCGAGATTTAAACAATGCCTACCCTTTTTTAAACCTCCATACTATGGCTTTAAAGAGATGCCGAAACTTAAGAAAATTTTTAAACCAAAATCACTCCATTTGAACTCTTTTTTCACGTTACAAAAAAAAAAGGACAGAAGAACGACCCTTTCAACGGTATAGTCTTGAAAAAAAAACACGATGAAAAGGTTTGGGAATTTTATTGCTTTATTACACTCACCGAGCCGCTCAATTTAAAATGTATGGATTTCGTTTCCACTTCGATATCTGGTTCTTTACTTCTAAAATGGACTATAAAATACGATTTCTGGAATTGACCCCTCTGTATGTGATATTCGGTCACCTTTTTAGACGGTAGATTGGGTAGATACTTTCCAGTCAAAATTCACCATTCCTCATGAACGTTCTAATTGCTGGAAGAATTTTCGACTACCTTGGTACGCTTAGGTACATAAATATGGAATAATTTATACGGGTAGTTATCCTGTTTATTTCGGTTCGGTTTGATGAATTGTACGTATGAAGAACTCGAGGAATTGGTATAGGTAAGTAAGCAAAGATGGTAAGGGTAATGAATTAAGGCAGGACCTATCTACATTAACTCCTCTATAGGTATCGGCATACGATGTACGACTATTAAGATTTAACGATGTATTTTGAAATAGGCAGTGGGTTGGAATGAACAGATTACCGAATCACCGAATCATCGAACTATAAGTACCTAGCAATCAACTCTGACTGACAGTCGTGAAAACAGAAAATTAGCCAAAATTTTAAGAATTCAGCGAAAATTTGATTTTTTTTTCAAATAGGGTACTTATTAGACACTAATGATGACACCTCGACATCGCGGCAATTGTGCGGAGTGCGGATAAGCTCATTGAACAGTAAATCAAAAATTAACTGAAACTCGATTTTCGGTTGTTAAAAAAAATTTCCATTCCTTTTGAAAAAATGCAAAGATACTGCAGAAAATTAAAATCGGATTGTGACCTCGAAAGTGGTCAAGAATGGTTAAATTCGAGTCGGGGAAGATCTATATCTGTACCCACCAGATATGAGAGTCAAAGACCTAACTTCATGATTTTTACTGAAAAATTAGATACTTTATTGAAAAGAACCCATTTTCACTGAAAAATCGCTATCAGTGTAAATTTTTGAATTTTCAAAAATCCTTTAATAACTGAAAAACCAACTCAAGCAGTTGAAATTTTCACCGAGGGGTTTAGACAATGTTTTATAAAAAATCATAGGTCGCACTCTCGTTTAAATTGTAGGCGGAGTTTCAAATTTTTTTCTTTGTTTAGCGAGAGAAATAAATCTGAGTGAGCGAAAATCTCAAATTTGATGATTTCTGCACGGCAAAAATACATTGTATCTTTGAATTTTCATTTATAAAAATACTTTTTCTTACATGATTTTAATTATTCCGAACTCTTGACATTTTTTGTTTTTCTCAGTTGAAAAGAGGGCGAACATATGTTAGGTAGGTCTAGGTACCTACCTAAAATTTGATGTTTACAAAACGTATAAAAATCTGTGTGAAAATGAATCTTGTCAAGAACAATATATTTTGATTTAGGCCTCATTTATACGGGCACTGAATTTGTCACTGAAAAAGTTGAATCTGTGTTTTCTTACGGAACAGTTTATACCCAATTGGCACTGAAAAGTTTCATTGACTTTCAATAAAAAGTTAAAATATTTTAACTTTTCACTGACTGTTTCAGTGCCTGTATAAATGAGGCTTTAGTGTAACTGATTTTTACAAAAAAAACAACTCACATTGAATCGAAAATCAATTTTTTTGAGATAAAACAATTCATAGGTACAAATCGATTTTTTATATCATACTCAAAGATTTCAACAGGTACTTTATTAAAAATTTGAAATTGTTTTTTCTTGATTTTTTGATTTTGGCATTGTTGCTACCAACAAATTTCACCCCCTCATTAAAAAAATCGAAAAAATTTGGCATGAAAAATCCTGAGTCTAGTCCAAATGTCCCTCTAAGAAAAACTCCTGCCACCAACGCAACGTTAGTATCAACTCTGCAAATTCAAAAATGTGTGAGCGGAATAAATTTCTGTTTGCTTTTGGGATTTGAGCAGTAAAATTATAATTCTAAATAAAACTTCGATTAGGTAGGTAAACATAAAAATTTTCAATTTCAATTTTCAACTTAGCTTTTTAGTACTTACTTACCCGTGAATAAATTTTTAAAAAGTCGGAAGAATCGATTATGCATGGTATGTAAATCAAATTATAATCGATTTATAAAAAATCAAAAACTCAAAAAATTGCAAGAAATCAATTTTTGCAGTCATTTTTATTGATTTTTAAGAAAATTTGGTCTGGAAATCAGAACCTAACACTACTCTGACTTGGAAAGACCTTTTTTTGGGTTCAAGTCAAAAAAAACTTTCAATTTATTCAGTTTTTGAAACCACTCCCTCTCAACTACGGAACAATCTCAACTATTTTTCACATTTTTTATTTGAAAAAACGTTTCCCAAACTTTTTTGACGATTTTATTTTTCGTTTTTTTTTTCAACTTTCTCTCTTAATTTGAATCAGTCAAATTGACTGATTAAAAAAGGCAGAATTGAGTTAGGTACTGAAGAAATCAGTGAAAAATTTTCTGATTCAATTGGCGAATTTTCATTTTTGAATCAGTAATTTTTTTCTCAACTACTGAAATTTTTACTGATTCATTGATTCAGAAATTTAAATTCACTAATTAAATCAGTAATTTTTCACTGATTGGTAGTCAAATTTCACAGATTAACAGTGGAATCAGTGGAATTTCACTGCCAATCCAGTGACTCAATTTTATTGATTTGAATCAGTCAATCTTCAGTTTTTGACTGACTCAAGGGCAGTTTCTGAAAAAACGGCAAGAAATTCTATTGCTTACAAAATTCAAACCTCTTAAGTTTCTCGTTCTCCTTTAGTACGATTTTTATTTCACAAAACCATAAGACAACCATTGATTTTTAATCATTCTACGAACAAATTCCTTATTGGCCATGGCCATCTAAATCAGTTCAGTTAGCAATGAGGTCAATGAGCCTAATTGAGAACATCTCAAAAAAATCTCTGCAAAACTCCATGTAGAAAATTTTTATTTTTCTCATTTTTTTTCTTGTATGTATTTAAGATCACTAAAATCAAAATTATCAGGTGTTCTCAACTAAAAATAATGACCTTAGTTCTGATCTTATAAGGTTTTTTATTAATAAATTTTTTAATCTAATTGATTCCAAACATATTATAGTAGGTACCTATACCTACCATTGAATTTTTATTGCTGCATTGTGGTGAATTTAGGTTTTGAAGTATTGTTTTTTTTTCGGTTTGAATTAAAATTTGTTATATGCTGTGGGTTTTTCCCAGAATTAGGCCTAATACAAAATTTTTTATTATGCTATTTAGTTTGTTTAGATATAGATAGGTATGCTATGTGAATATAATTAGGTGTAGGCAGCACTTTTAATATGCTATAGGTAATTAAAAAAAAATATTATGAAGTAAAATTGCTTAGTAGGTACCTAACCCATCGGGTTGGAATTTATACTCTACTTCTTAAATGAATAAATATATTTGAGTGCAAAAGTTCGAAAATTCTTTAAATTGCTGTAGAAATTTCTCACTTGCAACGATATCTTTGTAAAATTCATTTGAAATAATTATTTTCTCGTTCGGTTTCGGTGCAGAGCTGCAGATATAAGTTACCATTTCGGAAAACGCGTGAAGTTGTAAGTTTTCGAATGTGAAAATTTCTAGCTGCTTTTTGATTTTACGAATTCTATTCTTCCGTTTGTTCTTTGAACGAGCATTGTCTACTGCTAATCTAGATTTCGATCCCGTGACAAGCTGTAAATGGGCCCCCGGAGACCCATTTCGGAAAACCCTCTTTTAATTGGATTGTCTCCATCGCGCGCGCTTCTCTAGACATGGTACACCGTTTTATAACATCACTATACAAAACGTTTACATTATACTGTTTTATAGACTTCCGAACACCCTTTTTATACAAATTTTCGAGTAAGTAAGCTTCAATACGGCTCAATTATAAAGCTTTCAAAAGTTTTACGACTTTTCGGCAAAGTTTCTTGCCACTTTCGTATATATTTACATGGTTTCCATCCTTATGAAAATTTCCCAAATTGGTATGTCGACAGAAACTATAATTGCGATGATTATTTTTAAACGGTATTATCGATTGATCTTATGGATAATTTGATTAATATAAATTTATAAGTTTAATTTGAGCAGCCATTGCATGTAGAATTGTAGATATATCTACTGTTTTTATTGTACATGCCTAAGTACATATTACAGGTAGGTCTATACCTACCTGTGTAGTGTATAAGCTGCCTGAATGAATTCACCGAATTTTTGAAAAAAAAAAATCTAAATTAACTCTAAAGAGACGTTGATGGTATACATACACAAAAGTATTTATTTTTATTATTATTGTTATATTAGGTATAATAAAAACACTACCTACAATGAACTTGAAGATTTTTATGAATGAAAAACTTGCTAATATTTACGTGTGCCAGGGATCGTAATTCATCCGAATATGTAATTGCCCCAATTAGGTTATAATAAAACAGACAATCTTGTAAAAACCATGTAATTATTCTGTCAGCAGCTACTTGTGGTTCAAATTTATAGATTTATTACGTGGCGTAAGGCGTTGCGTTTAAATTGAACACTTCTCAAATTAATCTATGTTTATTGATTCTATAATGAACTTATGCGATTATCAACGATAAATCAATTTGAATTTTAAGTTTTTTATGCAACGTCCGGAGATTAGTTTTCAAGAGGGCTTAACATGTATATCATACCTTATACCTAATTATAATAAACAAGTTAATAAAATTCATCTAGATGTATGAAATTGTTAAAAAAATAATTGTTTTTTTTTTATCGGTAAGGGTATGTGTATATGGTACGCCTAATTGATGTAATTGCCTATTTTATGAAATGGGTAGCCCCGTTGCCGATTTCATGCATTAGGCAAAAGTAAGGTGTATTCTGAAATAAACAATAAATCTTAAACAAAATCACATCATTTAGGCAAAGTTAAATTGTAGCATTGAAATGATGTTTGTGGATAAAATCAGAAAAAATTCCATCAAAGTCAGAAATTTTTGAATTTTTTGTCCTTCAAATAAGTCAGCTTCGATTCATCGCCTTTGCTTCATTAAGGGACCTATAATCGAAAAAATATCCTTGAAATTTTTCCTACTGAAATTGAGTTTTCTTCAATTTTTTGGCTTCACAAATGTAGAATTTTCTGAATTTTCAATAAAAATCCCATAATTTGATTTTGTTGACCAGAAATACAATTGTTTATTTTATTTTTCAAGTACGTTCCCCTCCCCTTCCAAGCTCGATTCAGACTTTTAAAAAGTATACTTTCCAAGGTTGTGAAAATGATTGAAAATTTTTCAAAATATTATAAAGCTGGGTGTCGTAGGTACATACTTAGTTGAAAATTTCTATAAAAATGATAATCAAAAATGATGAAGTAGTTATGTAGGCATTGTAGGTAGCTAGGTACCTATAAAAATGTTTCAAAAACGTGGAAAATTTATTATTTTTTTAAAAATAAATTTTAGATGAATTTTTTCAATTGACCAATGAGTAGGTACCTAAGTAGGTATTCCAAACTTCGTAAAAATTGTTGAGAAATTTCACACAGGTACTTTATTATAATGTTTTACATATTTATATTTTTTTGAAATTTCCATCACTACTTTGACCATATTTTACAATGTTTTGAATCGTTTTCACAATCATTTACTTACTTGATCACAGTTTTCTAATAATTTGAGAAAAATACAGAAAAACTTCAACAATTTTGAAAAATGTTGGGTATTTTTTCTTAGATAAATTCATAAATTTGTTTTCTTGAACAAATTGTTGTAGATACTTATTTTCATCGGTGGGGGGGGGGGGGGTAGCCAGGAAGAATAAATTGTTTCAAAAATAATTAGTAAAAACATTCGAAGCGGTTCTATTTTGATGTTTTATTTAACGTTGCCTAAACGATGTAATTTTGTTAAAATTTATTGACTATTTCATGAAATAGGCAAGATAATACGCCTTACTTTTGCCTAATGCATGAAATCGGCAACGGGGCTGCCTATTTCATGAATTAGGCAATTACATCGATTAGGCGTAACATAAATACGTTATAATGTATCTACATCATACCTATTACTTGGCCAGAATTTTCTAATAAAGAAAAATTACCTACTTTCAGGATTAAAAGGAAATATCTAAATATCTACCTATTTCCTTCTTAAAGTTAAGTTTCGAATAGGTAACACAATTGTTTTTATCATTTTTTTTTTCATTTTTTTCTAATGTATTGGAGAAAAAAAAATTGAAAAAAAATTGAGAAATACCTACTAAATTATGGGAAAACACCAGTTAATGGTTCATTTCTTTTTCAAGGGTTCCAAAATCATTCAATATTTGGGTATGGAGGAAAACAAAATACAGCAGGTGGAATAAAAAAGGCTTAAATGTAGATATCTAAACCTATTGCCCTAATGTTAAATCATACTTTAAACGTTAAGGTAACATCAAAGGTTCCTTATCGCTTCTTCAACCAATCAGAAACCAGGAAAAGGTTCCTTAAAACCATATAATGCAGGCGAATTAGCATCATTTTGAAAAAAAAATTATTTTTGCCTAGCAAAGCTTTTATTGGGGAAAATTGTCGAGAGTGGTCCCCTGAGTAAACTCAAAAAGTTACCACCCCACAGACCTCAGGCTAAATATTTTAGGGGGGTTGAACCCCAAAAAAACGATTTTTTAGCATTAACTCCCCAGGGGTTGATTTTAGGGTAAAAATAATTCAGTACTGTTTTGTTTTACACTCAAATTAGTGAAATTACAACATTTTTTGTATGAACAATTTTTTTGTACGACCATTAGCGGAGGAGATAGAGACCCTTGAAGGAAGGGAGTTTTGGGAAATGTACGAGTATTATTGAAAACGTGATAATAGGTATAAAATCATTACTAAAGTGCATGTTGTGGGCATGAAAATAGTAATATTATGTAAATTAGTATGGTATTAATAATTTTTACCTCTCCCCCCGCTGTGTGCCCATCCCCACCCTACCTCTCATTCACGAGGTACCTGGTCCAAATACCGTCACCCATAGCCTTTTTTCGCCCTTGCGCCCTCACCATTTGATTTTTTCAAACTAAAAAAACGTGATTTGGGTACCTGAAACCTTTGGCCATAAGGGATCGAATTTTCTCAACTTTTCATCATATTGAGCCTCAGGCTAAAAACCAAAAGTGGTCATTTTTTGATGTACCTAGAGAAAATGTGAGACAAATTTCGTCTCTCTTCCCTAATATTCTATCTGAAATTTTTCGAATAGACCTTAAAATCATAAACATCCACGTGAAAAAAATTGTTGAGCAATGAAATTTTTCAAAAAATTGTGCAATTTTTTCGTAAAATGAATTTTTTTTACCAACATAAAGTAATAAGTACTCATGTACTAGGGTGACGTCATTAAGTACATAGATATAGATATGAGGTACACATGTATCTACTTTTTACTTTCCCGATGAAGCAAAATTCCCTGGTACTTATTAGACTCCTTACCTTTCATTTTTCATTATTACCTATACGAAGTGATTTGAGCAAATAACGTAGTACCCTATCTCATAGCTTCAGAAATCATTAAAAAAAATTAATTGATGAAAAATTACCTACTTATAGAATAGGTATAGGTATTGTGATTTTTGTAATATGGTTTAATTATCTCTCATCCAACGTAAATACCTACTTGATACTTTTTAACCAATAATAATTAAATTATCTGTTTGTTAAATTTCGATGAAATAAAAACTGTTCAAAATCGAGCTTTGGGGATTAATTTTTTAATTTCATTTCGAAGATCTGAGCAATTATCAGTTTTGATAAGAAAGCGTTGTAAAACGTAGGTCGGTTGATGCGACACATACTCGTTAAATTGACTGAAAATTTTTTCAAGTCAACATGCATTTAATGTACTTATGAGTTACGATGTTCGACTTATCTACAGGTACCTTGAGCTTGTTAATAATTTTTTGAAAAACTGCTAAGTACAAGTTATAGTATTTCAGATACTTTGGTAGGTATCTATATTCTTCCATATCTTCTTACTTATACAGTTATACTCACCGATTCATAAAACAGAAAAAATAATTAAATGTGAGCAACGTAGGTAAATCAAAGCTTTGAAACTTTTTTTTTTTTGTGGTGACACGATAAGTAAGATCTTCGCTTTCTTGACAGGCGATTTGTTGTGTGCATCTTCCTCGTAGCATTGAATCTTCGAATTGTAGCTTCGATGTATCTACTTACTTAAATGAAGAGAAAGATAACAAAAATCCGCATCTTTTGAAGTAAATAAACGCGTCCAACTATTTGGAGTACCTACGTTGTGTTCATTTTGTAACCGTGTTTACTAACTGTCCGATATCAATAGCGGCTTCATCCTGGATTTAGGCGGTTTGTTTTATGTAAAACGAATAGGTAACGATAAGGAAAGGTTACACCCGATATTTTGACAAGACACCTAACAAGGGGAAAAACTTGTACATACAGAAACCTTAACATGTGTAATATGTATGTACATGTAGGTAGGAACCTAAGTTAAGTTTATTATTTGTTCATCGCGTTTTGATCTTGAACAAAATAATTATGTGGTACCTACTCGTATGAGACCTTGTGTATACTTTGGTATTTGTATTTGGGAAGGAAGTACGATTAATTCAATGTAAGAAACAAGAATTTTATACATTTATTGTAAAATTAAACTATTGTTGCTTGTCGCCTATATTCACACTTGCAGTTTCAATCTTATCTGATGGCAGTGTTTCGTACTTGATGAAAATAGAAAGACAATGATCGTGATTTTGTGATCGAATTTATTATCAATGTAAATAGGTACTTCGGTTCTTATCTCGTCAGAGGTAATAAGTATGGAAATTTTGCACGAAGTTTGTATGGAGTGTGAACGAATAGGTATGACTTTAGCTGAGGCAGTTAATCCAGCGTGAGATCGCTTAAATATTCATTGTAGGCAACGTGTGGGGGGTTTCAAGGTGCACTGAAAAAAACGTGAATATGAAAAATAAATAAAAAGTGTTAAAAAAATGATAAATTTTATCCAAAAAAAAATTTTACCCCAAAAAATAATAACGGGGCACCATTTACAAAATTGATAAAATTTATTCTAAAAAAATAATAATATTTAAGTATTGCGAAATTTGGCAAAATTTATTGCATCGAAATAAATTTGATCGAATTTCGCGATAAATAATATTTTTTCAGATTAAATTTTGCCAATTTTGTGAGTGGTGCCCCGTTATTATTTTTTGGATAAAATTTATTTATTTGTTTTTTCAGTGTGTAAGTATTGAAATTTTATTTTTTCAAAAATTGAAAAAAGATTGTAATTTCAAGCAGTGCATAAAAAACCAGACTGATTTTGACGGGGCTTTATGGATTGGAAATTCTCATAGATTCTCATAGGTCATAGATCCTAATAGACAAAGGCGTAGTTAGAAAAAAATCACTTAAGCTAGTAGCCATGAGAGAAGTGATGGCGAAATTTTTCTCAAAAAAATCTCCAACAGCTGAAGTTTTTCCATTTTTTCCAACATTTCTATCGCCAAAGGACTACTCTGCCCTCTCCCTCATAAACACTGCAAAATGTCATGGGTTCCACATTTCTTGTCACAACAATTTTTTCTTATCATAATTTTTTTTAGACAAATAATTGATAATAATTTTCATTTTTAAAGTTTCTTGAAATATTGGCACTTAATCGAGACTAATCCCAGTCAAGCGAGGTGACTGGTAAAAAAATGCCAAGCTGTCGCGGTAAATGACATTTCTGAGGACTTACCTATATAATATAGAGAAAACCTGGTGAAAATTAAATAAATCCACCGGAGATCGCAAGTGTAGCTCCTTCAGAAATGAGGATACCACTCAAATACACAAACTCAAATTTTGTACTTTTGAGTGAAGAATTTTTTCTCCCAAGATCAATTTTTCCGAATCCTAATCATTTTTGAAAACACACAACTGAGTACAATTTCACGCACTCAAGATTCAGTCTATAATTTTAATGGATATTTTCTTGAATCGAATTTTACAGGTAAGGGAATCATCCCTTTCATGTCCACCACTGTCATCACTGATTTTTTCACAATGAAGAGGCGAGCAGATTATTTTTTTAAATATTGATATCTTTCTTGCTTTTCTTTTTCGATGAGATTAGGTATATAAATTTATCTAATTTAAAATTTAGGTACATCTGAAGTGTTTTATAAAACCTCTTTTGTGTTGATAAGCACCTTCTAAATATATTTCTCTCTCTCACTTCTTCATTAGATGACCTTTGTCGGCATTTTCTTCGAAAAATGTATGCTTTGGGTTCAAACCTTAGATCATAGGTACCTTATCGCATTTTCATTTTTCAACCAATCAGAAATCACGAAATGGTTTCTTAAAACCATTAAGGTTATCTTAATTTTTAAGATACCTATCTGTGCAAGAAATAAATAAAATTAATTTTTCGACAAATTTAAATTCAATTTGTCAAAAATTTTCGAATAAAAAAATAACGATTATTATTATTCTGAGCACACTCTTGCTTTCAGATTTGTAAAGAAACTGAATAATTTTATCCGAGCTAGGGCGAAAATTTTGAAAAAAAATCATAATGTGGGGTGAAAAAATTAATAAAATACGTACCTATGTACCTATTGGAAATATTCGGCTAATTTAGGTATCTACGTAGACGTACCTATATCGTTTGAAAAATTGAATAAATCCAACTATTTTTTGAAAGATCCTGACCCTGTCAGACCCACCCTATTTTTTTGGAAACCAGAGACTCGGGACTTTTCGAAAATTTATAACATTTCTTGATTAGTATTTGCCTTTGGACTACTCTCTCATTTATAAATCAGTGAAAATGATCGAAAATCACTGAGAAACGTGCAGAATTGCAGCACAGGAGAAAATCAGTGAAGAAATTTTCAATGAAAATAAACCATTGAGAAAAATCACTGAAAAATCAGTAAAGTTTATGAAATTAGCAGAAAATTCAGTGAAAATCTTTGAAAAATCAGCGAAAATTCGCTGAAAATCAGTGAATTTTGCTGATTTTTTCCTGTGCTGCAATTCTGGCTGTTTATCAGTGACTTTTCACTGATTCAGAATGAGAGTAGTACATATACCTATAATACGATTTCGAAATCATGTAGGCTACCATAGGTAACAACTATAAAAACCGAAATGGTGCTGCTTAAGTATTAATACCTATGTATCTACTTTTAAATGAAAGTGTTGGTATAGGTAAGTACGTGTCTATTTCGATTGCAACGGCGAATACTGCTGAATAAAAGTTAAAATGCCATTGGACTCATCATTTTTATTCTACGAATATAAAGAAACAGAATCGTGAAAAAAATCGTACAATTACATCGCTTGAATCAATAAGTTATCAAATCCTTGTTACCAATGCCTACATAATAAGCCACCTATGAAATTAAAGGATTCCTCTTCGACCGTTCAAAGAAGACCAATAAATCATCAAAATTGAAATGTTTGTTTGTCGGAGCGCGAGCAAAGTGTGATCTCTGGCTTATTTAGAACTTGAACCGAGCATCAACAAAAAATGGAAGGATTTTTTCCCGAGAGTAGAAATAAACAGGCCTGAAGTCGAATCATGAACATAGCACCTGTTTTTTTGATAAGAAAATTTCGTTGTTGCTGTTAGCGGCATATCGTACCATGTCCTCTGCTCACCCAGAGTCACAGACGAGACCGATTTGCTAGAAAAACTCAACCGTTTCATTTACTTTGGCGTCGCTTGTGAAATCTGATAAGCTCGTGTACGCCGTGTGTGTTATAAGTACATAATAATACATGGGTGTGAAATGTTAAGGTATATTTTCAACGTTTCTCGAGTCTCGACACATGTAAAATGATAGATTTTCAACAATAGTTTGGGAGACGATTTAAATAGTAACGTTTCGTGATGTGAACGTATCTCAAATCACCCGTGTGGTTTAAGACTCCAATTGATCGGTTTCATTGAATTTTTTGGGCAAATACCTACATAAGGAAGACATTGCATCTATAGGCCTAGTACCAAATTATACTTCCTCATTCAAAAATCAGTGAAAATGATCGGAATTTACTGGAAAACAGTCAGAAATGCAGCACAATCAGTGAAAAAATTTCACTGAAAGCAAACAGTGAAAAAAATGGTTGGAAAATCAATAAAAATTCACTGGAAAGTCAATAAAATTTCTAAAATTTGCTGGAAAATTAGTGAAATTTTCTGAAAAATCAGCTAAAATCCATTGGAAATCAAAGAATTTCGCTGATTTTCCCTGTGCTGCAATTCTGACTATTCATCAGTGACTTTTCACTGATTCAAAATCAGAGAGTAGGTATCCATCTGAATGTGAGTTGATAATCAAAATAATAACAGCCTATAATACCTAATGCTGATCTCAATCGATTTTATACCTATATTAATTTTTTTGATTTCCGAACATGTAAAATTATGAGTTTAATAGCTTCACGAAGAAAAATTCACTCAATCGTTCCTTGTTTTTTTTTCTGTTTACAGGTAAAACCAGAACTAAAGACAAATACCGCGTCGTATACACCGATCAACAACGAGTAGAGCTGGAAAAAGAATTCCTTTTCAATAAATATATCACAATTAGGAGAAAAACAGAAATGGCAACATATCTAGGATTATCGGAAAGACAGGTATACATTACGACATTCGCAATTATAATCAACGAGGCCTTGTAAAATTACCCGAATCACTTCTTATTCCGTCGAGATTGTTCCCTCAAGAGCAATGAACAAAATCACCGGCGCTCGACTGCGCTTGAAAAACCCTCGCGAATTTTACTCCGATCAATTAAAAGAAAAAATAATAAAAACATCCAATTTTCAAACTAGCACACGTTGGAATTGTGTAACGTTGATATTTTTTACTGCTTTCTTTTTCTTTATCAGGTAATAAAATTAATCCGAAATTACTTCAATGCAAACATAAGCTAAAGGTATTTTAACGGTGAAATCTCGCAAATAACGCCAAATAGTTTACGATGTTATTATTTAAACAAAAATGTTTTAATCTATTAAAGTAAATAATATAACGATTCGTTGGCAGGAAAAAAATTACCCAGAATTTTTTTTCAGTCTGTTACCTATCTCTTGGGTAACCTTTTTTAAACAAAATAAGATCGATGACTAATTTACGATTTTCATTTTATTGTTTTCGTCGATTAAAAATAACGTTTCACTTTGAAAACAAAAATCAACGTAGGTAACGCCGTTATTAAAATCAGAAAAAAAATCGTGTTCTTTTACAATGAAACGAGAATCATGGTAATTCGAAAGTTTATCTGGATTGTAATGTATACCAGTCGGTGAACATTTAAAGAAAGTGCTAATAACATGTGTACACCACGCTAATAATCGGCGGCATGTTCAAAAAGCTTACCTACAGATACCCTAAATTTCTGGCTTCTATTGTTTAAATAACAATCTTTTTTTCGATCACGAATATCGTGCTGGGTGGAAAGACAATCTGCACTTTTAAAAATCCGCAAAAAATAATGAATAAAATTTCATGAAATTGACGTGACTCAGTATACGGCGTTCGTACGAATGACGTGTCTAAAGCAAACGTAGCCTGATTTGACTCACTCTACTAAACGTTTCCTGTTTCTAATAAGATCGGCAAATATTATTACTCGCGATTGAAACAAGTTGCTGATTGTTTTCTGGGATGGCAAAATATATTTCACAAAGGCTTACGGTTAGTTTGAAATTCAAGTTTCAAGTTTTAGATTTTTTTTATTTGATTTCGACAGGCACCTCGGAATTAAAAAAAATCTTGCAAAATTGAAAGTTGATAAAAATTTCAAGTTGGATAATTCATATTTCAGGTTGGAAGAAATATTGAAAAAATATAGAGTTGGAAAAAATTTTGAAAAATTTTCAAGCTAGAAAAAAAATTGAAGAAATGAAAGTTGAAAAAATTGAGACAAAGAAAATGGAGAATTTTTTGAGAAAATTTGGACCTAGGGTTAATACAAATCTACAATCTTACAAGCAAATTTTTTTCATTTAACGTTACGTATAGATTCAATGGAAAAAGACAAATTTTCCTGAATTGAACATCCCTATTTTCTGAAGTTCAATTTTAAGAAAGTTTAATTTTGGCATGGGCTGATAGATCTAGTAGTCTGACACCCCCGAATAGTTTGTTTTTTCCTTTTGGGTTTCAATCTCCTATCCCTGGTATTTTTCCCCCAATTTATTAATTTTTATTATTTTTCAGGTGAAAATATGGTTTCAAAATCGACGAGCTAAAGAACGAAAGCAGACGAAGAAAAAACAAGAATTACAGTTCAAACCAGAACCAGTCCTTCAAGATCAATTTATTACCATATAGTTGAATTTTTTCCAAAATGTTTTGTCAATATTGATGTATTTTTTATGTATGTTACTGTGTGGGTAATTTGTTGCAGTTGTTTTTTTTTCCTTCGTATTGTTCGTTGTTCCGTTAATTTGTTGAGAACGAGAATATTTTTCTGTTTCCAAAAAAATGAAAATGCAATTCCGGTTTTGAGAAACGGTGTTATTGATAGTATTATACTGATCATTACCCATATTGTATACTATTTCTCGTACCATATTATTCGTGTTAATGGAATTATTTTGTAAATTTAGTTTGTTTTTTTGTTTGTAAGTACCTATCATTCTTGCGTGTTGATTAATCATTGTATCATCTCTCTTTAAATATAAAATGCGAATTATGCTTTAGAAGCTTATTTATTTCAAATCAAAAATAATTATCGCTTCCGAAATGTACTTATGTGTAATTATTTTATAAAACGATGGTTAAAAATATTGATAATTTATTGTACATAGTTATTGAGGTGCAAAAGACAACTGTGTTAGAGGATTTCCTTTTCAAAAGTCAAAACTTGATTATTTTGTATGGTACTTCTATCCACTCATTTTTTGACCTTTTTCATCAATTAATCACATTTCAGTATCCTCGTTTCATAGTATTCTTGAAAAAAAAAACTTATTTCCTTGGCCTGTAATGATTCATTATTTATTACTCGAAATTTATTTCAAATACAGTTGTTTTTGTACTCAATGTTTACCAAATGAACGTCAAGCTTTATAATTCTTGCCAGATTAAATAATTAATACGTTTTCAAAACATTTGTAAAAAAATATAATCAAAATAAATTACTTTAATTGGTAAGTATTTTTTTTGTAAATTTTGGAATTAAAAAATATTGTGAATTAGTGTTAAACATTGATGCAATAATAAATTTTATTAGTTTCAGTTTTCAATTTTATTTTCCTACTGAGCCATTAGCAACATGCAATCGAGCACAACGATGGCAGAAAATCGTCGAAAAATATTCCAATCAGTATTTCCCAATTTATTAAATTTGAAAAATATGAAAAATGAAATGGAATTATTTATTAGATTATGACCATACACTTGAATTAAATAATATATCATAATTTTTCGTTCAACAAATAACAGATTAATGAAAAACCACTTGGGTAAATAACATATTCGCTTCGACAAAAGCAGGACTGCGTTTTGCAACGTTCATCAGACAAAATCTGTCGAAAAATTATCGCCATATTTCAAGAACATTTCAAATTCTTCGTCAATTGGTAGGTTAATTTTTTGGCAATTATTGTTCGGCAAACGTTACAGAAATCAACCCAGATGTACATACAAAGGTTTGCGCAATATTAAACAAGAATTAACACATCATTATCACAGTTTATATAAAGCCGCGTTCCAGTAAATTCCGGACGATTTTCCGACTAAAGACCATACATATGGGATAAAAAATTCTTCAGGACGTTCTTCCTCCACGTATTTGAATTTCAAATCCGGGAATTTCTGTATAAAATTTAAAAAAAAAAAAAAAACAGGTAAGTCATCGAACTAAAAATTTATATGATGAAAAATATCGACGAAAGGTACCTTTAAAAGATCTCTAGGCCATTGTAAAGACCAACGTTGTACTTTTTCCAAAATTTCATTTACATCGTTGCTTTGCTCATTTTCCTTTTCCAGTTTTTTTGAAAAATAAGTGATGACCTGGAATAGAAGAAAAAAATAAATTAGAAGGAATCGATATTAATGTGGAAAGTCAGTAGCGGATCCAGAAGAAGAGGGCAGGATAATTTTTTAAGATTTTCTGCAGGAGTGAGAGAAAATATGCAAGTGGCAACCAAGCGTCCCTTTTCTACACAAGTCTTACTTTTTTTCATTTTTTTAAAACTTTCGGAACAACTTTTCAAAATGTGAACAGATATTCGAAAAAATTTAATTTAAATCAACTTTTCATGTTAAATTTTTGAATTGTACCAATTTTTTTGGAAAATCTTACTCATCAATTTTTTAAATTACAAATTATCAACGTTTCTTCCTTGAAAAATCAGAAATACATCGTAAATATCAATAATTCCAAAACCTTCATTTTGGTATAATTTTAATTATTTTTTTCAATTTTTTTCGCTATCGCAAAATTCAATGTATTTTTAATGTGGAGATGGTTCAACTCTCCTCTTTTTCTTCTTTACTCTCTGACCACTTACATAACAATCAATAACTGACTAAGCAAAGAATGTGGCAATACTCGGACTCAAAAATATGTTCGAGTAGTTGAAAAAAAGTCATAAGGGATTTTCCTCGCTAAGCAATTTCAATAAATTGAACAATAATATCAAATTAAATCACTTGAATTACTATAAATACTTGAAGATGGCTTTTAGTTGAAGTGAAAAGTAATTTCGCAAAAAAATACCAATTTTTTTACGACTGACAAAATGTATTTTGTCAAACTCAAACCCCATGAAAAAAATTTCTCCAAATGTTTTTATATCTCACACGAAGATGAATTTGACGCAAACTGAAAAATCGTTAAATAGACCCAAATCCTAAAACATAAATTTTTCAATTTCTTATATCTGATAAAGTCAAATTTTATTTAAAAATGACACAATTTTCTGAATTTTATCAATCATGTCAGTATTTATCTAAATTGGTCTTTTTTCGCTAAATATTTCCAATAGATCTCTCCTCTCCTCCGCCCCCGCTCTCAAATACATCCAATTTAAAAAGAGATTTTTACCATTAAAATTGAAAAATCATGAGATTTTTAGAACATTTTTCCAAAATACAGAGAAATACTACGCAAATGAAGAGAAAAAAATTTTGAAACATTTTACAAGTCATTTTCGATCTTTAGGGAGCAGAAACAATCCCTCCTCCTTCGTGGATCTACGGAAAGAAAAATATTATAAAAGTATACCAAATCGATATTCTGAATGACGTCGTGAAACGCTTCGTGATTTCTGAATGGCTGAAAGACATGCTTGTTGTACAACAGGGTATAAACTAAATTGGTATTATGAATTAATTGATGCGTCAAACACGAATTGATGACTTCTAGAATTATTCTTATAGCTTCCTCTACAGCCATGACCTAGAAATATGGGAAATTTATGTCAACATGTTCGATGATAATGATACCATTACGTCAGAAATAAAGAAATGAATGACATACGTCCACGTTGGCTCTAGAATGCGTTTTTGTAAGAACTTCAAATAAACTGATAAGACGTTGACAAACGTAAGGATGTAGGTTCGTAAACTGCGAAGACATGTTTGCTAAAGCTGCTAAACAATTGGTATGTAGATATTTATCCTAAAAAAATATATTTAAAAAAGTATGAAAATAAATGTGAATCGTGCAGGGAAATATTTCTATCACGAAGAACTTACTCTCATTCTTAATAAATTATATTGAATTGTTCTAGCAGTCACTAGTATAATTAATCCTCCTAAAGAAACTTCATTTATCACACGTTCCGTATACCAAGGAATTCCTTTCAATACCTGCAATAAAATCTCGATTAGAATCATGAAAATGGAAAATTTTCGATTTTGTAATTAAAAAACTCACCATACTGTGAATAGTTTTATTAAATAACTGATCTTCAGTCAAGATTAATAAAATAATCAATGACATGTACATGTGATGACAGTTGTTATCCGCAGCGTTATAGATACGTCTCAAAATAGGAAAAAGCTGTAAAAAAATGAAATTATATTATTTCTCTACTAATTCAGAATACAATAAACTATTGAAATACCAACCATCAATTCTATATCGGAACGGGCCAGCAGATAATTTTTAAAATTGACGTTACAGTGAAGTAAGTGGTACAATAATAGGGTATTCTCTTCGGATTTAATTGTCTGGCAGAGAACTTCGTACAAACCATTTACATTAGCTAGAATTTTTAGAATAATTATAATCTCTGAAATAAACCAGATCCAAACACGTTTGAATTTTACGTACCTGTATACGACGATATTGCATTTCTGTACGGATTAGATGCAGTAGGGGAACTGTGATTAATTAAAACTAGCATTAATAAAACCGCATGATTAGCTAAAGGTGAAAACGTTTCATCTTCATCTTGTCGATGAAAAGCGAAAAAATTCCATATATCTGCTACACAAAGTTATTTTTCCAAGATTAACGAAACGTAAAATTGTGGAAAAAATTGACCTATTTTTAGAACACTTACAAGCCAGTTCGTAAAAAAGATTACTGGGAGATTTAATGGGTCTCTTTGGTTGTTCTATGTAACGTTGCAGTAACGTTTTTAACAGCGTACTTGCGTCCGAAATTTCCATCATGAATCTGAAATTTTACATCGGGAAAAAATCAATAAAAATATTATCAGAGAGTACATAATAATAAATTCAAAAATTCTCACTTGTAAGCAGTATATTGATTGGCAGGAATACTAGCGAACAATGGAACTGATAATAAAACAAGCAAGGAATTGATAACCTCGATATGAAGCTCGTACGTACAATCACTAAAACAATATTAATTTTTTACTTCAAGAACGTTTGAAGTTTCAAAAAAAAAAAGTTGAAAATTGAACTCACATTACGGGTACTTTGATGATGATATTTACTAAAATTTGTATGTATTCTTGAAACGTTACAATTTTAGAGCTTCCATCTTGCACCGGATCTAAATTTTAAAATAATAAATACGTAAACCATGAAGAAAAATTAAATGGTAAAATATGATCGTACCAATATTTGGTGAAAAATTATTCTGCAGTTCGGTTTCATTGGTATGCTCGATTAGATACTTGGTGAAACACCTCACCACAAACAGAGCATTGAAAAATCGACATCTCGTGATGTTTGCACTAAAAATTACATCATATTTTATACATTCGAATTTCTAATCAATAATTTTTGTATTTCGGTTCTTACTTTTCACTATTTTCAGATGAAGAGGGAACTAAACAGTTGACATCAGCATATTTGGAAATATATTTCAGTAACGTTGAGAAATTCCCAGTTTTCAAACTGTTCATGTACAACATCTTACACACAGGTTTCAGTCGATTACTAATAGCTTCATCGATCTCCCTAAATATTTAATAAATAATCGATTAGATGAACCTTACTTGGTAATAGTTTTATAACTGTTTATCAATTAATATGTACCTGCTGGTTGGAGGTTTCAATGTAAACGTAAGAAAGGTATCCCAAAACTGATCATTTTCCGCAATTGGTAATTCACCGGCGAACAACAGAAGCGAATCATTGTCAGTCAGGTCACCGGTTGAATCAAATTCCGAGCTACTATTCGCACCCATTGTGAAATTATTTGTTGAAATGATACATCATAATTTAACGAAATCCAACGAAATTCCTAAATAAAACTATACACTGAATTAACTCTTGAGCAATAGACGTAAAGAAAGCACGAAATTGGAAAAAATATTCCTTAGATAAATCAAAATTAGATACAGAATTTTTATAACAATAATTTTTTTCAATATTTACCATATGTACGTGTGATTGTATCACTTTTATGAGGAAATTAGAATATGTGACACATAATCATTTCGATACCACCATCAATCGTCTGCGGATCCCTGGAAGAATTTTCGGGCGGAAATTTATTTGAAATATTTATCTGTTCACGCACTATTATTTAAAAATTCTATAAAAAGAAATACTCACTAATAAATTGTATGTAATGATAAATAATAATAATTATTTCATTTATTTCTGACTAATTCTGA
Organism: Pseudococcus viburni; assembly: GCA_033439095.1. Lineage (NCBI taxonomy): Eukaryota > Metazoa > Arthropoda > Insecta > Hemiptera > Pseudococcidae > Pseudococcus > Pseudococcus viburni. Next base: position 192,132 of record JAVBJF010000389.1, read on the forward strand.
CGTAGATCTGTTTTTGATCAAAATAATTCATATCAGCAATAGCAACGTTGCCACTTTTCAGTTACAGTAATTTCGTATGTAATTACGATTTTCTTCCGGAAAACCTCCATGTACGGATAGTTGCCACACAGTTGAATGAAAGGCATTCGGTATTTTATTTAATTTTTTTTTTACTGGTTTCTAAATTCTTCTGAACCCCCTCTTCAGTCACCACCCCAGAGCAGAGTTTTGGTCACTTAATAACATTTTCATTTTAATCTTTCGTTCGTTACTTCGTATACACTATACAGGGTTGGCAAGCTGCTCTCAAGTCTCAAGTCTCAAATAACTCTCAAAACGCTCAAGAGTTTGACGTGATGACGCGGCGTGAGTCGACTTCAAAGAGGACTCGTGAATCTTGTTTTTTCAGATACTCATTGCCAAGGGACTTGAAGTCTCATTTTGATCGACTCGAGTGTATGCAGGTCTTTTTTGCGAGTTTGTGACATTGTGACTTAATTTTTAATTTGAAATTTCCAAACAAATATTTTCAAAATTCATTCGGAGTTCAAAATTTTCCCAATTTCTTTAACTGTATTTTTTTCAACATTTTTTCAACTCTGAAATCTAAAATTTTCAAAAATGTTTGAAATATATTCTGCAGAAATTGAAATATAAAGTTGAAAAAAGTAGATAGGTAGGTATAAATCATTTTAGAAATGAAAAAAATTGAGGAAAAATTTCAGAGTTGAAAATTTTTTTAGATAGTAAGTTGAAAACGATTTTGAAAAATTTTAGAAATGAAAACATTTTGAGAAAAAATTTGTAGGGTAGGTATGTGTGATACATTGCAACATAAGAAATTTATTTTTAAGTTGAACATTAAAAAAACTGAATACTCGAAAATCAGAGACTCGCATGCAACTCAGGACTCGAAGTCTTTTCTATGAAAGATTCGCACGTTTCGACTCCGAATCGAAAATTTTAAAGAATCGAAAATTTTAGCTTGAAGTCTCAAAATTCACAGACTCTGGTCATTCCTGAATTCTGATTTCAATATAGGTATCTGCCGTACGTCCTCATAAAAATAGAATTTTGATCATGTGAATGGGCCGATTCATCTGAAAAACAAAAACAACATGCTTTTCCCACTAGTTTTGGGTTGTAGAATTCGAATTTTACACTCAATTTGACCTGACTTGAATTATAATTTTTTAAAAACATTATTCTCTCAATCTAGAATTTCTGACCAAAATTTCAACTTTTTGAAAAACGCTTCAAAAAACAAACCAACATCGGATTTTTATCCAGCGACCTCAAATCTGGTTATCGACAATTTTGACAGGTGTACATGCATACCTACATAAAAGTACGAATTCCTACTGCTAAAATACCTGTAGGTACCTATGATAGTTTCTAAAATTTTTTTGGAATCTTATGTTGGACTGTAACCCAGAAGAGAGTTCTGTCGTTTTAAGGTTAGTAAGAGTGCATTCGCGGAGTTTGTTTTGATTCAACCATTACGTATACACCGAACTATCCTTTTAATAAAATTACATAACCAGTTTGCCGTATGGTACATACATCGTACGTCACCGATCGTGCATAATTGCGACCTTTTAGTCCATCTGCACGTCACTGTTCACAAATATGGAATGTAAGAAAAATTGAAACCTAATGGGATCCTTTTTTGACGTGTTGCTCAATTTTTGAAATTTATTGAAGAATCTTCCTCAATATTTTGGTGAATTTTTGAAAATTGTCTAAAATATCTTATTGATATGTTAACCTTTTAGTGTCCATGGGAAAATTATCAAATGAAATTTAAATATATTCAAGTCGTTGAAATTGCGAAAAAATTCATTTCGGAATTGACAATAATTTTTAAAAATCATTCCTTTTAATTTTCGAATTGGGAGAAGTTGCTATGGAGCGGGGGAAAATTTAAACATGTAGTCAATATGATATTAAATCAGAATTATAAAAAATATCGTCCCCAAATACCGCAAATTGCTTTCTACAAAATTTAAAAAAGTGAAAGAAAGAACACAGCTATTCCAGAATAAATATTTTCACATTGAAACAGTACAGGAAAAAATAAGAGGGATACGGAAGGAAATAGTGATAAAGATAAAGGTACCAAACACATTTTGCAATTCATTTTAAGGGAAGTTATGGAGAGGGGAAACTCAAACACTACAATTTATCTGCTTTCACAAATTTGAAGGTCCTCATCCGAATTTCCTTGAATTATTACTCGCCTTCAAAGTCTATCCTTAAAAATAAAAATCTAGTTATATTTTCAGATTTTCGATTTTCATGAAAATATTTGAAATTTTTGCATTTTTTCTTTTTCGTTTTTAGCACATTGGTCAATGTTATATCCCAAGCGCATAGTCCCTAACTTATGTCGAGACCTAAAACTTTAGTAATCTCATTCGTATAGGAAACTTAACCACTTCCGGGTCAAGACCTCTAAAATTCGAAAATTCGATTCAAGACACCCCCAAGACCATATTGCCTATCTATATTTAAAATTGAAGAGGCAAATGGTCTTTCAAAAAAAAAGTTTAAAATATATTTTTAATCGTGGGAATGGATTGTGCTGTACAAACTGAACAAATTTTCAGGTTTTGATATTTTTCTCAACTTGAAAATTGAAGGGACTACAAATGAAAAAGAAGGTACTTCTGTTTATAAAAAAATCTGAGAAAAAATCAGCCAAGGAAATGAATATCTACTAAATACCTTACTCCGAAAATTAAATGATTTTTTTCATACCTAATATCAAAGCTTAAGAGGTCATACTTCATTCAAAAAATGAAAACATTGAAATTTTTTCAAGTCCATATAATCAAATCGATTTCTTTTGAAATCGACTTGCATTGTAAAACTGAGAAATGAAAACATCTCGAAAAATCTCAAATCGTGGAAAATTTTTTGAATTATCAAAAATAAGTAATAATAATTTTAAATAAGTAGGTACCTATATGTAATAAAAAAATACTCTATTTATGTAGGTATTTCGAATAGGATGTCTCTTTCTTTTGTAGATAATAACCACTTAAAATAGTCAAGGTGTTTTTACCTACTCTTTTCTTTCATAGGTAAAACAATGCACGTACCTATAAAGTACGTCACTACAATAGTAGCAGGCTCACCTTGCTCACCGACTCGTTTGGGCTTACTAATTGAATAACTAAAACAAGTTATGTATTGGTGGTGAAACGTAACGCTAGTTTTAATCTGCCGGTCTGCTCTATAAGTAGTTGTGTGATCGATTGTTTAAGTTGTGTTTTAAGCATGGTGAGACTTTGTCAAAACTTGACAAGTTTTTATTCCATTTAAAGGATATTTTATATTTATTTGAATGCATATGTATTTTTTGTTACGAATAACGTGATACGTATCTGTGTGAAAATAAGGTAGACCATTGTACAATGTAAGTACACGTACTAAATAATTTATTAAATTATTTCTCAATATTTATACCTAATCTCTAAAGTAATATACATATGGTATCTATTTAGATGTGCTTGAGAAAACTCAATTACTTACACAGGGAAGAGTCAATACGTCAAGAGGAAGGGGGAGGAAAATTCAAAGATTTCTATATAGCCAAAATAAAAATTTCCCAAAATATGTCGTCGTTTTCAGAAATTTCAAAAGTTTTCTGATTTCAACGTAATTTTTCCAATTGAAACTGCAATTCTGCTGCTAGGTATGGGCTTGAGGGAGCATTCACCTCCCAATCTTCTTCGGTTAAATTCCTGAAGAAAATTTTTCATTTTTTTCAATATTTTTATTCGAATAAGTTAGAATATTTTAAAATACTAACCAATTCATTCGAGTCTTTGATTTATTTTTCCTACAGAATGGCATCACACGTGAGCAATTTCAACGATACGTGCTTATACACAAGCAACGGAGGATTTACTATGCTCATGGCGCAATTAATAAACACGTTGTTGAGCGCCCCTTGCGAAATCCCCACTCCTTATCCGCAATCCATCGATATTGAGACTGTTCAAAAACACGGAATCGAATTTGATTTCATCGTCGTCGGCGCTGGCTCATCAGGTTCCGTCGTTGCAAACAGGTTGAGCGAAATTTCGGAATGGAATGTGCTGCTAATAGAGGCAGGAGAAGATCCTCCTTTGGAATCAGACATACCCGGAATGATCCCATTCGTCTTAAATTCTCAGACAAGTTGGGAATACGATTCAATAAAATCTACCGGATCTTGCGAAGGTTCGTTGAATGAAAAATGTTACCTGCCTCGTGGAAAATGCTTAGGAGGATCGAGTGCCATAAATTTCATGTTATATACCAGAGGAAGCACGAAAGATTACGATAATTGGGAAAAGCTCGGTAACGCCGAGTGGGACTCGAAAAGCTTATTACGTTATTTCAAAAAATTGGAAAACCTACAAGTAGAAGACTTACAAAACGATTTCCATAACCGTAACGGGTACTTGACCGCCGAACGTTTTCCAGAAACAATCCGTAAGCCTGTAAAATTACTCCAAGAGTCATTAGTTCGGGCCGTGTTGGAATCAGGGTACCCCTACGTGGAAGACATCGCAATTAATATAACTCGAGGAATAGGCCAAGTGTTATCAACGACAAAAAATGGCGTTAGACAGAACGTCGCTAAGGCATATCTTTCGCCAATTCGAGATCGAACGAATTTGTATGTTTTGAAAAAAGCGCACGTGACTAAAATACATATCGATTCGGAAAAAAAAGCTTACGGAGTGGCTGTTTCCAAAGATAACGTTATTACAGATTTTTTCGCCAAAAAGGAGACGATAATATCGGCCGGAGCGATTAATTCTCCGCAATTATTGATGTTATCAGGTATCGGACCTAGAGACCATCTCCAGGAGCTTGGAATTAACACCATACAAGATCTTAAGGTAGGCTTTAACCTACAAGATCACGTACTTTTTACCGGATTAATATTTTCACACACTGTGAATTATCAAATACCCACCGAACAATTGCAAAATATGGACGATTTGTATTATTATCTCACCCGAAGAAGAGAATACAGTTCATTGAGCGGTATGAATTCCGTCTTTTATGAAGATACCTCAGGTGATCAAAATGATTATCCCGATATTCAGTCGTATTTTTTTAAAATTCCAATTAAATCACTCCAGCTTATGACTGTTTTCAAAGTATTCCGTTCGAAACCCGAAATAATAGATTTGATCATGAATATCCCAGGAGATTATATTTTATGGCCTGCTATCGCTTTATTAAGGCCTAAAAGTAAAGGGCGCGTTTATTTAAAGAATAGCGATCCATTCGAACCACCTGTTTTCGATTTTTCATATTTTTCCGAAAAAGAAGACAGAGAAATATTACTGAAAGGAATCTATAGTATTAAAAATCTCAGTGACACCAACGAGTTTCGTGAAAAAAACATCACCGTAGCTAAATTAAATATTCCAGATTGTATATCGCAGGATGAAGACTCGTACTGGAGATGTATGACGAAATATATGACCGCTACTATGTATCATGCGAGTGGTACTTGCAAAATGGGACCAAAAAGTGATCCCGAAGCAGTCGTCGATTCTCGTCTTAGAGTGCATGGCGTCAAGGGACTTCGTGTCGTTGATGCTTCCATCATGCCAAACATTGTCAGCAGCAATACAAATGTGCCTTGTGTGATGATTGGCGAGAAAGCTTCCGATATGATAAAAGAAGACTGGCTTGATAAAAATGAAAAGCAGGGGAACAAAGATGAATTATAATTTTATATTTAAGCACTCATTATTCACTTGGTATAAAATTACCATAATGTTATGTGATGCATTTATTTCGAGGAGAGTTTAGGTTGATGGTATATGAGGTCGAATGATAATTATTTTTACCAGTCATGTTTATTCTATTTTATAAGTATAAATACTTGTTACTTTCGCACTGATATTTATATTTTTGTTGTAATTGAATACCTAACTATACTTACTTGAAGCATATCAGTATAATGACCTATCAAAATTAAATAGGTACTTGAGTATTCAACTTACCTATTGAAACTACCTGAAGTAATCCAACATTTTAGTTTTGAATTATTGTCTGAAGAGGACCGTATTCATATTCTATACTTACCTAAGTTGTCAAAAAACGTAAAAACATGGACCTGTATAAAGGTACCTACCTATCTAAATTTTTAAACTAAAAAATTAAAAATAAACATTGAGAATTTTAAAACTTTTGTTCACTTTTTTGACTTGTCATAACTTTAAAGGTAGGTAGGTGCCTAAACGACTTACTGACTTACCTATCTACCTATTTCGTATCCATAGGTATACCTAGATTAACTTAATTCGAATAGTTACCTATTCTTGATGTCTTTCATGCGATTTTTTTTACTCTATGATAGGTGAACGTTTTTATTACACTCATTAAAAAGGACGTATAAAGTGAAATAATGAGTAGATACCTACACATCAAAAACAGTATAAATTTCCATAATGGTTAAAAAAATGAGTGAATACTTCAATGCTAACAGATTATTCTAGTATAACATTTCAAGCGTATATTTTGACCTTTGGTCTTTAGATTTTGTTCATTTCTTACTAACATTTTTGACCACCTCACATCTGATAGAAAAGTAACAAATTTTTGAACGATTTTTTTTCCAAAAATTAAAATGAAAAAAAAAGAATTTAAAAAACAGATTTTTTGAAAATTTTCAATTTATCAGAAAAATTGACGACAGATATTTTACAATTTTTCTTTAAAAAATTGAATCTTCACTGAAATGTAGAAAATTCTGTTTTATTTGAAAAAAAAAACAGATCTTATTATAAATATCTTCATTATTTTTCGAAAAAGTGATTCGATGAAAATCTACGTCGGCAATGAAAGACACATGTGAAACTCCTAGAATCGGCCCAATCATCAGCTCATCATGATGCACAAACGAAAACAAATTCAACCATGTATTATTCATTTGTGGTGTGAATCGTAGAAAGGGTCACCTTCCGCTTTTTGTGAAATTTGTCAGGAAAGTGAAAAAACAAAATGGAAAGAAAAAATGTTATCACATCAATTTTTCCTCTCTATTTATTGTTTATTCAATTTTGAGCAATTACGTCCATGCAAGATTATAGAAAAGGTATTTCAAATTAAAAAAAATATATATTCATTTATATAATTGCAAGCGGCGTTCCAATAACGAAGTCGGAAATGTTGTATTCCTGGAGTAGGAGGCTCACTTCAAACAAAAAATTAAGGGGTTAAAATTGATTTTTGGGCAATTTCAACTACATAGGATTGTAGAGGAAGGTTTTTAGAACAACAAAAACAAAAAAAACGAAAAACCATTTTTTGACATAAAATGACCCTTAGTACGATTCACACCACATTTTTATTGAAGTTTCAGAATGAAAATTGCAGTGGTACCAATGTAACTACTCCCAAAGTCCCAATATTTTAGTAGCTCAATAGCCCAACACCCCAATACAGCAATTTTTTTTTGCAACTTTGATGGGGAAAAGCCCGAATTCAAAAGTAAATACGTAGTTAGAATTGTTTTCACGTGATTCTAGGACATTTACCCGAATTTGATTACCCGGAATTTAAAAATCCCGATTAGACATTTCCCCGAATAACTGTTTTCTCGAATCCTTTGTCCCCGAATCCAATCCCCCGAATATTTCTCTCCCCGAATACTAACTTCCCGAATGCAAGCTTCCAGTTTTCCAAAATTCGTAAATACCGGGTCGAATCCATATTTTTCTCCAGCAAATTTTTTTTTGATCTCCCGAATCGATTAGAAGCGAGTTTAAGACGTTTGGAAGTCCTGAGAAAATTTCGGAAATTTTTTGTTCTGAAAAAAAGCTAAAGTAAAAGTGACACTATGAATAATCAGAGACTATAAGAACTGAAACAGTACAGGTCGTTTATTTCACCTGTATGATTTGTACAGGCCAGGAAAACAGCAAAGGGCGTCTTGTGCTGAATATTTCACCTGTACAATTTGTACAGGCTAGATGGTTTCTACATCACAAATCACAATGGGCTGATGGTTGACTCAATTAAAGGTTTTCAATTTTGACCCATTCCGGCAAACGCTGAAAAAAAAACTTGGATGCTACTGGAGAAAAGCTTCTGTAACTTGAGTAAAAATGGTCCAAAATTGAGTGGAATCAATTAATCAATTACTACTTAATCGCCGATTCGGGATTAGGTGATTATTTGGTGGAGCCATTAATCGAATATTTGAAATAATCTGGGTTTCTCCATCACAACATTGTCGTAATATTGTCTTGGAGTATTGGGGCATTGGGCAATTGTTGTGTTGAATTCATATGGCATTGTGGTAATGTTGAATTGTGAAACCAGAATTTTGAGAATAGACAATTTCTTTAAGGGAGGTGGTAAATCAGTTTTGATCAAAAAATTAAAATTGAGTTTTCTACGTATTTCAATTCTTCATCCAATGATGTATAATATTACATAATTATCATTTTAATAACCACTTTAAAATCCATTAAAAAAAACAAATTTTCACCACACACGTGACAAATGTCACATACCAGTTTTTTCGTGCGTTGCTTCGGAGGGAACGAGAGATCTAGTGGTAACGCCTTCTAGTACCTATGCGCGCTGGGCTCACCGTTCGTCTCCGCTGTTGAGCAACTTGCCTACTTTCTCATTTGAAGGGGCAAACATTTTTGAAAAAATCTCAAACAGCACAGATTTTAATTTTTTTTGCCCCTCAAATCAAAAGGCTAGGCAAATTGTTGTACACGAACCATTAGGGCATAGATGTTCAAGTATCTGCAATGTGGCAATTTCATCCCCCCCGTTTTGATTAAGTGTAAAAGAAATATCAACATTTTTTTCAAGTGTGGTGTTGGCGGGTTTGCTGTTTTTCTCAAAATGTACTTTTTCAATGTTTAGGTAATAGGTATGTACCTTTTTCTCAAGTATGGCTGAACCAGGGGTGCGGCCTCGAACGATTTCGTCTTCGGGGCTCGGAGCTCGGGTCTTGGGCTTGGGTCGGGCCCTGAGAATTTTGGATTTCAGTCTCAAGGCTTACTGTTCAGGGCTTGGACTTGGATGAAATTGTCGGGACTTTTCAGGGATTTTCGATTTCGAGGCTTGCAATTTTTACCCCTTAAAATTTTTCCCACATTCAATTCAGTTTCAGATTTTTCAGTTTTAGTTGAAAAAATTAAAATTTAACAGCTAAAAAATTCCATTTCAGTTATTAATTTAATTAAATTTTTTTCACCTTTTTCAACTAGCCAACTGCCAACTTAGAATTTTTTAGCTGTTTAAATTTCTCAAGAACCTAAATACATTTAATAAATCGGGATATGAACTGAATATTGTGATTATTCTTGAATAATGAAATATTATCGGGTGAGTGTTCATTTCAGATCATTTAGGATTTAGGGATATGAGATTTTTTGTATTAATTAATCTTGTAAATTGAGAGATTATATAATTTACTCGTTTAATTAAATTTTACAAAAAATAACTTGTAATTGCGATTGTATTTACACAATTCAACACTTTCGCAGAAAGCCTTAAAAAAGCCCAAAAAGCCCCGATCACAATACGGGGCTTAGGGCTCACGTTTAGGGCTTGGTTTTCAGAGAACGGTCTCAGGGCTCGGGCCGGGGCTTCGTTAAATGAAGTTTTTTGGGTTTCAGGGCTTGAATATTGGGCTTCAAGACAAAAAATTGGGGCTCTCCGGGGCTTGGGGCTTGGGCCAGAGCCTGGGCCGCACCCCTGGGCTGAACCGATTGACTTACTTTTTAAAATTTTTTTGAAACAAATTATTCTCTAAAATAGACGAGATTTTTTGTTTAACGTCATTACAAAAATTTGGAGAATTTTATATGCACCGAAAAACGTGGTACCTTTGGAGAACCTTCTGAAATTTCTTATCCTTACAAAACAATGAACTCAATTCTGAAATCCTTACGTTAAAATGTGTATAAATGTTGGATTTAGTTACCTTAGAAAGCGCAACTTTGTATCTTTTCCGTTTCCTGAGAGAAAGGAACATGAAAATGACTATAAAAACACGAATTTACCATCCCCCTTAAACGATTGGTAGTTCTGTTTTTTGAAAATTGAATATTTTTTTGGTAAAATATTGACACAATGTTTTGGAAAAATAGATCATTTTCTTGGAAAATGGATACTTTTCTTTAAACAAAATGTTCTCGGAAAAAGGAGAATTTTCTGAAAAAATACAATTTTTCAACTGATTTGCAATTTTTTAAACATCAAAAATTTCTTGGAAAATTGACTTCTAATTGAAATATGAACATTTTTTTGAAAAATATTGATTACCTATATGTATTATGTAGATATTTAAAAAATTTTTATCCTCTTTTGCATACTGGATTCTGAATTTTTTTATCCTCTTTTGCATACGGGATTGTGAATTTTTTTGAAAAAAAAAAGAGGGATCATTTTGCTCTCAGCTCTCTTTCAGTTTCACTATAAAGTTATGCAGCCAACAGCCGAAACACAAATCAACAATATCAGAATTCATAGATTAAGATTATAATTTATATCACACAAATGCTTGAATATATTGAGATTGATAGATTATAAGTAGGTACAAATCATTCACAAATTCTTTGAGTACCTACCTAATTCACTAAGAACGAAATTAAAATAAAACAGATACTCACCTATCAAAGCATGGTAAGTAGGTATATGAAGGTATTTTTTAATTTTCGTTACATCAAGTATAAATTATATATAAGGACAGAAGAATTTCACATATTTGTAAAATTCCATCGTTTGTTTAGAAGGATGCAATTCTGTATCTTCACGAGTATATTTCAACCAATACTCTTTAATTAAATCAGAACCCTTTTCACCAATCATAATCGTTGGTATGTTTGTATTACCACTGACTATATTGGGCATTATGGACGCATCCACTACTCTGAGCCCTTCAATCCCATGTACTTTCAGATTAGGACTAACAACGGCATCGGGATCTCTCGAAGGTCCCATTTTGCACGTCCCAACAGGGTGGTATACAGTGGTACCAAGGTGACGAGCAATGCATTCGAAGTGCTCGTCGGAATAGGGAACAAAAGCAGCACAATTTTTTAAAGATACGTACGTCAATGTACCAAATTTTCTAAAAGCTTTACTTTGAGATAACTTTTTGAGCATTTGAAAAGCTTGTACAACCCTGTTGACATCTTCTGTCTCAGTCAAATATCCAGTAATTATTTCCGGAGAATTGAAAGGATCGTCACTATTTAATAAAACTCGTCCCCTACTTTTCGGTCTGAGTAACGTGGGCAACATGAATAACATTGGCGCCTGCTTACTTAATTTTAAAAATTCGTCGACAACTTCTGGTTTAAAATTGCCTCGAGTCAATAAGGGTAGTGCAGGGCGATTTTGAGGAAACAAAATGTGATGAATTTGTATATCAGGGTAATCAGCAGGACTCCACGTTGTATTAAAAAACAACATTGTATCAGTTACAAAGCCCACATCTATTCTTCTGGTCAAATACGCGTACAAAATGTCATTGGTGGGGACACTGACGGTGAAATTTTTCATATCGAGTTGAGCCAATAAACCATACGTCATTAGATGATCTTGCAGATTGTATCCCACTTTCAGGTCTTTTATTACTTCGATGTTGTTTTCTTCCAGATGTTCTTTTGGGCCTATACCAGAGAGCATGAGTATCTGGGGCGAATTTATGCTGCCAGCTGACAAGATGACTTCTTTTTTACAAAAAATATGCTTGTATTTTCCATTTTTGAATATTTCAACTCCGTAAGCTTTTTTTTGATCGTTGATTAATACCCTCGTTACAACAGTTTGTTTTATGACGACCAAATTTGGATTTTTCCTTTCAGGCACGAGGTAAGCTTTGGCGGTATTCCATCTGACCAAATTACGCAGAGTACAAGGCACGATGGTCACACCTGATTTATGATGTGCGTTAATATCTTCAACAATTGGTAACCCCGATTCGATGGAATAATTGGTTATATAATCCTTGACCTTTTGGGTATCGTATATGGTGTTATTGGAAAAATCTTCCAGGTAGATGTTACCCGAATATCCATGGAAGTTTTCATCTAATCTTGGTGTACGAACTCGTTCTAATTTTTTGAAATACTTCAGCAGCTGATTGTAACGCCAACCTGTATTACCCATAGATTCCCAGTTATCATAATCCTTAGCATTGCCTCTGACTGCTAACATGAAATTGATCGAACTACTTCCACCAAGGGTCTTACCTCGAGGCCATTTGCACTGATTGTTGACCATACCGAGACACGAATCAGTGGCCGGTTCAGTCGAGTAATTCCAATCGTAAGGTGATTGCAGAAGAGTAGGGAATAGGCTCGGTATGTCCGAATTCACTGGAGGATCAGCTCCTGCCTCAATCAGTAAAATTTTCCATCCTGTTACTTCGCTCAAACGATTCGCAACCACAGATCCAGCTGATCCTGCGCCGACAATAATGAAATCATATTCTGGATAGCTTTGTTGAAATACGAATGCAGTTCTGTCTGGCGGATAAGAGGCGATTAGGTCGCAATTCGATGTTATCAATGGGGTTACCAGTTGGGTGAGCAGAAGTTGGAAAAAACTTGAGCTCGAGGTTGCCGGACACGTTTGATTGGTTGAATCCATTCGATGTTACTCTGAAAATTGATGAGTTAAATTAGGAAATGTGATTTTCCATTTAACGAGTCTTTCCAGGTGCTTATTTTTATCTATATTTAGAAAAATTGTATAGTAATGTAATCTTTCGATGAAAGATAGCGCCAGTTGTTCGCACTAGGTTCAAGATTGGGGAACGAGGGCTTCAATTTGCTAAGTCGGAAGTTCAATAATTGGAAAAGGGTTCAAAAAATCTGAGGAAAAATTGAAAATTAAATTTTGAAAAAATTGCTTTAAATTAGTTTATTTACCCCTAAAAAATTAAGGAAAAGTATAGACGTGGATGAAAATTCTGAAGCTTGTGTTGAATGATAAATGCACCTATTTTTTTTTGTTTCCTTTTTATTTATTTTTTTTTTGAATAGTGAAAGAAGAATTTTTGTTTCGAGATCTACTTCATTCTGAGTTCCTAGTTACCTACCTATTCATAGATCAATTGACAAATTTATAGAGCAATACGTACCTAAGTATGTAGAATAGTTTTGAATGTGTGTATAGAAACACGTAAAAGAAAATAGTTTGTTGATATGAGGTTAAACTTCAACACGTACTATCCACCTAGTTAAATAGATAGTACATACTTATTTTTATGAAATGTCGTAAATTACCCTTGACCTATGTAGATATTGCTTATCATAAGAATATCATCGAAAAAAAGAAAGAAAAAAAATACAACACATATGTAAGTCAAGGAATACGAAGGTATCTTACCAGGTAAGTAAATATCCATTAACTACAAATATTTTTCGTTTTTTGTCTCAAAATTCTCCTTACGGATGATCAAATGAAAAAAATGTGCACTTAAATAGGTATCTACGCATACCTACGTAACATACCTATTTATGTAGAAAATAGGTAGAGGTACATATTTTTCTCACCTGCGAAGGTCGTGATGTAACTGAGTGTGAGCAATCGAATATCTACATTTTAAATTGACATCTATTACACGAATATTTGCACTTGACACATAAAACTGTGACGATTTGAATAAGTACGACAGTATCGAGAAATTGTGCACAAAACTATAAATTTCTTTCATGGTTCAGCCACGATAACCGCGAAAAAGAGTATTCAATTTGGTATAGGTAATTCAATGAAGCTACATAGATATTTAAGGTATCATGACACTTCTTGTTGTACCATCCGCAAAGCAACGCTATAATAGGAAAGTATTCGCAGGTAATTAGATTTATTCTCGATTTTTCAAGATAACTAAGCGTATTTCCGCTGCGTTGTTAAATCCTTATATTAAATTAGATAGGTACAGACAATTTTTATATTAAAATTAGATTTCGTGCTATGAGAAATTTTCTCTACTGATTTTTGTTCAAAATAATTTTCCAAGTGTGAATAATATTCAAATAATGATCATCAGGGTGAATTGTTTTGCCTTTTTTTTGAATGTCTGATGGGGGAGGGGGCAGTGGCGTACCAAAGGCATTACGAGGGCGAAAATTTGAAAAAATTGTGTGCTTAATGCCCAAAAAAGGCCTTTTTCATCAGTTGGGAAAACGACAAATTTTCCCAACTAATGTGTTGAAATGTTCAATTTTCCCAACTCATAAGTAAAAAATTTCGTCAGGGGGGGAAGCTTCCCCCTCCCCCCTATTGGTACGTCCCTGGGAGGGGGGTAGTCAAGAATTTGTGTCTATAGCTCAAAAAGTCCTGGTTAAAATCTCATCTCCTTACTCAACCCTTACCACAAGACCACAACTCGATTGGCGTAAAAATGTGACTATTATATTCAAACATTTTTTGAAAAAATGTTGCCAAAAATAGGAATTTTCAATGAAATATTTTCACTTTAAACTGGGAGAAACCTTGACTCAAAAAGCAATTTTTGACCCCCAAAGGTGCTTTCTATAAGCATACCCAGGTTCACATTTCAAGAAAAATTTTTTCAAAGCCAGTTTTTTTCAAGAAAATTTGAAAAACATGGAAAAGTACCTAAATTATTCTAAGTTTAGGAAATCTCATTCAGGGGTCAGAAATCAATTTGAGAGTACGTTTTTCGGAAAGAGCATCATCTACACCCCCTCCGCGCCCATTCAAAATGCATGTTAGCAGATTTTTAACGAATTTTTGAAAGTTTAAAAATGTAATTTTCTATTGAGAATGTGTACTTATACGTGTTTTTCTAAAAAAAGCCAACATTTTTCTAGCAAATGATAATGATAACAATTCGGTCTTTACTTTATATTCTCCCACCTCACCCCACCCCATAAGTCCTGAATTTCGCCGTTCTCTGTAATTTTAAAAACTCCAGTCCTATTTTGATTTTCTTTAATTTCTCCAGTGGGAGCGGAAATTGATTTAGACATCTGAAAATGGAATTCTAGCTTACTTCCAACTTGTTTAACGAGTTTGGTACCACAATTTCCAGGCAAAAATATCGTAGAAAATGAAAATCTCATTACGTGGAAGCTCCAAAATTGTCGAGAATATACAAAATTTTTGGATGCGGGAATTGGCATCAAGCGAGAAAAGATCCTTTCCGCTAGTAGAACGACCAACTCTCACGTTTGACTATTTTTGGTAGTTTTTCTCTCTTTCTACCTGCACTTGCAAATGTAGATAGGGTTATTGGAGGTGGATCCTTTGAATGACTTTTTTCACTTTTTTAAAAATGTTATTCAAAAAAATTATTTTTGAAAAAATTTTCAATAAGTATTTATTTTACTTACGAAATCATCGACGCTGATTTCTCATTATCTCTTTAATTTTAGAAAAACACATTATAATGCACTTTTATTCGTTTTTTGGAAACTTGCTCTGATGGTAAATAATAGTGGGAAATCGACTACCTATTTAAATATAATTTTTTTTCAAAATACTTTTATCAATTTTTTAAAAGATATTTTAAAACCGTCAAGCAGTGGCGTCGTCAGAATCGAAAATTGGGGGAGGGGCACAAAAGGGGCCGTGTGTTGGGCAACTTTTTTTGCTTTTTCGAATTGGAAAAGGGGGACTGACTTTTTTCACCTGCTAAAAATGGGGAGGGGGTAAAAAGGGAGCCTTCTTCCGCACTTTCGTCTCAGATAGATCATAGAATTGTAATTTTGTTCATGCCCGAGCGAAGCTTTGAAAAAATTGGATTTTAATGCCCTAAAAAGACATTTTTTCTTGTTTTAATGCTTTGAAAATCCCTATCTGATGTAAGAGTAATGTAAATTTATGAATATAACATAAATTTTGGGGTCTAAGCGGGGGCCAGAATTTTTCTCGCCCCTCCCCTTGTCGACGCCTCTGCTAAAAAGTGATTTTTCTTAGGTAGGTACTTGCCCCTGATAAATTGGTCATAGGTAAAAAGTAGGCACTGGTGACACTTTTGAGTTAGAAAACGCACATGACCTATGTACCTAATACAATTTTTTGATGAGATTTTTGAATATGGTAAGATTTTAAGAGGAATTAGATAATGCTAAAGAGTGGGTCGGGGGAGGGGCATAAAATTTCTGACATGTAGTTTTGAGATTTAGATAATTTTTCTTCCTTCTCGGACCTTCTCTCATTCAATTTTTGGAAAAAAATAATAAAAGGATTCATTCTGTTAACCACTAAGCATAACAATTATTTTAGCTGAGAAAATCTTTCAGTGCATATTCATGACTCCCTCCAAAAGGTGAAAAGTAGGCAGGTTATATGCACCATTTTTGGATTAAAAAACGTACAAAACTTATGTAATAACATTTTTTGATAAGATTTTTGAATATGGTAAGATTTTAAGGGTAACTAGGTAATGCCAAAGACTCGGTTGGGGGAGGGTATAAAATTCTTGACAAGTAGTTTTGAGATTTATATAATTTCCATTCCTTCTCCCATTTATTTTTTAAGAAATATTCACGATTCTCCAAATACATATTTAAATTCATATGAACCATCTTAACGTTGTGAAAATATAGATACCATATAATTTTTGATTACTCAAATTTCATAAATATTTTGCCATCATCTAAAAGTACTTAGTATTTGAATGTTAAGATACAGACTATCGTGCACGTGGTTTTATTTCCAAGTAAAATCAAAATCACTTAGGCGCAGAGAGCCTCATAAACACAACCATTATCACATTCCAGACATTAGGAATTTTTACGACCAAGCTTTTTTTATTCTCATTCTCGGCTTGACAACGAGAGAACCTAATATGAGAACCACTAAAAAAATATACGTATATCTGGCGAGTTGCACGGGGTACCTTTAAAAACGCTTTGAATTATATTTATTTAAAAGCGCATTTTTATTCCATATGCAAATCCGATTCTACGGCTTAAAATGGGATTTTGACGACAAATGTTGCAGATTTGCATAAGATACGGATGAAATGTTAAAATAGTCCGCCTTACACGTGAATATTTATAACTTACTGCTCTACAATGAACATAACAAAATGAATGTTTTAAAACAGTCTAAATTTCGAAATAAAATTTACCGGTAAGTAAATGTATATAGGTACGTTTTACAAAGAAATACGAGTACCTAAGTAGGTATGAAAATTCAGCTATTTTTTACACTTTTCGTTTCGCACGTTGGTAAATGAAATAAAAACACCTCGCAAACTTACTTACGTAGGTATGCAGTACATTACACAAATTGAAGAATTTATTGAAGTACCTACCAAGAAATAATGAGTTTAATTTTTTTTTATCAATACGAGTTGGAAATTATTTTCTATACCTACCTACGTAAATCACATCAAGCCCGCACAGTGAAAAATTTAATTATTAAACCAGTTGTCGAATTTAAACCCTTGTATTTTCCAGTGGTCGGTTAACAAAGGATTAAACTAATTAAATAGGTTTGTGCAAGGCCCGTTCGAAGAAAGTGGCAACATCGAAGATTTACGACCGGATAAAAAGTTATCCGGGTATAAGGTGATAATATCTTCCCTACGATAATGCGATTATATTTTAGTATTACATTGAGAATTCAATTAACGCTTTTTTTTCCACATGTCGAACACATTTTCATTTTTTTTCCTATTTTATAAACTTACGGTTCTTTTGTGATAGCATTTTTCATTGAGTAAGTGAATAAGTAGGCGGTAGGTACATAACTAGGTACCTATGTAGATGAAAGATTTTATTATTGAGTAATGATAATATTGTCTGTTTGGAATGTGTAGCTTAGAGAGGGTTCAAAAAAAATCTTGAAATATCAAAATTTAACCCTGAAGGTGTAAGTATAAGAGAAATTTAAAAATTGAAAAAAATTAGCCCGGTGGGAGTTACTGAAACAATTCATAATTAGAAAAAATCAGTTTGGAGAGGTGTACAGGTTAAATTTGAAATTATTAAAATTCAGTCTGGAGGAGAGAGTACGGGAGAAATTGGAAAATAGAAAATTGAGTCGGGGGGGGGGGGTGTACGGAAAATTGTGTAAACTAACGAAACAAAATGTGCTTTCTTTCTAGTAAAAAATCAACCCAACATAACTCAAATGTGCACAAAAAATTAGAAATAACCAAAGTTTGGCATAAAGGGAGGGCGAGGTGCAGGAGAATTAAGCAAAATTAAACTTGCACGGGGATGAGAAAATGAACAACCAAAAGTCATTCTGAAGAAGGGTACTGGAAACATTTGAAATTACTAAAATTTCGTCAAGAGAAAAGTTCAAAAGAAATTACCAGAATTGAGTCTATGGTGGGAGTACGAGGGAATGATCAAAATTAAACTTGGAAGAGAAAAAGAGCAGAAAAATGTGGAATTATCAAAACTTAAATCGCCTGGAGAAAATATTAAATCATCAAAATTAGCTCGGTGGGGTTGCACAAAAAATTTTAAAGAATAAAAATTTAGCACGGAGGAAATACAGAAAAAATGATAAAGATTGGGCCTACAGAGGGATGAGAAAAATAATCAAAAGTCATCCTGAAGAAAGATAAAGGAGAAACCTGAAATAATCAAATTTCAACCTGAAGGATGAGTGTACAGAAAAAATAGGAAATTACTAAAATGTCGGAAGGAGAAGAGTACGGAAGAAATGAATAGAATTGAGTCTACAGAGGGGGGGGGGGTACAAAAATAATCAAAATTCAATCTGGAAAAGGAAAAGAAAAGGAGACATAATTTAAAATGATCAACATTTAACCAAAAAGAGGATACAAAAATAATTAGAAATTACGAAAATTTATTTCGGAGGGGGGATGCGGGAGAAATCACCAACATGGAGCATTAAGAGAACAGTTTGGGGAAAATTACACATATAAAAGTAAAGCAGTGAACACATTTTTTTCTCACTTTGGAAGGTATTATGAGTGTTTTTATTCTGAGTGAAAATTTCAAAAGCAAATAAAGTCCCTCACCGAGCTGAATTCAGAATTTTGATAAGTTTTCATTTATCCAGTACCCTCTCCGCGGATGAATTTTAGTTACATATTTTAAATTTATCATCCTGATCTTCCCAGGTTTAATTTTGATGATTATCCTGTACCCTCCTTCAGATAAATTTTGCCATTTTTTTTCGTACTTCCTTCATTAAAATTCCTCCTGGAGAGGTTACAGGAAAATAATCAAAATCAAGTCTGGTGAGGGGACGGAATAAATTTAAAATCATTCTAATTCAACCTCAAGGGGGAAGGGGTACTGAAAAAGTTCGAAGTAGTTGACAACTCCGAATTCAATTCTCGAAAAAAAATGGCAAAAAATGATCATCTCGGTAAGTAAGTACTTACCAACTTCTCAAAAATTCAAAATACTCATCAAAAATACAAAGAAAACTGAAATTGTTTTTCCATAATATCAAAGAATACCACAAAATCGAATTTGAATCTCGATTTTCCAAGTCCTAAACTTTCAAGAAATCCTAAAATTGACCAAAAAATATCCATGGTTCATAATTATAAATCATCTCGAAATATCAAGGTATTCTATACCTAGGTCCTAGGTATATAGTAAAACTAAAATTTCGTTCCCCACCATTTTCCCGAATCCATTTTGCAGAATTACTCTTTTTCCGAATGTCCATTTTCCGGAATACGTAAATCCCGAATCCCATTTTTTTGAATGCTTTTGTTCCCGAATAACAATTTGAATTTTTTTATTAATTTTTTACCCTTTACATCAAGCAGAACCGTTTTTCGAACTTAGATCGTACTGAACGCTGTATACAGTTCAGGAGGTGAAAAAAGTTTTGAAATATCCTAAAGTGTCGATCTTGAATGAAATTTTCAAAATTTTCCCCATTTTTTAGAATTATTAAGGAATATCGTTTTTTTGGGGGGGGGGGGATTTAAAAAAGTAGCACGAAAAATCACGATTATTTGTTTTTTGATTTCAGTACGACTGTTTGGAAAATTTCTCTCCTTTTAAAAATATGAGTCGACTGAATTTTGGTTTTCTCTCCCCTCTCCTCCCCCTCTTCCCGAAATTTCCGCCCAAGTTTTGTCCCTGAACTCTGCAGTCAATGCTATAAAACAAAATTACAAAAATTTTCAAGAAGTCGATTTTTACCCCTGAAATTTAAAACTTCGGCAAACATTCCTCCTCGTTTTCAATACAAGCTGTAAATGGATTCGGGAAAATGGTAGGAATCCTAAAATTTTATCTCGGATGTCCCAGTTCTACACTCTAAAAATATACCCTTATAACAGAGATATCCGAAAAAATGATTTACTGTAGGTACCTATAATATGTACCTATCAAGGAGTACTATGAAGCTGGGAATGACTTTTATGACAAGGACAAGGGTGCCAAACGGACTATCCCTTGACTCTCCAAATTGAAAGTTTAATTTCGGAGAATTATTTTCAAAGAGGAAAATTCTGAATCAAAATAATAAGTCCTTTTTTCAACAAAGTTGGAAAATATATGTTATTCATGTTTGAGAATTTCCGACTTTAGTTTCTCTTTAGGTAAAATATGCATTACATTCATTTCATCTATTTTCAATTTTTTATTGTAATTAAACACTGAGGCAGGGAAATTAAGGTTTTATCCTAGAAACCAGAAATTAATTCTGCTAGATTTGGTGTACTAGAAATTGTAATTGAAAAGACAATAATTTTATCATATATAGAATATAGATACATAGATACTTACCAATCTTTGAAACTGAATGGATACCAATTTGAAGATTTCTGATGTTTTTGAATAGGTACTCGAATGATATCGTTTTTAATCAATACACCAACATCAGTTAAAAAAAAGAAAGCAATAATAGGTACGTTGGAACATTCAAAATTACACTGCTTTTAGATATTTTAATAGTGAAGAATGTTTATAAATTTTTTTTTCATAAATATTAACCTTATCACGATATAGGTATTTGTAATTATATACTCACAGGTGCATAACCTAATATCACTGCTACATTTCACTCATAAAGATAAAAATTTGGCGTAAGTACAGTCTATCTTTTCGTTTGTTTGAAGAAGTCGACATACCTTTGTTGGGTAATTTCAAAGTTTATTTGGGTTTATCGTCATATCGTTCCTAATTTTATTTGATGCGCAATACCCAAATACCTATGTATTGCAATGATAAGCGTTAGATATACCTACCTAGTAATTGGCGCTAAAATGATGACATAATTAATTATACTTATTGACCTAAATTTCGCATTAACCTAAATACTCGTAGGTCCCAAATAATTGCAAAATTCTATTCAATTTCTTTTTCAGTCTCCATGAAATATATAATGAGATATTCGTCAACAAGAACGAAGGTTAGTATATGTACCTTAGACTTCCAAACTAAAGGTACTTATCCAAAATTAAGTCTTTAGGGGCAAAAAATATTTAGAACTGTGACAAACGCCATCGACGACGCTGGCTATAAACTTTTAAATTTTTCACCACGTAAAAAAATTCAAAAATATGTTAATTTATTCCGATGAAGAATTACTTCATTAAAACTATATACATTGGGGTGTTCATGAATGTGTAAAATATTTGACGACGAATTTTTTTTTAAATATTAAAATCGAGTTTTTTCATCAAAATCCGTTCTTGAGTATTGCAAATATTTGATTTCATACGAAAATTAACATTTTTCAGGTAAGTAATTAATATAAGGGCCAAAAGAATCTTCGCATCGAAGAATTTTATATTTTATTAACCTATTACCTACACAGAGAAATTACGTAGGTAGCTGGGCTCCACCTTTCCTTTTTTTCTGTTCCCTCAACGCCGAAGTGAAAAAAGTTCGACGTTGTTTCATAAAATCGAAAACATATTCCGGTATCGTCGAATGTTGACAAAGTTGCGCAAATCACAGCGCCAAAAGGATTTAAGATAGTAATAAGAGAGACCTGTGAATTATTATGGCTTTTACAAATTGATTACATTTAGTGTCGCGCTACTTAATCCTATTTTAGTATCGCACTTCTCGTATCCCATTCGGTATTAACCGTCCTGTATCAGCTATCAACATAAAACCTTTTAAAATCTCTGTTCAACGCCCTCTTACAAATGATACATTATTTACGCTTCAAAAAAGAAATACTTTTATAGCGAATTTATCGCTATACTAAAGCTCACCACATCAACACTACAATATCAAAAAGGACGTTTAAATCGGAACGCAGAAATTTTCACAAGTGTTTTTTTTCATCTCGGAACAAAGTTTTCTTTTTCAAAGATTTCGACGTTATTTTGCTCACCATTCGTTTTATTTATTTTCTATTTGTTTTTCTATTTTTTCGGTTTTTAATATTTTCGCCTTCGTTTATTTTGAAGGTAATTTCACGTAGATATTTCAAAAAATCTCCAAACTGTCATTACTTATCTAATTAAAAAAAATCTATTTTCAAAAATTTTCGTACATTTTGCTCGACAAATATCGAGTCTTGGAAAGAAACGTAGTCTCTGAAAAAAAATTCAATAAATCATTTAAAAAAGAAAAAAAAACATGGAAAATAAATAAAACAATAAAAAAACAATACAAAGTCACGTTTTTATAAACTTATTTTCACGGTGCTCTTATCTCGAAATAAAACTTTTTTTTTTCAATGAAGATATGAAAAAAGGGGGAGATTTTTCTTTTATAAAAATAAAAAAAACTTGACAATTTTTTCGCCGAGGGTAAAAGACATCTCACTACCTTATTCGCGATAGCAGATTGAAATTTATTTTAAAAAATCATCGATAGGTCTTTACAAATTTCACCGACATGAACAAACGAAACGAACGTTTTATTTGCAAACCGAAAAGTTAAACTATTATTTTTTAAGTTTATTTAGAGATGCATTTCAAGCGTACATTTGCCGGGTTTTTGGTACTTTTTTCACAGAATTTCGTTACGCTAAGTTTAAACGCGTTAAAAAGTTTTTGCTTTTGGAAGCAACGAGTAAGAGTGAGAAAAGGAGAATGAAAAAAGCAGCCGGGATGGCGAAATGGAGGGCGGCGAGCGAGACGGGTATTTTTTATCATGTGATATGAATTGAAATGAAGTTGATTCTATTAGGATTACAGGCGGCGACGACGACTGTCTTGACTTTTTGTTCAAGTTTTTATCTGTTGGAAACTTTCGCAGTAAGGTTTTTCAGACAATTTAAGAAAAAAATGAGGAAAATTTTCTAAAACCGGAAAAGCAATTCGATCTGTTCGATATGGGTTTTTGATTTTTCTCGCGTTGTATTACGATCTGGCATGGAGTAAATTTTAGCGTACAAATTATACGCGTACCTGGATGCAACTTGTTTGCACGATTTATCAATTCAAATCGGACCTCGAAGCGTTCGATTCTGAGTTTAAAGCGTGTTTCCGGTCAAGATAGGCAAATCTGCTCTTCACACGGATTTCGAAAATATTGCTGTGGTATGTTTGGGAGACCAAAAGAAAATTTTGGAGCCGAAAATTTCTTCTCGCCTCGTTTCACTTGCTCTCCAAGTCCAAAAAACGTGATTTTTTTCTTTAAAAATTCCTACTCATCGCCAAATGGACCAAATTTTTTAAAATTTTTATAATGTATTGGGAAAGTTGAGATCAATTTATGAGAATTTTTTCGAATCTCTGAAAAAAGTAGGAACCTGCCAGTCTGCCACCCAAACCTATTTTTAGATGGGCCTATTTTTTGATTTTATGGACATCCAATTTCAATTTTCTTTGGCCAATTCTTTACCCTCCTGAAGGACGAGAGAAAAATTTTGTAAAAATAAATTCATAAGGTGAATAGACTTATGTTTCCCCTATACGTTTACGTTGGGATATAAAATCTTTATTTCGATACGTGTAGAATCATTTTTTTTTTCATCATTATGGATACGGAGGTAGAGGAGAAAATTTGTTCGGTCTAAACATTTTTTTGGAGTATCCAATGATGCTCAATACAATTTTTGGAAATCTAAGGACAGAAAAATTCTACCATTTTTACCCTGGAATATTCTTTAGCAAAAGTACCTACTATGTACAATTGTACATACGTACCTAAAGTGGATTTTTTTCACTTTTTAAAGTGAGATAAAAAAATTGATATTAAAGTATTTTTCAACTAATTTGGACACGCTGAATTCGAATTCGGTGTTTATTTTTGGCTGGAACCCCCTTTGAAAATTTTAATCTCCTGGTTCTGCAATAATGTACCGTGCCTAAAATTTATAGTGTAGGTATTCTAGACTAGAATATTATGCCAAACAACAGTTTCTATTAATTTTTCACGTGATTGTCATTATTTGGACAGAAATTACATTTGTGAGGATTTTTTTTTGAGTTTTTGACCACGATCCACCACTCAATTTTTTTCAAAAATATTATGAAATAATAGGTGTAGTCTAAGACACACATCTGAATGAATTTTTTTTTTGTACCACTTCAAGATTTAGAGCAACAGCATCTTGAAATTTTTGTATTTGCGTTTTAGGCTGAAAGACGATGTCAAAAAAAATCGAAAAAATTCTCATACATCTGTCTCAACTTCCCCTATACATGCACTCCTCAAATTTAAAAATTTTTGATTTATTTGGTGAAGAACAGGAATTTTTAAAGCAAAATTACGTTTTTTTTGACTTATGGGGCAAGTGGAGTAAAGTGGGGGAACATTTTCAGCTCTTAAAATTTTCTTTCGGTCTTCCCAAACATACCACAGCAATATTTCCAAAATCCCTGCCAAGGGAAGATTTACTTATCTCAACCGGAGATACATTTTATTGAATTATTCTATGTTTAGGTTCAAAGAGGTAAATGCATATGAAAAGTATGACAGATAGTACACTAAAAAGTATTTTGCAATTTGTTCGATACTATTGATATAGGCTTTAATACTTATATATTTTTTCCTCGGATTAAATTTGTTTCTTCGCTTGATTCTTCGTAACGAAGTTACAAAAGAAAATGTCGTTTCCTTTTAGCGCCAACAAATCCTTTATTCTTTGCCATTTTTCAGCTGTGTTCGTTTCTTTTTATTTTTTTTGATATCGTGACGTGATACAATTTTTCTTAAATTATCCATTTCTATTCAATGCATTTCCAATGCTCAAAGAATTGGAAAAAATAAGATGACAAATTGTTTTAAATGTTGCACTCGAGTTTTTCACCTTTTCAAAATTTTTAGATTTTATAGCATGTACCTATAAGAGATGGCGAGCATGGCTTTCCTTTTTTTCATTGATACATTAACATTGGCCAGTTGTAAAACCAGTTCATAACGTAAGGATTTGGAAAATATGTTAATAGAATTGCATACCTGTATTTTTGAAGGAGAACTATTTAAAAATGAAATTTTTACCGAAATGCAGGTCCATTTTTAATTAAGAAAAAAATTGGCGGTATTTCGAAAAACTAAAACATTTTCTTTGAGTTGATTTTATGCTTAGCTTAAAAATTAATGGACTAAAAAAATATTGACGCATAATATTCTCGCAAGAAAAACCATCTTTGAAATGTTAGCTTATGAACCAGAGTGAAGTTATTCGAAAGCTAAATTTCATCTGTCTAAGTGATATTTGCGAATTTAAAAAAATTTAAAAGGATCGTTTTTTTGAGCAAGACTGTGAAGTTTGAGAAGACTAAAATGATTCTGCGGTAAAATTGATTTTAAAAAGTCGCTATCTAATGTTGACCTTCAAATCCGAATTTCACCATTTTCAGTCATTCTGGAGCTTCCAGCGTGGTGATTTTTAGAGGAATTCGAAAATACAAGGGAAAATAAAAATGACGCTGAGCGCTCTAAACACTACCGAAAATGGTAAATTTAGGATTAAGGAGATGAATAAAAAGTGAAAAATTATTCCCACCGTCATGTCAGTTGAATGGCTGGCAAAAGCTAGACGATCTGATCATTTTTTATCATTATTTTTCAACTTTGAAAATTGACAAGACAGTCAAACCTGGAACTCGAATACCTTCATGACGTCACTACTCATACCGCTGAATGTCGTTGAATATTTTACGTCAGTTTTAAACAGTTCAGAATTTTTTGAAGAAGTTTTCCAACTCCAAATTTTTTTCTCAGAATTTTCTCAACTGAAATATTTCTGACGTATGTAATTTTCTCCACTGAAATTTTTTTCTGAAGAATTTTTCCATCGTTGAACTTACATCTTTTTTGAAAAGAATGATTTCTGTTTAATTGACGCCATAAAAATTTTGAGGAAAAAAATTCGAGTTGAAAAAATTATGATTGGACGTGGAAAAATTTCAGATGTGAAAATTGAGAGAAAATAAAATTTTTACGACGTCATTTGACGTCAATCAAACAGAAGTCATTCTTTTCAAAAAAGATGTAAGTTCAATAATGGAAAAATTCTTCAGAAAAACTTTGGTCGTGGAAAAATTACGTCAGAAAAAAATTCGGCCGTGGAAAAATAACACCAGAGAAAAATTTCAGTTGAGAAAATTCTGAGAAAAAAATTAGGAGTTGAAAAAATTTAGAGTTGGAAAACTTTTTCAGAAAATTCTAAACTGTTTAAAAACACGTAAAATAATCTGAACTTTGAAAAAAAAAAAAGTCGAAACGACATTCAGCGATATGAGTAATGACGTCATGAAGGTATTCGAATTCCAGGTTTGACTATCTTGTGAAAATTGTTAAAAACACATCTTTTGTGAAGAGTTTGCTACAAAATTGTGTCAAAAGTGTATTTTTGCGTTTATCTGCTTCAGAAGAGACAAAAACTTGATTTCTAGCTGCCCAAGATAATTTAGGTACCTATATTCTCAGGAAACGTGGAAATATTGAAGGAAATTGAAATTGTGCTGAAACCAATAGCTGAAAATTGTGAAATTCAGATTCGGTAGGTCAAAGTTAGGTACTGTTTCCCTAGATTTTTTTCATCTTATTTTTGCTGGAAAACACGAATTTTAAATTTTTTAAAATTTGCAAAAAATTGAAAAATCAACTTGAAAAGTTGAAGTTTTGGCTTCATGAAGTTTTAACACAAACGAGTGATTCCCTTCTTCGATTAATCGTGAAAGTGAAAAATATGGAGAAAATATTGAATTGTATCTTTTTATTATATTCCGTTTCCCCATCACCAAATCTGAAAAATTAAAATTGAATCAAACAAAGAAAACGTCAAAATTTTCGAGCTTTCAGACGTTTTTATGCCTAGAATGTAACGTAGTTTGCCCCTTTAGTTTTGATGTTGAGCAAAAAACAACAAAATGACAAAATTTGTTCAATTTTCAAAGCAGTGGTTTGGCTTTTTTCCTGCCAACATAGGTTCGATGCTTGTTTAATTTTGAAGTATAACAAATCAACAACAGAGCGGAATCGAACAGGAGGAGGGGGGAGGAAAAGTAGCTTATTTCCCCTTTAAATAATGCAAAAATTACATTTTTTGTCGAAAAAATTAGGTTTAAGTTGGAAAATTTTCGAAAGTAGTAGGGACTTTTTTAAAGCTAAAATTTTCATTTCAAGTTGAAAAAATTGATAGAATCGTACCTCAAGTCGGTAAGATCGGAAAAAATTTATTTCAATGATAAATTTTCGATTTTTTGCCTCTTTAATAAGCCAACTCCGCTTTGACCTTGTTGAGCAAAAAATCATCAAAAGAAATTCCTTCAGTTTTCGACGCACTTGCCATTTTTCCTTTTTGACATGTACTAAGTTGATTTGAATTTTTTCAAAAAGGCATCTACCTACTCCTTCATTTTATAAAATATTTATATGCAAAATATTCATCTAAATTTTTTTCGATGAAATCCACTCACCTGGCAACTTTGATGATTTTTGCAGTTGTTTTCGTGAACAAATTTTTTTAAACTCTAATGATAGGTACTTACCTACGAATTTTATTACCAATCCATGACATTTGATGTTGAGTAGGTACATACCTAGACCTACTTGAACTTCTGTTTTCCTTCACCCTTCAAATTATAATTCACTTTTCGACTGAAAGGAAATTTCGTCCACTGAATATGTATACTACATAATAAGACGTTGAAGTATGTAAACCATATACCTCCGGCGCAAGTATTTCATTCAATATTCCGATCGTTCGGAATCGAAACACGGAAGAAAAAAAGTAGGTACCAAGCTACCAACCAAGTAACAATACAACGTTCATACGCGTATCTAAATTAAATGCAAGATAAACAAGATTAAATTTATTGTATTACGTTTTATTTCTATCCGACAGTGAAAATATTCAACCGCTATTGTGTTACTGACATGCAAATTGTAAAATGAACAGGCAAATGTAAGGTCATACAAGCGTATTATTACAAAATGAAACGTCTCCGTACAAAGACCATTCAATTTA
This sequence comes from Pseudococcus viburni, assembly GCA_033439095.1. NCBI lineage: Eukaryota > Metazoa > Arthropoda > Insecta > Hemiptera > Pseudococcidae > Pseudococcus > Pseudococcus viburni. Next base: position 220,443 of record JAVBJF010000389.1, read on the forward strand.
CAAAGGCATTTCAATTACCTGTCCTAAAATATCTTTTTTGAATTCGAATTCTTTAACGTTGCTGGTTGCTCGTTGCGGATCCGTGTTTTCAATACGAACGTTTGATGGCTTTTATAATTACGTGGGTAGCATCTTTTTTGTTCCAACGCAATTTTCAGTCACAACAAAATGTCGAGTTGATTTATGGGCTATTTTACGAGGAAGAAAAGTTGAAAAAAAAACAGCGAAATTTTTTTTATAAAATTTTTTAATAATTTTTAACATGAATACAAAAACATAGCGTTCTACATTTACATACGACTAGAAACTAGATAACATATCTACACGAGTATAATACGTTGAATTGGTAAAATAGATATAGGTATGTTATTCATATAGATATTTACATCGAAAAAATATAATGCTTTTTTAAATGAGTATATCATGGGTCACGCTAGTGACCCCCCCGCCCTACACAGTCAGAACCGTAAAATGTAATGAAAACGTCGGAACAGCGTGCACACTATCTATTCTCTGATGAACTTGGACACAGTTTTCGTGATTTTTCAAGTTTTTTAAATTCATTTTTTTCGGAAAAGGCTTGTTGAATTAAAAAACTTTGAATTACAAAGTTTCTTAATTTTTTAAGCTCTTTCTTTTAAGACCAAAACGAATTTTGTTGGTTAAAATTTCGCGGAGATCTGGAACCTCAAATTTTGCTGAAACTTGTGATTTTAACAAAATCATTTTTTATTATAACAGAGATAGAGAAAAATTGTGTGAATGAAATTTTACGAAATTTTGGGGATGGGTTGTATTCGTTGAACCCGAGAAAATGTTCCAAGCGGATTTTCAAAATTTTGAGAATTGACCCTTCACCCCCCCATTTGGAGCCCCAAAATTTTGAAAAACGGAAAATTAACCCCAAAAGTGTGTTCCTTGCGTGAAAATGCATATACTGTCGCAAATTTCAGGAAATTTGAACTTTTTTTGAGCTTTTTATAGGAGCTTGAAGTTTCTAAAAAATGTGAAAACTGACCAAGTTGAAGCTCCGAATATTAAATAACTGTTATTCGTTGAGCTTTGGCAATAACAAAAGCGATTGAAGACATGTATAAACTATACATGTTTAAAATCTCAAATCATTTAAAGCTTTCTAAAGCTTGTTACCCTTTCTGAAAATTAATGTTAATTTCAGAAGGAGAGTTTTGCCGAATTTGGCGAATTTAGTGATAGTAATCAATCCTTGAGGTGGAGCTATTTCTCCTCCTCTTTTTTTGCACTAGTTATAGTCTTTTCAGATTGCCTATTACAAAAAGTGGAGTCGTAATAACGATATTTTTACATTATTTACCATGGATTGCTGATTACTTAAAAAACACATGAATAAACTTTTTTTAGTTTTTTTTTTCAATTCTGTAGTATTTTTGACAATTTTCACCAGTATAAAATCTTCTCAGTATTTTTAAACTCCAATTTTTTTTTCAAACAATTTTTTGAGTAAAATTTTTTTCTAAACCTTTTTTCAACTCTAAATTTTTTTCTACGATTTCTTTCTCACTCCAAATTTTCCTGACAAAAAGTTTATCAGCTCTAATGTTTTGCAAATATTTTTTCCAACTCCAAAGTTTCATTTTTCCCCCATTTCAAATCAATTTTTTTCTCAATACTTTCATCAACTTCAAATTTTTCTGAATTTTTTTATCAAATCCAAATTTCTTCCAACTGATTTTTTCAACTGAATTTTTTCTTAGGTATTTTTTTTTCAACTCAACTCAAATCAAATTTTCTCTCAACTATTTCATTAACTCCAAATTTTTCTGAAAAAATCTTCATCAACTCTATCAAATCCAAATTTTTTCCGACTGATTTTTCAGCTCAATTTTTTTATAAAATTTTTTTCCAGCTCCACCTTTTTTTGGCAAAATTGTTATCAACTCCAAAAAATTTTTTAAATGTTTTTCAACTTAATTTTCGTTTAAAAATTTCTTCAAGACTCAAATTTTTACAAAATACGTTTTTTTCTTCTCAATATTCTAAACTTTGATTGTTGACTGGCGTCAGTTTTTAGTCCACAACTGTATTCTGGTTATCCATTCCATTTAACCAAAACTACGTATAAAAAACAACTGATATCATCAAAAAAATCTCTGAAAAAGAAGTAGTCCCCCGCCCTGTAGGGGTAGATATGCTAGATATTTTTTGTTACCTTATGACGGGGAGTTAGCATAATTTATCTACGAATAATACCTATCTAATTTCAATTTTTGTTCATCAGAAGTATTTTGGTAATAAAAAGTTCTGATATCATGGTGAAATCCGCCCTCACAAAAAAATTCTCCCACTACTGGGAAACAAAGTGAATTTTTTTTATAGTAAAATGTTATGGTATCATGGCAAAATCCGTGAAAAAAAATGAAAAAAATTCTGGGGCGGGCAGAGCTCTTACATAATCTTAATAATCTAACCTCAATCCAAGAGCTCTGTCCGCCCCAGAATTTTTTTCATTTTTTTTCACGGATTTTGCCATGATACCATAACATTTTACTATAAAAAAAATTCACTTTGTTTCCCAGTAGTGGGAGAATTTTTTTGTGAGGGCGGATTTCACCATGATATCAGAACTTTTTATTACCAAAATACTTCTGATGAACAAAAATTGAAATTAGATAGGTATTATTCGTAGATAAATTATGCTAACTCCCCGTCATAAGGTAACAAAAAATATCTAGCATATCTACCCCTACAGGGCGGGGGACTACTTCTTTTTCAGAGATTTTTTTGATGATAGGTACATATTGCATAGCGTTTCAAATTTTTATATTAGGTATACAAATTCGTAGTTGTCTGTACATCGATTAAAACCTCCTTGTCATATAATGGTAGGTAATAATCATGAAAAATGAAAATTATTTCACAAATCTTTTCCATTGAAGAATGGATTTCTTCGTCTGATATTGGTACGATTTGGAAACTCAAGGATTTCTCCATTATTAGCTGTGTTTTTGACAGTATGATTATAATTTCTAGCTTCTTCTATCGATCCAAGAATTGGCTGTAAGGTAACGTATGATAAATATGTATTAAATTCATCTAGGTGAAAAAAATACAGATGTGTAATTTCAAATTTAAATTTTAATAAAAATTTTAAAATTTGCTGTATTTTTTAATCATATGAATTATTAATTTTATTTACGCGACCTTAATTTTGAAATTCGAATGCAGAAGAGGGAATTTTTTCAAATTCTCAACACTTTGAAATTTTGAGAATTTAATCAAGGGATAAATTGAATTTGGCAATACCAGGGGAATAGAAGGAGAAGGGTTAAAATTGAAAATTTTCTGACTCAAATGTATTTCTTTGCAATTTCTTTAATCGAAGCGAATTTTCCGACCGAAAAGCATTTCGATATGGTGAAGGACAAACTAACCCTTTATTCCTTTCGATCTAGTCTGAAAATGTTATTTAAAAATTCAACTTTTAACTTTTCATTGATTTCATAAAAAATTTGTATACTTAACTGTAGGTGCATAGAAATTTTACTTTTCTCTTTAATTATATTGTTTTATGCAGGTGCCAACAAGTAAAATTATGTTCAAAAAAATGTTTATTAAAACGGCCACGGTCGACATACTCTTCACCCCCCCCCCCCCGCCAAAAAATAAAACTGAAACATCGATATTTTTAATTTTTTCGAATTGGAGGAGTAGGATTAGAGGTCGCCGCCGACCTTGTTAGGAAAAATTATTTCGTTGAAAATTTCCTTATTATACGGACTTTTGAGAATGTAACATTTTCGAAGTATAGAAAAGTACTTCCTTAAATTTGAAAAATTGCCACCGTATGACCACTTTACCAGTATGGTTTAAAACTTGAAAAAAATTAAGATGCTTAATTTGAAAAAAATTAACATGCTCAATTTGAAAAAAATTAACATGCTTAATTTGAAAAAAATTAAGATGCTTAATGTGAAAAAAATTAAGATGCTTATTTTGAAAAATTTTAAGCGGTGATCAAGATAAAAATCAAAATGTTATTCTTTAAAAGGGACAAAATTGTATCTCTGGTAAGAAAATTTTAAATTGTTGGCTTCTTAGAATTAAGTTTCGAAGTTTCATATGAGTCAAAATTTTCTCTATTTTTAGTCTCCTCTAAATTTTGTTTCTTCTCTGACTATTTAACCCTGCAGACAAACTCATTGTGTCAGTCTAATTCTTGTAATTGTTGACGCATGGCAACTGCTTGTTCAATTTTTGAATTTGTTGTTTTCAAAGACTTTTATTATTGTTCTCAAAGGACATAAAAGAGATTAAAAATATTCTGGAATGAAATTTGAGCTACCAGCTCTTGTTTAAAAATAGAACTAGGTATTGTTTATTTGCTCAGTTTTAAGATAAAAGGCCTTGAATGCACATTTTTAAAAATAAAACAAGCAGTTGCCGAAATCGCGCATTGAGACATTTTTTTGTCAACACTTAACATAGTTTGGTAATTATCGCAGTTTTAATTTTTATGCCTTGTTGAAAAAGAAATAATTAAAAATAATCTGAACGTGTTCCTTTAAAATTATGAATTTTTGAAATGATTGGTTAAATCATCAGTCCATAGAAATTTCGAATAGCATAATTATTGAAGCATAACTATAGAAGTATACTACGATAGGGGTGAGCTTTTTGTTCAATTTCTTAAAAGTTGAAGGAGAAGGGTAGTTAGAAAGCTGCGTTTAGACCTTCTAACAATGTGGTAAAAATTTCACTCCCCCTGACTCCACATTCACCTCTCTGTCCACAGGGTCCTAAAATCTAACCATCGTTAACAAAATGACAAAAAATTATTTTTGTCCCGAAATAGCCTTATTGATGTTCTTACCCAAAAATCTCATTCACACCCATTTTTCATCTTTACGCTATTTTTCAGAGATTCTTCAAAAATACCACTTTTTTTGTGTTTTTTCAAAATTTTTAAGAAATTGAAATTCATTTTTTGAAACAATTTCTCCTGAAATGATGTTAATATAGATATTTTAAAAATGATTGTCGCCGATTTTCCAAGTTTTTTCCCCCAATTTTTGACAAAACATGTGCCTGCAATGTTTTCTTCATTTTGAGGAGATGATTTGGACCAGGGAAGGATCGGCGGTGATAATTTTTATGGATTAAATATGTATTCGTATTGACTTCATTTCGGATAAATTTTTTGGCAATTTTTTTCAATTTTTTGCAGAATAATGAAATAACATGAAAAAGAGGATATTTTTTAGTCTCTTAAAAAATAAGGTATATGAATAATATTAATGGATGCAAATGGTATTTTTGGATGAAGGCATCTACACTAAAACTATTTTGAATTTTTTTTATTTCAATTTTTTTTATCGTGGGACCATAGGCGCATCCAGAAATTGTGTAAGGGAGGGGCTCAAATTTTGAGAAAAGGGGGGGGGGGGTTCAATGAAAAAATGAAGTAACCTGTTATTTCAGCGGGGCTGGAGTAGTTGGGGTATTTTCAGTAGACAAAAATAATACATACCTGCAGATTTGAGCAAAAAAAATGACGAGATTTAATGATTTTTTGGTCAAAATTACTGATTTTCTCTAATAAATAGGACATTGACTGAGAAATTAGTAATTTTTGACCAAAAAATCAGTGAAAAATCACTAATTTTCAATGAAAATTATTTTACTGACTAAAAAAAAGACAGAATTTTTGCAAATTCAACCGATTCAAATTTAAAGAGTGATAATATGTATGTTCATTTAAGAAATTGTTACTAAAATACTGCTCGAGCGAAGCGAGGCTGAAAAATTAAAAAAAAATCATACTTTTTTTTGTCATTTTTATGATAAAAAATATCCTTGCCGAGCTTAAGGAGAGGGCTCGAGACCCCAGGGCTCCCCTTGGGTGCGCCCCTGCGTGGAATAATAAAAAAACCATCCGACCAAAGTAACTTTTTGAGGGAGAAGCGTTGAAAGTTTGAAGTTGATTTTTAAAATTTAGGACTTGAAACAACTTCTGGTCGGTTTTTGAGGAATTTTCACTCTTCTTACATGAAGATTTAAAATCTTCCAATTTCTAAAAAACTTTTGACCAGGTTTTGAAGTATTCTCCAACTTTAGAAAAATTATCAATTTTATCCATTAAATTTCTGAGGAAACTCAACTTCTCCTGGATTCCGAGTCTCCCATTCCCGGGAACTGTCTTCAAAATGTAGGTACCTAATATCTCGGTTACTTTTTACTCTAGGGACCTGAAACTAGATTTCTGAGGGTTTTTTACATGAAGTTACTTAGTAAAAATATTTCTTGGTAAAAATTGATTTTTTGGTCGGATGGTCCTTTCATTCGACGCTGTCACACGTAGTCAGATTTTAAGGCCTGGTGACGAGGAGCAAATCTGGAGTCAGGGAAGTGAAATTTTTACCACCTCGTTTTCATGTCTAAACACAACTTTCTGGCCAACTCCCACATCGACTTTCAAAAAAAGTACAAAACCATAACCCCTGGTAAGTATTTATACCTCCAACAAGATATTCGATCTTTTTCAATAACACGAATTTCATTAAATAATTTAAAAAAAAAACAATGAACCACATTACAACGAAACGAACCTACCCAAGCCAACCAAAAATCCAAACACATGCCAAGCCGCGGTTACAAATACAAATGTGCAAAACTGATACATATCAACAATTGAGAAACTACTCTTCATTAAACCTCGAATACGAGAAGATAAACAAAACAACACGATACCCTCAGAGTACACTCCCAAAATAAAGCATCAGCATGCATACGTAGGCTAATCAGCAGCACATTTAATCGAGTCAAACGTAAGCATCAGCCATTCGTATTTTCACACAACAGCCTTTAAAAATTATTATATTTGCGTAAACGAATAAATAAAATATACTTCAATGACGAGTGCAGAAGAAAAAAAAAATGCTGACATCGAGTAAATAAGCTAGATAGGTAAAAGTGTAAAAAGTAACAGACGTCACGGCACTGAATAACAAATTGTTGTCAATGCAAACGTGACGAGAATATGTGAATGACAGTAAGCGAGTTGAATTCTGAATATTTTGAGTATTGATAATTTTTTCCTTTAAGGTTAAGTGACGAAAAAAAGTTCACTTTAAAATTATTCCCTCGTACGTACGTGAACAACTTGTACGTTGATTAAACGTGCGTTACCGTATCATTGGGCGTCTCGACAGGGAATAGCGTGGAAAACTTGAAAAACGCAACAGACATAATAACGATATTGATAATGCTATTTGTTATCAACGTGTATTATAAAAGTTAAACGCCTAAAATGTCGTTGTCGTTGTTGTTCCTTTTTTTTTCTACCCCTTGCTACGTACGATATGCCGTACGTAGTACGTACGGGGTAGGTAGCTGGGTACTGTACATTTCGCACACGTTGACTTTAATGACACACTCGAAAAGCCGCGTGAGAATTGCGAATTACATTTGTAATGCGTTTAAGTATATACCTAACCTAGCTACTCTATCGCTACACCGTGCACAGTTCTCATATAGCGTAGAAACCAATGCGAAAATCAAATAGGCTTCGGTACATATTACAAGCGTAAACTACTAGCTATGGTATTTCAAATTCAAACCAATTTTTATCTCGTCTTACCTGTATAGTAGACTTTTCTTTTCATGCTGACGTCGCATATTTTCTCCTACGTCAAAACATGATGTATGAATAAAGATATAGTAGGTACGTACATAAATTTGTAAATGCTTCCTAGACTAGCACCATAAATATACCTACGATTACATTAATGTACATGATTCGCATACAAAAATTTGTACTTAGGTAGGTATAAAAATTTAAAAATGCATTCAAATCGAACTCTCCTTCGATCTACGTAATTGAGCCCCATTATAATATGAGTAAATAAGTACATACAGGGCATAAGTATTAAATTAAACTCTGATGAAAAAAAAAGTGCTGCATAAAAAATTGAATAAAATTCGATTCTTGTACAGTGAAGTCGCATTTGTGGATCAGTTTTTACGATCGCCCAAAAGACCCTGAAATCTTGAGTTTCAGGTAAAACTGAATGCGGCATATGAAAGAGTGGAGTTTTCACTACCAAAATACCTTAGTTTCAGATTTTTGCCACGAGTTCTTTGCTTGTGGGAATTTTCCCCCCAAATCTTCATTTTTTCCAATTTTCCAGGAGGTCCTGTTTGTGGATCAAAGTACTTGCAGAGGACTATAATTTAAAAAAAAAATCCTATGGAAAGTCACTTCCCTCAACATCAATATTACGGATTTCTTTTTTTAAAAATACTGACAGTAAATTTTTTCTAGAACATTTATTTTTCGCGTCAAAAAATGTCTTTAAAATCGTTAATTTTTTTTCTGCTTTGTAATGAAAAAAAAACACCAATTGAAGATATGTAATGGGTAATCTGGTGGACACACGCCTAATTTTTTTTTACCCAACTCCTTGTTATATGGCTTGATCCACAAACGGGCCCCGATCCACATTTGGTACTTTGCTGTATGATGTATCAAAAAACCACATGAGCTAATTTTGGTAATTTTAATCAAATAGGGTCATAATGGAAGCCATTTGTCCAAGTACCACACTATTGAAATGTCGGAAGCCACTTTTGAATTTGAGCTCCCTTCCTCCCTCCCTGGAAATGCGAAGACACTTTAGATTCTTGGCTTATTTTAATCGAATCAAACCGAAATTTTTTCTCACATTGTTACCTATCATCAAAATTGATGAAATTGAACGAAATAACGACTTAAAATTTTTGTAGAATAATAAAAAAAGAACCTTTGATTGTTTGATCTAAATTTGGTTGAAAGTGATTTAAATAAGTACCTATTACTCTTGATATAGAAACTCTTGACCGAAATTTTTGACCCTGGGCAATTCCATACTAAAACAGACCAAAAATGAAGTCGGGTCTTTCGATTTCGCTCAAATTTTTTTACGAGTTCCCCTTGGTGGCCTATTCACAAAACCACGATCATTTCTTTTCTAACCCTCAAGGCAGCGGGCGGGGAGGCAGACTTCGAAATTTTTATACAATTACGATTTTTAGCCAAATTACCCAACTTTGAAGGCTCATATCTCGAGATAGGTTGTACTTTGGAGAAAAACTGTTTGCGGGGTTTGAAAGATAGGTAATTAATAAGAGATCTAAAAAGGATAATCACATTTTGAAAAGCTCAAAGTTGAACTTTGGTGGTGAAAGCTCAACGTTCTTGATAAGAACAGAAGTTGAAAACTATGTACCATTTAAAAATCTGAAAAAATTACTGTGTGGAGCCCTTTTCACCCTTTTTTCAATCAAAAAATTTTCAAGATGGGATCTTTAGACCCCTGGGGGGTAGAGGGGTTCGCAATTTTGACCAAAATTCAAAATTAATCGAAAAAGTAAAGAAACACATAGATTACTACTAATTCGAAGGCGCTGATTTCGAATATGTACTCGGGGTTTTCATTAGACCCCCCTGATCCCCCTATTAACCTCCTTGATAAGGTCAAAATTCAAAAAAATGAAAAATAACGTGTGACCTGTCGTTTGTTAGGTTTTTGAGGACGCTGAGCTCGAAAATTTGCCTATTTTTTGGATTTGACCCTTCAGTGCCCTAAGTCAGTGCCCCTCTAGCCCTCCAGTTTTGGGGAAAACGATGTTGAGAAACGATAATATATCATTTTTCTATGACGTTTTTCACTCATAAAATGGTAATTTATGGCTGAAATAATTTTTTCTTGTAGGTAATTATAGCCCAAAATACCAGATGTCTGATTTTCACTTTATTTCATTTACTTTTCGTAATTTTTGCAATTTTAAGTAGGTACATATGTTACTTTTTTGTATGTACTTAGGTATACCAAAGTGTCATACGAAAACATTTGCAACAGATTCGTGTTGGGGAGGAGGAAAAAGGATTTTTTGAGGAAATTGTACCTAATATTTTATAGAATTTTAAATTATATCCATTAATTTGTTTTAAAAAAAAGAATTTTCCGAACTCCAGCGAAGTGAAACCAAAAAATCTTTCCGTACATACCAACCCACAATTTTACTGAGAGATGTTCAAATTTTTTTCTCCAGAAAAACAATCAGTGATTAGACCTAATTTTTTGACTCAAAGGAAGCCTTGGACACCATAAATTTCTCAATCGGAATATATTTTCCATTGGTAGGTATGTAATATTTTATATGTTACAGCTGGAGGGAGAAGAGAAGGGGATCAATCCGAGGAAAAAATCCCAAGAAAATACTTAGATAATTATATTTAAAAAATGATCAAACAAACTGCTCAAGTTAATTCCTAGGCTTTCTAGAAAAATTCGAAAAAATACTGGAGAAAATCAAAATCGCACAGAAGGCTCCAGAATCGTAGAAAATAATGAAATTCTGACTCAGGAAGTCGATATTAGGTAAGAAACGGGTAAGGATCTTATTTTCATCAAATTTACCGTAGGTTTATTTTTTTCAAAATTTTTAAATTTTTACTAAAAACATGATTTTTAAGAATTTTCTAAAATTTTCTAAAATAGAAAAATCAATCTGAGTGGTTGAAATTTTAACCATGGAAGTTTTCAAAATTCAACTCAATTATCCTTTATTGTGTATTTTATAGCTAGGCCATTTTTATAAGTTTTGCTAGATGTTTTTTCAAAAATTTTTACTTTCGTTCAAATTGAAGGCGGATGTCTCAGATGGTTCTCTTGCAAGAATTTTAGGGGTGTCGAAATTTTTTGTAGGTTCTTTAGTTTTAATGTTGAACAGGAAATCTTCGCAAAAGAAAGTCTTCAATTTATACGGCATCATTATACAAGATGGGTCTTCAGTTCAATCAAAGTCTTATGTAACAGTTCGCCTTAGAAGAATGCAGGTATGCAATTTTATTAACATATTTTCCAAACCTTTAAATATACCAAGTATCTATCAACATGTACATTGTACAAACTGGCTTCCCAATTGACCACAGGCCTAATTTTCATAAATTTTACAGGAAAAGTATTTTTTTAAATGCATCACTCGAGTGTTCTATGCATTATCTAACATTGTCAAGGAATTTTCACTCTTATGCGTAATCGAGTAAATGTTTCCTTTTCGAGATCTTCAGCATTATTATATTAATAGGTATAAATTCGCCTCCGAATTACGCGTATTTTTCATAAAAATAATCCTTTTTATAGGATTATATTTTTTACGACGAGCCGTAGGATGGTGAATTACCCAGCCTTTCAGTTTCCAAGATACATTGCACAATGCACGGCAAGTTATGAAATTGTTAAAAATCACACCGAAGCGGTTCAAATAAAAGCTTTAACATTCAATATTAGTTAATGTTGCGTGTAAAGCTGAATTTAATGGAAATTGTGTAACGATGCATAACACTTTTTCCCCTATATTTCATCATTTTGTGAACAAATCCCGAATCTGTTTAACCCCAAACCCAAAATACTCCTCAATTAACGCGTTTTACCAACATTAAATACAGGCAAAAAAACATGTTGTAAATGTTCCGCGCGTTTACTTTGTTTGATGATGCATCGATTGTAAAATGAACCATACCTGTGTAATAAGTACCTAAGTAAATTGAAGTGTATAGCTCAATGTTTGTCTCGAAATTTATACAAGAAATGTCTTCTTTGCCCTTTAATATGATTGTATTTAGTAATCATGCTAACGTATCAACACTTATCATCATTTTATTCTCGTTAACTAATTTCATCGAGTGAAAGCAACAAGAGAGGGTTCTTTTTTGTTCGAGAGTGTAAATATTTGTTTTGGTTTAAAAGAGCTTGTGATTTCAATTCTCCAAGGAATGAGTGTTTTCTTTAATGGGAAGGAAAGCGAGGAAATGTTTGAAGAAAAATAAAATGGTTACAGAGGCAAACGTGTTGGCCATTTTGTCAATTGCTAATTTATATTGGTCGATTGGTTTGTATTATAATTACATATGATAAATATAACGTTTCAAGGCATTAAAAGAAATTTCAGATTAAACTTTTTTATTTGTTCTAATTTTTTCAATTTTTCAGGCAACAAAAATCAATGGGGAAAAATTAATTTCGATTACCTATTTGATTAAAGTGATCACAAAGAAAATTTTTATTGGGGTACTTTCATTCGTTGAACACGAATCCTAGATTCATTTTTGATTTGTTTATTACGTCCTCAAATTACTCAACTGCCCAAAATTTGAAAATAAAAATGAATTTCGAGTATTTATCACATCAGTGTTTTAAATTGAATTGGCGAATTGGCCCCAAAAAAGCGACCAAGTTGACCTAATTTCTCCAAAAAGTACCAAAAAAAATTTCACTTCTGCGCATTTTTTCATTCAAAATTTTTCAAAACCAGAGTACGTTTGGAAAATTTTCTAAAAATTAAAGAATCTCCAGAAACTTGGACAATTTTCTAGAATGAAAGTCTTCCAAAACTGGAACTTTTTTTTAAATTCCACAAATTTCAAAAAAATTACACGGTTTTTGGTTTTTCAGCATGGATATTTTAAAAAAAACTGAACAGTTTTTAAAAATTTAAATAGTTTTCGAAAAATTGGAAAATTTCCCAAAACTCGAACAATAATTTTCTAAAAAAATTTAGCCACCATTTTCCTATACTTTCCAAAACTTAGACAAATTTTTCATATTGTGAACAATTTTCTAAAAATTTGAAGATTTTTTTTAAAACTTCTTACTTACTACAATTTTATAAAAATTGGATAATTTTTCAAAAAGTGAACTTTTTTTCATAAACTTGAAAAATTTTCCAAAAAATTGAAGGATTTTTTAGAACTATGACAAGTGTCAAAATTTTAATCATTTTTTCTAAAACTTTGTTAATTTTCTAATCACCAGTTAATAGGTATTCAAAAACTTGAACATTTTTCCAAAAATTGGACAACATTCCGAAAAATTTTTAAAAAACAAGATACGACTGAAATTAGCGTAGGTACTCCTTTTTCTTTTGCTACAACGACAATTTCAAAAAATAAGTACGACTTTATTGATTTTTTGGTAAAAATAGAAAATTGACCGAAGGTGAAACAAGTGACCATTTGGGTACACTTTCACATGGTACTTGAAAAATACCAAGTAATGAAAATTAAATTAAATTAAATCTTCACCCCTCCCCTCCAACATAATCTTACGACAATAATGCAGCTGCAAGTTTAATTAAAAATACCTAGGTACTTTATATTTAATACAAATACAAAAACAGATACTCACGTCTTTTGAAGTTATCTTCTTGAAATCAATATTCGTTCGGACAGTCCTATTTGAAATGCTTTGAGTAGGCCTAGAATTATCTCCCAATGGTCCCAATGACGCTTCTTTAGAACCACGTTTCAAATTCCTTAACGCGTACAGCTAAAAAACGAAAGCAAAATTAAAAATCGAAATACCTCTTTTCATTTTCAAATTAAAATTAATTTTCCTTTCCACCCACAACGAAAAATACCAATCAACCCTCCAGAAAAACTCTAACTAGCTCTTTTTTTTATTTAGTATAATTTACTTTACTGTTTTTTTCTCACATTTGAGCATATAAAAATACTAAATGAACACGTCATTGCGGTTAAGTATCGGAGATATTTGAAGTTATGTTTATGTAATGGCAAAATTCCATGTTAAAGTCGAACATATAATTGATTTTTATATTTTTAGCACCTCGAAAAGCGCCAAATATAGTTGAATTTTATTCATAGCACGCGAGACTGTGCCTAAGCAATAATACTTTTATAACTGAATTAGATACACGAAAAACCAGTAAAATCGACATTTGTATTCCTTTATTTACTGGCCTATATACTTTTTTCTTCGTTCGTCAGTATTATCGTAAAAAGAATGCTATTAATGATCCCAGCCTGCCAAAAGGTACACAATTTAGCAAAACTACCACATATAATTTACTTATCAGGTTATTCAATCGGCCAGAGAAACTATAAAAACGCTACCTGCGAGCTTTTTAATTGAATAATTTCGACTTCAGGTATAAGTACTTTAGTATTTTCACTCGAAAAAAAAAAAGTATTTAATTGATAATCCTTTTACCAGATGCTAACCTCGGATTTGGTAATAAAAATAGGCTTATTTAGAATAATCCAAACAGTCGTTTCCCAACAACCAGGGTACGTTAAAGATCCTTCGTACGTCATGTATGATATCGTCTCTGGTAAAAAATGTTGAAACGATAAGTGTTGTATTGGAATTTTATTTCCTGCAAAAAAGAAGTAAAAATACATCACAATACATTATTTTGCCACATTACTCAACTCGGATTTAACAAATATTATGTTAACTGCGGCCTAATGCTTATAGAAATAACATTCTCGATATGATTTTATTTTCGTTAAACCTTTATTGCGGAAAATTTTTTGTGTAAAAATGGTATTGTCGCCGGTTCTACGCTACCGACAAAAATACATATGTACGTAAACATTTAAAAAGATGAGGCGGATAAAAAAAACTTTGCTGCAATATTTACAAAAAGTAAAATAGCACGTTCTTTCTTAAGTAAACAACTCTTGATTTTCGCGTCAATAAAATACTAGACATTTTGTAAACTACAACTAACCTAAGGTAGCGAAAAATTGGTTCGCAAAATATACGTAACCGAAGCTCTCTATCAAACCACAATTGATTAAGTGCACTACTTTTCTTTTCAATTAAATAAACTTTCAAACTATTCTTGAAAGTATATTTGACGTAAACACATTACTTAGGTACTGTGGTGTTAAATTATATATCTTCACAAAGACAAAAAAATCTATATAAAATTTGATACTTGTAGATTTTAATTCGATTCGAAAGATTTTGTCAATTAGTAGAAAATTAATCAACATGCAATTTCTCCAAACTACTTTCGCGTAGGTACGAATACCACAAACGACGAATCAATCTCATCAATAAATTTTGACACGAAACTCGAAAATTTAATCATAAAAATGCCAAGCTTTACCATAATAAACTCCGTTTTACTATTACTTTCTTAAGAATAGCGAAAATGAATGAAAGCATGGAAGAAAATCTAGCAAGATGATGTTTCCAAGTCCGGAAATAAAAAACCCTAAAGAGTGGCTGGGTAAATTGAATTTTTCTGGTTGCTTAACGACGCCGAGCTGAGCGCTTTTTGTTACCGAGTATTCGGCTTTTTCATCTATGAATGAGGTTTATTTTATTTATTTGGTTTTTATTTTCTTTGATGAAATTATATAGGCTATGGTGATCAATACACCGGATGAATCTTTACTAAATTTTTATCGTAAAAAACCTAGTCCGGATCCTCAATTTTTATCTTACGCCTATTGTCGAATAAAAAAAATGCTGTAAGACGAACGCAGTTATTTTATAGAAAAAAAAAAGTTTTAGGAATCATTTACTATGATCTACCTACATTCAAATTTTTTCTCCCAAAATCAAACGCTTTCAAACTTATAGACTTTCATCTTGATTTAGCATTGTGTTAGACGATGTTTTACGTATATATAGGTAGGTACCTATAGGTATACGAATACGAGCTTATTTTAAAGTTTACATGTATAGCATAACTTTGAATAGTAAACATAATCTTTACACGGTTTTATATACATTTATTCGCGCGAGTTTACTTACACGAAGCATAGAAAAACAACCACTCCCGATAATACTCCTCGGCTCCGGTTTTAATTAAATTTTATACCCAACTTTGGAAAACGTTGCAGCTAATTTTTGCCTTTAAATCACGTTTCGATAATGTTTCTTCGTACACCTGTAGGCTGTACATATCGACGGTGGTAGTTTAAAAATTTATATGAAATTTTTCCTATTGAATTGTACATGGCTGGGTACGAGGTAGCTTCGAATTACTGCCGAGTGTTCGTGTTTTGATAACCATGTCAGTGTAGAAACCCTCGAGTTCGAAGTGTTGTACATTGGTTTTCGGCGTCTTTCCTCATTTCTTAAATAATAACTTATTAAGTTGAACGTACTCTGTTTACAAATCAGGCGAACCTGTATCCAGTAGCATCTATCCATTATTTTGGAAAAGATGGAATATGATTTTGGGAAGGTTTTTTCGACGCATGTCCAAAAATTGAATCCTTAGTTTGGGAATATTGCGTAAAACTTGAAATTTCGACTTACGAGTTGGTATTTGCAAAATCAACATTTTGACATAATATGGGAGAAAAATTGACAATTTGATAACTGATACATGACGTATGTGTGAAATACTTGTTGGCAGAGATCAAAACTGATATTTTCAACAGATTACTAAATCTTACATTTTTGACTCCATTTTTGACTCCATTTTGACTCCATTTTGACACACATTTAAAGAAAAAATGGCATTGTTAATGCTGATTTATCTATGTACAAAATTGACTCTCAACATCAAAATACAAATTTCTATGAATTTTTTAGTAATTTTATAAAAATTTGGTTTCGGTTTCGTATCAAAAAGGGGGAAAATGGGAAATTCGCCTAATGTAGCGAAAAAAAGGAAAGTTTCAAATTTTTCAAATTTTTTGGTATTTCACAAGAACTTGGTTCCGTAGCTAGAGTCTGACCCCCAATAATCAAACAATTTTTCCTATGAATAAATAAAATTTATTTTTAAAAAAATTGAAAGGAAAAACGTGGAAATTTGAGAATTAATGAAAAAATAGAGGGAAAACGTAAGAAATTTATGAATTTACGAATTAAAGGAAAGGAAAAAGTGAGAAATTTATGAATTTTATGAAAAAACGTGAAGGGGAGAACGTGGAAAATTTATGATTTTCTGTGGGGAAAATGAGGGAAATTGTAGGTTTCGATTTGGGAAAACTGCAATTTCAATATTCCCACTCTACATGCTTCCGAGTTCTGCCATGAAAGATTGGTCCTTTGATGTCAAAACTGACTCTTAGTATATCAAAGAAGACTATGCCAAAATCAACTTCCAAAATTTACTTTCAGATTTAATGTCAAACCTGACTCTTACAAGTCGAGACTTTGGTGCTCTGATATGTGAAAAGCGATCTTGGATGCTAAATCAAAACTAATAAGCGTTAAATGTCAAAATTGACCTCGATGTAAAAATTGATTCTTGATGTCAAAATAATTTATGATGTTGACATTAAGTTCTTTTCTATGTCAAAATTGGTTATCCAACTCGATATTTTAGTTTTCTGACATGTAAAAATTGACTTCTCATATCAAAATACTTGAACGCCAAGGTCAAAATGGACTAAATTAAAATTGACACTTAGGTATATAGTATGTATTTTGGCGAGTAAAAAGGGACGTCCATACTTCATTCTTAGATATAACCGGGTACCACTAAAAAAAAAGTTAGATGAACAAATTGCCTATCTTGCCAATTGAAGGGGGAAATACTGTTTTTTAAAAATTCACGGAAATTTTTTTTTCAACCATGGGAATGGATAGTACGTTGAAAATTGAACAAATTTTGTTCTGAGAAATTTTTGCCTAACATAAAAAATGAAGGGGCTACCGGTCATTCAAAATGAGTAGGCTTCAAAAAAATTTCAAATTTTTTCCATTTTGAATGACCCGTAGTCCCTTCATTTTTCATGTTAGGCAAAAAGTTTTCAGAACAAAATTTGCTAAGTTTTCAACGTACGATCCATTTCCTTGATTAGCCAATTTTTTAGAATTTTTTTGAACAGTTTTTGTAGCCCCTTCAATTTTTAAGTTAGGCAAAAAGTCATATAATGAAAATTTATTCAGTTTTCAAAGTACTATCCATTCCCATAGTTGAAAAAAAATTTACGTGATTTTTTAAAAAACAGCATTTGCCCCTTCAATTGTCAAGATAGGCAACTTGTTCATCTGACTTTTTTTTTAGTGGTACCCGGTTATATCCAAAAATGAAGTATGGACTTTCACTCTCGGAACACTCAAATTGACTCTTGAAATTGCCATTTTTGACATCTGATCTGTTAAACTTGACTCTTGATGTCAAATTTGATGTACAAAATTGACATTTGGCTTCTGACACAAAAATTGACTTCCAATGCCAAAGTTGACTTTTATTAAAATTGACATTTTTGTGTTTTAAAATGTAAAAAATGACTTTTTATGTCAGCCTTGGCTCTTGACATCAAAATATACAAAATTTAGACGTTTGCGCTTTGACATTTGAAAAATGAAAAGTGATTCTTAATGTCAAATCAGAATTGAGTACTGAATGTCAAAATTGATCTCGAGGCAAAAATTGATACTCGACGCCAAAATAACTTGTGATTTTAACATTAATTATTATATGTATGTGCCAAAGTAGACTACCCATCAAAAAGTATTAATAAAAAAACTACGCTCAATGTCAAAATAAACTTTCAAAATTGATATTTTTGTGTTCTGACGAGTAATAATTGGCTTTTGATGACGAATGTGATTTTCAAAACAGCGTTGCCAACCAAAAGTATTGAAAAATCCTCATAACGACTAAAATGCACTTGGTCAAAAATCCTTAAAAAATCCTTAACCTTTTTTTTCACGAATAACGTCACTTTCAACGTTACCTATCACCAAATTCTGAAAAAAAAGGAATAAAAACGTAAAAATTGAACGAATTTTACTTCAAATTATGTTGCGAAGCCCGTTTTTATACGTTTTTCAGAAATTTTTATAAAGAAAAATTAGACTGAGATTTGGAGTGCCATTCCCGACTGACAAATTTGCTGACGATTCGTTAGCGAGACTAGCGAAAATGTAGCTGACTCTCGATTTCTTGTCGAGTAAACGATTTTTAGTTGACGAATCGTTAACTACAGCTGGCGTTTATTTGGGAAAAATCGTTCACGAAACGCTAAGGTTTTCGTGACGAATTCGCCAGTGTTATAGTTGGCAATTCGTTAGTTTGAATTTGTTTCAATTGACAAGGAATTGTAAACAAAATTGTGAACTATTCTCAAGAAAGAATAAAAAAAATCAAAAATACTGTTGTCAAATGCAAATTGATAAACAGCACTGGTAGCTCAATGGTTAGAGAGGTTGACTATTATGCCGAGGGTCTCGGGTTCGAATCCTTAACGAGACATAAATTTTTCAAATTTTTTTATGAGTAACTAGACTTTCTACCCGTCCTTCGGACGGGTGGTAATACACCAAGATGGATTATTCAAATCATAGTTTTACGTAGATTTGTCAGTTTTATTTTCATCAGTTTTTTCAAATGTTCCCTTCTAAAAATTCAATCAATTGTATTTAGTTGGAACCCAAAGTCGAATCTTTTTTTAATATCTTCTCCCATTAATTAAATAATCTATCGATTTGTTTTTTTAAATGACACAGGTCAATTTTTTTCTTTTGAATGACGCCTGTCATTACCAAAATATTCAATCAATTGTATTCAATTTGAATTCATTGGATGGGTAGGTAGGTACTTCAAATTTTTCAACTTACACAGATCGAATCCATTTTTTTGAATACCCCTTCCAATACTTAAAAAATCAAAAATATTTGATCAATTGTGTTCAATTTGAACCCAGGTCAAATCAATTTTTTATTATTTAATAATTTGAAGAATTATTAATTTTTTAAATTACACTGGTCAAATCAATTATTTTTAAAAATACCCCCCGTGGAGTCACTTCTTTTTTTTGAATACACCCCTAAAAATTTACAATTTGAAACAAAATTGCTCAGATCAAAAATAAAAAATTACAAAAATATTTTCACCCAATGATTTATTTAAATTGTCAAAAATGACCAACATTTTAAATTTTTTCAACTTACACAGGATAAATCAATTCTTTCAAAAAATATCCCATGCCAAATTCATTTCTTTTGAATTACCCGCCTATTAATTCAAAATGTGATCAATTAGGTAATAATTTTTCTGCATTTTTGGTAAATTACATAGGTCAAACAATCCATTCAAAAAAAGTTCTTCAATTTGAAAAAAATATTTTTTACCATTTCTTCGATCAGTTAATCAAACAGAGGTGAAATCATAAAAATTCAATCAATTCAATAATAGTTGATCAATTTGAAAAATCTTTTTTTGATTACCTCTTCATTAACTAAAAATTCAAACAATTGTTTTCAATTTGAATCCCAGATTATATCCTCATAATACCCTCACAATTTTCGAAAATCACCATAGAGCTGCAATACCCTCACAGTTTTCAAAAATCGTCATGGAGGAACCTTCACAATACCATCATATACCCTTAATATTCGAAAACCGACATAACAATTCAATCAATTCATAATTTTTCAAACATTGTTAAATTATAGAAGTTGAATCAGTTTTAAAAATAATAACCCAGGTCAAATCAATTTTTTGAACTCCCCCTCTCAGTTATTAAATTTTTGATCAATTGCATTTAATTTGAACCCCAGGTCGAATCAATTTTTTTAGGTATCCAGATCCACTCCCATTATTTAATTATTCGATGAATTATTAATAAATCAATTATTTTCAAAAATGCCCCAGGTGGAATCACTTCTTTTTTTTGAATACATCCTCCCATAAATTTACAATTTGAAACAAAATTACCCAGATCGAGAATAAAAAATTGATAAAATATTTTCACCCAATTATTTATTCAATTGTCAAAAATAACAAACATTTAGAATTTTTTCAACTTAGGTGCACAGGTCAAAGTCAAATCAATTTTCTCCAAAAAATACCCCATGCCGAATTTTTTTTTTTTGAATAATCTTTGTAATTTTTTCAAAATGGAAAATTTTTTTATCAATGTTTAAAAATTTTAAAACTAATTAAAAAATGATTTAGCATGAAAAAAAATAGTAAAAAATGCAATAATTAAGGAAGTTAATTTATCAATTTAAAAAAAATTGATTCATTGATCACATTTTTAAAGTTTAAACCGATTTGACACTGTTTTTGTATTTTTAATTTCATATTTTTAAAAATTTTGAAACAATTTTAAACAAAAATTGAAAACATTAAAAACACTGATTTTTTAGGTCAAAGTCCATATTTTTTTTGAACTTTATGCATAATTTCACTTTGTATTAATTTTTTTTAAATTTTCGTACAACTTTAGTCTCAAAACACAGAAATATGAAAAAACAACTGATTAAGTAATAATTTGTACTGCATACACAATTCAGCAAATTATTTTTCATCATTCTTCCCCATTACCTAATTAACAATTCAATAAATTGATATATTTTTTAAATTCCTGACCCTTTAATTAAAAATTCGATAAATTATTTTTTTTTTAAATTGCACATATTAATTTAGGAGGTTGAATCAATTTTTTAAATTTGTATTCAATTTGAACCCCAGGTCAATTTCTTTTTGAATCCTCCCATTAATTAACAACTCCATCAATAATTAAATTATTTTCAAATCACTGAAGTCACAACAATTTTTTGAATGCCCCCTCCCATTAAATAAAAAATTGACCAATTGCATTCAATTTGAACCACAGGTGAAATCAACTTTTTTCATATTCCTCCTATTTATTAAGAAGTTGATCATTTTTTAAAAATTGTACTCAATTTTTGGACCCCACCCAGATCGAATCATTTTATTATATTCCCTTCCATTACTTGAAAAGTTAATTCATTGATAAATATTACGATCAATGGATAATTTATAAAAAAAAAAATTGCGGAGGTCAAATCAATCTTCATAATTTTGTATTAATTTTTTTTTTAATTTTTACAATTGAAAAAATGATGGAAACAAATAAAAATTGTTCCAATATTCTTGAAAGATTTTTCAAATTTTTTTAAAAAATTTATTTTCTTGAAAAAAATATATTAACATTAACTAAAACTAATTTGAGCAATTGTTTTCAATTTGAATTCCAATTGATCTTTTTGAATAACTCAGGTTGAAACAATTTCTTTGAATTGACTAAAAATTCTATTGTATTCAGTTTGAACCCCAAATTCGACTCCCAATTAATTAAAAAATCGATTAATTAATATATTTTTTCAAATCATACGGGTCGAATGCATTCTTTTTTAGAATTCGACCTGGGGTTCAAATTGACGAAGAAAAATATTGAAAAAAGATTTGAATTCGTCTGGGATATAGAAAAAAATTGATTCACCATCTGATTTAAAAAAATTGAAAAGTTGATTGTTTTTTACATTGAAAAAATAATTATTCAAATCCGCCTGGAATGTTTGAAAAATATAAAAATTGATTCACCCTGTGATTTAAAATTTTTTAATTTTTTAATTTTTTACAATTGAAAAAATGAAAACAAATGAAAATTGTTCCAAAATTTTTGAAAAATTTTTCAAGTTTTTTTAAAAATTTATTTTCTTGAAAAAAAAACAATAAAAAAAATTTGCTCCCTGTAGGATTCGAACCCCTATCATCCGGGGTGAGAATCCATGACGTAGTCCACTTGGCTATGCTGCTGTTGTTGAGTAATGCCCGGAAAATTCCGCATAGTAATCACTACAGGTCTCTCAATGGTTGAAATTTTCAAAACTTCACTATCGACTTTCTCGGAGGAATATCTCGAAAACGAAGCCGTTTCAGCAAAAATCGAAGAGAACCAAAATTGTAGCTCGTAAAATTTGCTATCGTCAATGTGTCATTAGATTTTCGATTCGACGCACACGTTTCGAGATATTAGCGAAAAACCGCATTTTCGGCCATCCGCCTCCTGATTGGTCAAACGGAAGCCGAAATTTGCCAAACTTTGGCGCGACTTTTCTCTACTTTAGAGACGACTTTTTTGAAACTTTATGCGCGCTAAACCTTCTCCTCGTCAAGGGCTATCCGATGGTACCACCCTCCACCCTCAACTCGCCGGATCTTCGGAGTTTACCCGGGACAACGAAAACGTCACTTCTCTTTATATAATAGACTAGACTTTCTACCCGTCCTTCGGACGGGTGGTAACATTCCAAAAAGAATTATTAATTAAATTATAATAGTAGAAAATTACAAACTTTTCAAATTTTTTCAACTTACACAGGTCAAATCAATTTTTTAAAGAGTGCCCCAGTCAAATCAATTTTTTTTGAATATTTCTCAAATTAATTTAAAATTCAATCAATTACTTGTATTGACAATTTTTTTTTACAAAAATACCCCAGGTTAATTTATTTCCTCATTTGAATACTCCCCCCCCCCACATTTAAACCTAAGGTTTGAATTTATTTTTTTTGAATACCTCTTCCCATTAATTAACAATTCGTTCAATTTACCTATAATTTTCAAAAAAAAATTAAATGATAAAGGTCGAATCAGTTTTATTTTCAATAACTCTGAATCAATTTTTCTGAATGTCCTCTTCCTTAATTTATAAAAATTTGAACAATTGTACCTATTTGGTTTGAATCCTAATTCCAATCTTTTTAATGTTTTTTCTCATTAATTAAAAAGTCAATCAATTATAATTTTTTTTTAATTTTTAGAAATGTTCTTTATAAACGGAATATTTTTACTCCACAATTTCGACTTTTACTTCATTTTGGATCAATTCTGATGGATAATTTTTTCCACATTTTGCAAAATTAATTTTTTTTACACTTTCTCCTTTGAAATTTCTCAAAAACACGATACGCATTTCTTTCTCATGCAAATTTAGATTACTTTTCATTTTTGCTTTTTTGCATTTTTTTGATGAGTTTTTTCAAATGGGTTATCGATTTAAAAATAAAAAATAAAAAAATTGATTAACCCTCAATTCAAATTATAGAGGTCAAATCAGTTTTATTTTCAATAACCCTGAATCAATTTTTTTGATTGCCCCCTCCTTAATTTATAAAAATTTTAATAATTGTATCTATTCAGTTTGATTTGAACCCAAAGTTGAATCTTTTTTAATAATCTTCTCCCACTAATTGAAAAGTCGATCAATTATTCATTTTTTTTAATATTAATAATTACAGGCGGATCACTTTTTTCAAAAATATGTCAGATGGATTCAATTATTTTTTGATCACCCCTTATCATAAATTAAAAATTTGATCAATCAGGTCAAACCAATTTTTTCATATCCCTCCATTATTTGAAAAGTCGATTAATTGATTTGACCCGTATAAATTTTTTTTGAATACCTTCTTCCATTGATTAAAAATTTGATCAGTAATAATTTAAATTTTTTTCATTTGAAATTTGTATTCAATTTAACTCCAGGTCAAATTACTTTTTTGAATATCGCCTTCCATTAATGAACAATCTGAATCACTTTTTTCCAAAAATATCCCAGATTTTTTAAAGTTTTCAAATTACACAAATGTAATTATTTTTTTGAAAAATGCCCAAGGTGGATTCAATTCCTTTTTTTTGAATACTTCCGCCCATTTATGAACATTTCAATTGATTAATAAATTTAAAAAAATTAATTTCGAAGGCCGAATCAATTTTTTAAACTTTGTATCAGTTCAATTTGTATCCCAGGTCAATTTTTTTTCTGAATGTCCCCTCCCATTAATTAACAACTCCATCAATGATAAATTTTGAGGTTTTTTTTTGAATTACAGAGGTCAAATCTTGAAAACTTAATTGAAACTGTCCTCACCCATTAATCAACAACTCCATCAATACCTTAATCATCATAGAGGTACCCTCACAATCACCTGATAATTTTCGAAAATCCCCATAGAGCTCCGATACCCTCACAATTTTCAAAAATCGTCCTTCACACCAATTTTTATCATAAGGGTCGAATCAATATTTTTGAATGCATCTCCTATTAATTGAAAATTCGATCAGTTGTATTAAATTTGAATTTTATTTGAATAACCCTTGCCATTAATTAATTTTTTCAATTGACCTGGGATTCAAATTGAGTACAAATTAAAAAATCAATTTTTCTTTAAATTACCCCAAGGATGAATAATTTTTTCTGTGGTATCCTCTCGCATCATTAATTAATATGTTACATAGGTCAGATCAATTGTTTTCTAAAATATCCCAGGTGGAATTGATTATTTTTTTAATACTTCAATTTGAACAATTCTATTCACTTCACCCCCCCCCCCCTCCTCTCGTACAGTTATTATTTTTTTAATACCTTTCCTGTTAATCAACAATTTCATCAATCAATCATAATTCTAAAAAAAATTAACTACTGAGGTCGACCCCATTTTTTTAAAACATAACTCAGGTTGAAACAATTTCTTTGAATTGACTAAAAATTCTATTGTATCCAGTTTGAATCCCAAATTCGACTCCCATTAATTAAAAAATCGATTAATAATTAATATTTTTTTCAAATCATACGGGTAGAATGCATTCTTTTTTAGAATCCGACCTGGGGTTCAAATTGATGAAGAAAAATATTGAAAAAAGATTTGAATTCGTCTGGAATATAGAAAAAAATTGATTCACCATCTGATTTTAAAAAAAAAATGAAAAGTTGATCGTTTTTTACATTGAAAAAATAATTATTCAAATCCGCCTGGGATTTTTAAAAAATATAAAAATTGATTCACCCTGTGATTTAAAATTTTTTTATTTTTTTATTTTTTACAATTGAAAAAATGATTGAAACAAATGAAAATTGTTCCAAAATTGTTGAAAAATTTTTCAAGTTTTTTTTAAAAATTTATTTTCTTGAAAAAAATATTTAAAAAAATTTGTTCCCTGTAGGATTCGAACCCCTATCATCCGGGGCGCGAATCCATGACACAGTCGACTCGGCTATGTTGCTGTTGTTGATACTGCCCACAAAATTCCGCACATTAGTTACTACAGGTCACCCAATGGTTGAAATTTTCAAAACTTCACTTCAGCTTTCTCGGAGGAATATCTCGAAAACGAAGCCGTTTCAGCAAAAATCGAAGAGAACCAAAATTGTAGCCCGTAAAATTTGCTATCGTCAATGTGTCATTAGATTTTCGATTTGACCCACTCTTTTCGAAATATTTTCAAAAAACAACGTTTACAGCAAACCACTTTCTGATTGGCCAAACAGAAGCCGAAATTTGCCAAACTTTGGCGCGACTTTTCTCTACTTTAGAGACGACTTTTTTGAAACTTTATGCGCGCTAAACCTTCTCCTCGTCAAGGGCTATCCGATGGCGCCACCCTCCACCCCCAACTCGCCGGATCTTCGGAGTTTACCCGGGACAACGAAAACACCACTTCTCTTTATATAATAGAATGTACCCGTCCTTCGGACGGGTGGTAACATTCCAAAAAAAATTATTAATTAAATTATAATAGTAGAAAATTACAAACTTTTCAAATTTTTTCAACTTACACAGGTCAAATCAATTTTTTAAAGAGTGCCCCAGTCAAATCAATTTTTTTTGAATATCTCTCCCATTAATTAAAAATTCAATCAATTACTTGTATTGACAATTTTTTTACAAAAATATCCCTTCAACATGCACAGGTCAAATTAATTTTTTTCAAGAGTATCCCAGTTAGCTCGATTTTTTTTTTATATCTCTCCCATTAATTAAAAATTTAATCAATTACTTGCCAATTTTTTTTCAAAAATACCCCAGGTGAATTCATTTCTTCATTTGAATACTCCCTCCCATTAATTAACAATTCGATTTATTCTATTCAAAAAAATTTAAAGATTAATCAATTCACATTAAAGAGTATCCCAGTCAAATCAACTTTTTTTGAATACCCCTCATTAACTAAAAATTCAATTAATTGTTTTCAATTTGAATCCCAGATTAACTTTTTTTGAATACCTCCTCCCATAATTCTTGAGATTCGCTATAGAATAGAAGTACCCTCGATGTCCTCATAATATCCTCACAATTTTTGAACATCATCATAGAGGTATTCTCACAATAACCTCATAATTTTTGAAAATCGCAATAGAACTCCGATACCCTCATAATTTTCAAAAATTTTCATAAAGTTACCTTCAGAATACCCTCATACACTCACAATTTTCGAAAACTGGCATAAAGGTACAGTCACAAAAAAATTTTTATAAGGGTCGAATCAATATTTTTGAATGTCTCTCCCATTAATTAAAAACTCGATGACAACTCCAGTTTTTATTTTGCCTAAAAACTGTATTTTTAGTTAGGTAATTTTGAATATTTTTTAAAATTTCTTAAAAATTCTTTATAATGTGGAATTCTTCAATAAATTTTTTGAACTCAGGAAAAATGTGCAAAAATTGGGAAATTTTAAAATTTGTGAACGGTTTAAAAAAATTTGTATCACATTTAAAAAAATTTTGAAACAATACTTTCAAACAAAAATTAAAAACATAAAAACACACATTTTTTAATCAAAGTCCATATTTTTTGGAATTGTATGACAAATTTCTACACTGCATCCTACTTTTTTCAAATTTTTGTACAACTTTAGTTCCCAAACACAGAAATATGAAAAAACAATTAATTATGTAATAATTTGTACTGCATACACTATTTAGTGAAAATGATATCAATTTTTATTCTATGCAGCCTTGACATTTTCAAATTTTAAAGAATCTTGAAAGAAATCACAACTCCAGTTTTTCCAAAAAGGAAAAATTATTATCAAATGTTTTAAAAAATTCAAAACTTGATTGAGAAAAAATAATTTTTGTAATTTTTTTTGTGTAAGTTGAGTGAGTTGAAAAAATTTGAAATTTGAATGATTTGTAATTTTTTTGCTTTTACATGATTGAGAAAAAATATATTTGCAATTTAGAAAAAATTAAAACCTTTGATTTGGAAAAATTTATTTTTTACTATTTCTCCCATTAATTGATCAAACACAGGTCAAATTATGAAACCTTTGAATCCCTCCCATTAATTAACAACTTCATCACCACCCACTCATGAATATTACAATATTAATCTATAATTTATAAAAAAATTAATTTAGGAGGTTGAATCAATTTTTTAAATTTGTATTCAATTTGAACCCCAGGTCGATTTTCTTTGAATCCTCCCATTAATTAAGAATTTCATCAATAATTAAATTATTTTCAAGTCACATCAATTTTTCGAATTCCGTCTCCCATTAAATAAAAATTCATTCAATTTGAACCCCAGGTGAAATCAATTTTTTTCATATTCATCCTATCTATTAATTAAGAAGTTTATCAATTTTTTAAAAATTGTACTCAATTCCAACTCCACCCAGATCAAATCATTTTATTATATTCCCTTCCATTAATTAAAAAGTTGATTCATTGATTAAAGCTGTGAAAGTAACTTCATTAAGTTAAAAAAATTTGAAATTTTTGTAACTTTTTACATGATTGAGAAAAAATATTTTCCTAATTTGTTTATTTTCTCCTGTGTACGTAATCAGTTTTTAAAATTTTTTAAAAGTAATTAAAACATGATTTAACTTTAAAAAATTTCAAAAAAATGGGTAAAAAAATTCTTGCTGCCATCCTCTTTATAATTTGTATTAAAATTTTTTTTTCAATATTTTACAATTGAAAAAATGATTGAAACAAATGAAAATTGTTCCAAAATTGTTGAAAAATTTTTCAAGTTTTTTTAAAAATTTATTTTCTTGAAAAAAATATATTTAAAAAATTTGCTCCCTGTAGGATTCGAACCCCTATCATCCGGGGTGAGAATCCATGACGTAGTCCACTTGGCTATGCTGCTGTTGTTGAATAATGCCCGGAAAATTCCACATATTACTCACTACAGGTTTCTAATTGGTTGAAATTTTCAAAACTTCAACCGGACTTTCTGGGAGGAATATCTCGAAAACGAAGTCGTTTCAGCAAAAATCGAAGAGAACCAAAATTGTAGCCCATAAAATTTGCTATCGTCAATGTGTCATTAGATTTTTGATTTGACCCACCCTTTTCGAAATATTTTCAAAAAACAACGTTTACAGCAAACCACTTTCTGATTGGCCAAACAGAAGCCGAAATTTGCCAAACTTTGAGGCGAATTTTCTCAACTTTGAAGGCGACTTTTTCCAAACTTTTTGCGCGCTAAACCTTCTCCTCGTCAAGGGCTATCCGATGGCACCACCCTCCACCCTCAACTCGCCGGATCTTCGGAGTTTACCCGTGACAACGAAAACACCACTTCTCTTTATATAATAGACTAGACTTTCTACCCGTCCTTCGGACGGGTGGTAATACACCAAGATAGATTATTCAAATCATAGTTTTACGTAGATTTGTCAGTTTTATTATCAATTTGTTTTTTTAAATTACACAGGTCAATTTTTTTCGAATGACGCCTCTTATTACCAAAATATTCAATCAATTGTATTCAATTTGAATTCATTAGATGGGTAGATACTTCAAATTTTTCAACTTACACAGATCGAATCCATTTTTTTGAATACCCCTTCCAATACTTAAAAAATCAAAAATATTTTATCAATTGTGTTCAATTTGAACCCAGGTCAAATCAATTTTTTAATATCCACTCCCATTATTTAATAATTTGACGAATTATTAATTTTTTAAATTACACTGGTCAAATCAATTATTTTTAAAAATACCCCACGTGGAATCACTTCTTTTTTTGAATACACCCCTAAAAATTTACAATTTGAAACAAAATTGCTCAGGCCAAAAAATAAAAATTACAAAAATATTTTCACCCAATGATTATTTAAATTGTCAAAAATAACAACATTTTAAATTTTTTCAACTTACACAGGATAAATCAATTCTTTCAAAAAATATCCCATGCCGAATTCATTTCTTTTGAATACCCCGCCTATTAATTCAAAATGTGATCAATTAGGTAATAATTTTTCTGCATTTTTTGGTAAATTACATAGGTCAAACAATCAATTCAAAAAAAGTTCTTCAATTTGAAAAAAATATTTTTTACCATTTCTTCGATCAGTTGATCAAACAGAGGTGAAATCAGTGGCCAGTAATTAAAAATTTGATCAATTGTTTCCAATTTGAACGCCAGATCAAACCAATTTTTATATTCCCTCCCAATAATTGATTTGACCAGTGTAATTAATTTTTTTATTAGATACGAATCCAGCAGAATATTAAAAAAAAATTACCCTGTAATTTAAAAAAAAATGAAAAATTATTGGTCAAACAAATTTTTAATTAATGAAGAAGAATATTCAGAAAAATAATCTAATCCACCTGGGATATTAATAACAACTCCATCACCTCCCATTCATGAACATTACGATTAATGGATAATTTATAAAAAAATCAATTTTGGAGGTCGAATCAATCTTCATAATTTGTATTCAGTTTGAGCCCCAGGTCGAATTATTTTTTCTCTGAATCCCTCTCATTAATTAACAACTCCATCCCCCCCCCCCCCCATTAATAAACATTATAATTAATTTATAATTTATAAAAAAAATAATTTAGAAGGTTGAATCAATTTTTTAAATTGTATTCAATTTGAACCCCAGGTCGATTTTTTTTTTAATCCTCCCATTAATCAACAACTGTTTTCAATTTGAAACCCAGATTAATTTTTTTCTGAATATCTCTTCCCATAATTCTCAAAAATCGGTATAGAATAGATCGCACCTCCAGTGCAGTAACAACACATCTCAAAAAAATTTGACCTTCGTATTTTTTCCTGAAACGTGCTCATCTTTGATCAGTTTTCAATTTACATCAAAAATAAAGAAGTTCATTTTTTTTGAGATGTGTTGTTATTGCACTGGAGGTGCGAGATGTACCCTCACATTTTTGAAAATCATTATAGAAGTACCCTCACAATAAACTCATAATTTTCGAACATCGCCATATAGAGCTCCAATACCCTCACAATTTTCAAAAATCGTCATAGAGGTACTTTCACAATACCCTCATACACTCACAATTTTCAAAAACCAACATAGAGGTGGGCCCTCACAATAATATTTATTATAAGGGTTGGATCAATATTTTTGAATGCCTCTCCCATTAATTGAAAATTATTTCGTTTCAATATCTCTCTCATTAATTAAAAATTTATTTGATTAATACTCTTTGAAAAAAATTTCAACTTATAAAAGGTAACTTTCATTTTTTTTTCACTTTCTTATTTTTATTACCTACTTTTTAAAAATTTTTCTACATACCTACTTATAGAGTTGTAAAGAAATTTTGAAAATTATGAAGATTTGAAATGTTTGTATTTTTTACATGATTGAGACAAAATATTTTTATACCAAATTTTTTTATTTTGATCTGATAGGTGAAATATTATTAATTGATCAAACACAGGTCAAATCATGAAAATTTGATCAATTCAAAAATAAATGAAAAATTATTAATTGATCAAATACAGGTCAAACCATAAAAATTCGATCAAATCAAAAGTAGTTATTTAATTTGAAAAAATTATTTTTTACCATTTTTTTCCATTAATATTTAATTCAACAATTTAAAAAAATATAGTAAAAATTTGAATAAATAAATGAAAAAAAATTTACTCAAATGAAAACATTACCAAAAAATTTGTTACAATAATTGATTGAAAAAAATTCAAAAAAGTGAAAAAATTATTTATTTAATTCAGCAATTTAAAAAAAAATTGTTGATTTGAATTGTTTTAAAATTCTTGTCAAAAATGTTTATTGATTTAATGAAATGAAAACAGAAAAAATTCCCAACCATTCAGATCAATTTCTAAAAAATCAATAATTGAATTTTACTTTTAAAAAATTTGAAAAAATTATTGCCCCTAGATGGATTTGAACCCCAGCCCTCTGGGGTGAGAATCCACCTTCTAATCACCACGGCTATACTGTTGTTGATGACATTCACAGTGGAAAATCCACATGTTAGTCATCACTGCTCTGTTTGTTCAGGTACACATTTTGAGCAATATCTCGAAAACGAAGCAGTTTTGGAAAAAATCGAAGAGAACCAAAATTGTAGCTTGTAGAATTTACTTTCGGTAGAGTGTCATCAGATTTTTGATTCAACCGACCCTTTTCAAGATATTTACAAAAAACGACATTCGCCGAATACTGGCTTCTGATTGGTCGAAATTATCAAACTTTAATTCGACTTTTCTCAGCTTCGGAGTCGACTTTCTGGAAACTTTATAGGCGCTAAACCTTCTCCTCGTCGAGCTCTATCCAACGGTACCGGTCTCGACGCCGAACTCGTTAGATCTCCGAAGTTTACCCGTAACAAAGAAAACACCACTTCTCTTTATATAATAGATAAGGTAACAACTAACGAATTTCTAACTAATATAAGACGAATTCGTCGCGAAAACGTTAGCGTTTCGTCAGCGATTTTTCCCAAAAAGACGCCAGCGTTAGTAAGCGATTCGTTAACGTTTTTTTCAATTTTTTTTTTCAAATTTTGTCAGTCGGGTTGCCATTACTGCCAATTGGGGTCGGGGAACAAAATTATTTGAATTTTAGAAAATTTTGAAGAATTTTTCCGTTTATTAGCCTAAATTGAACAAAAATTTGAAAAATTAGGGCACTTCGCGAAAATTTTGAAGAAAATTTAGAAAAAATTGATATTTTAACATAAAAAATGTGTGTTTTTGGCTCATTTTTTCAATTTTTCTCGAAAATCCTCAAAAATCCCTAAAATCATGATATCCTCAAAGAAATCCTCAACAATTTTTCACAGACCTCAAAAATCCTCAACTTTGAGGATATATCCTTAAGGTTGGCAACGCTGTTTCAAAATTAACACCTGCAAGTGGATATGTCAAAAGTGACCACGGTTGTCAAATCAAAATCAAGTCCTAAATTTAGCTTGATGTAAAAATTGATTTTTGATGCCAAAATAACTCGTGATATTAATATTGATTCGGTGTCAAAATTAATTCTCAAGTTTAACATTTCTGATTTCTCACTCGTAAAAATTAACACCTAATGTCAAAATTGATTGTCATTTAGGTACCTACTACCTACCTTCATGAAACTAGCATTTTTCAGACACTTTTGATGTTTTACGTTTGAAAATTAATTGTTTGACATATTTATAAAATTTTGTCTCTTCAATTCAACACATTTGTCAAAATTGACATTTCTGACATCTCTGAAAAATTTATTATTTCAGCATAGGTACCTAATGTAAAAATTGATCTTTGATTAGCTACATATGTATAAAAACTGACTCTTCTCAGAACGTAGGTTTTAAAAACTGAATTTTTTGTGTAAAATTTGATTTGTGACAATTTTGACACATGCATCAAAATTGGCATCATTGGTCTATGATATTTGTTTGAGCAAATGTTTATTTTTGTACACAAAAATTGAAACTTTGACAAGTTCACAAAAATCGTCACTTTTGAAATTGCGTGAATACAAAAAAAAATTAGGTTTATCGAAATTAAAAGCAGTTTTGTAATCCATCACTTTCAATTGGTCTGACGTGAGTTTCAATTCACTAGGTGCAATAAATTATCGACAAATTAGCATTTTGTTCCCATCAGTTAACTTCCTTGTATACCTACAATAGGTATACAGTTACTTTAAAAAATAATACGAATTAATTACGAAAAAAGGAATACCCAACCCTTTTTCGAAACAATTTTATACAAAGATAAAGAATCTTTCAAACGAATTATCTTTTCAAATCAACAACAAAAAAGGACACACTTAACAAAACATTTCATGCAAACTTGAACACTATAGATATATTGTGCAACGCTTGTTCGTTTGCTGTCGTGTTTCGCTTATTAAATAAAAACACTCGAAGCGGTCAATTCTTCAATTTGATTTAAAGCAAAAAGTATACACTACACAACATCGTCGAAACAAACTATTGTCTGATTTAACAGAGAAGTGATACATCTACTTGGTCAATCGCCGCGTATGCAACAACTGGTAATTTCGCATGTTCAAAGCATTACTTTACAATTTACATTTGTCAACTACTATTTCGATTGTTTTCTTTCAAAAATTACGAATATATTTGAATAAGGGTTTCAGTTAAATGTAGCGCAGCGTTGCAAATGACCTGAGTATGCGAGTATTTCCCTTTTATATAACTACGTATATTCCGGAGTTGGTCAAAATTATTGTGAGAGTTGCTCAGAATCTCAAAACTTATGATCATCAATATCCAAAAAAAGCTGAACATTAGCTTTTGATCTATAGATATAAAAATCTATTTTTATTGAAAAAAATTTCATAAAGTTAAAATTTCATAAAAATAATCAAAAATAAACCAGCAACTCGTAAATGAAAAAAAAACGAATTTTTTGTTAAAAATAACATGGGTAAAAAATAAAAAAGTTCTCAGTTTGAAAATCGAGAACGGTTGCTAAAATGAAGAACAAACATTTAAGCCATCACAAAAGTAAAAAAAGCTGAATTGAGAAAAATTATCGAAAAACACTCGACAAAATTCCATAGAATTGTTCCTCCTGGCGCAGTCTCCACCCGCGTCTAAATACGTATTATTTCATCAATATAAATGCACTCAACTACGTTAATGGCTTTTTTCAGCCGGAAAAAATAATATTAAGGATGTGTATTTCTTGCAGTTTCTTATAAAATTGTTTTCAAAAGAGAAAAAAAAGATGAGCGTCATTTCTTCGACCGTTGGCAATGTATTTTCGACGATTATCCATTACGAACATTACAATAATCCGACAACGTAATATTTTGCTGTAGTATTTATTTATCTAAGTCCATTATTGCCGCATGGAACGAACTCCAATATTCGTAAAAGTTTATGCACATTATTTTTTATATTTTTCGGTTTCGAGTAAATATTAATTTTTAATTGAGAATCGTTCCTTGGCGGTTCAAATGACTATTCACAAAGTAGTAAGTAGGTACGTATTGCTTCGAACAGAGAAATTCAACCCATCAAATGTAAACAATTCCAACGTCACGGAAACTCCTCACTTTACCCATTTTACTACGAATATAGATTTATGCAACAAAACGAGCGCTTAGTTATTCAAGCACTTTACACAATGCATAAGTTGAGCATTTTTTACAATCATTTTTTCCCCATTGTGAAATTATATTACGAGAGGAATACCTCATTTATTTACGATTTCACATAAACGAAAGTAAAAGTAATGTATTAAAATTAATGACGTTAAACTTATTTCTTTCGCGGTTGGTTCGGCCGTAATATTTTTTTTTGCAACTGTCACTATCCTATGCATTATCTAGTAAAACTTCAAAGCTTAAAATACCTTTTAAAAAGTTTTCTTCTTCGAATAATTCCATAAGACTCGCAAAAATTTACAATTCAAAATTTCGTTCTAAATTTCTTTAAACTTCTATAAATTTTACTTCGCGAATAAATTTTTTTCGTTAACTCGTGGAGAAAATTATAAGCTTATAAACGCGAGTCGTAAATTAACAAGGTGAATAATTGTCGCCCTCGCCGAGTCAACGTTATCCATTCCACTTACCTTTAAATTTTACGTCTTTGAAAGATGACGTGATAATTCTAATATCCGTCGGGCTGGACTCATTCGCGATCTGTCAACGAGATAACATAACGATAATTATTTTCATTATGTAAATGACAAATCCACCCTAGTATAAAAATTTTCTAATGGTTTTGGTGTTGTATTAAAATATTACAAGGCTGTTCCCGCATATTTTCGATTATTTATCGTTCAGGGGTCGGTAAACGTCGCACAGTTTTATGATTTGAAATATGGCTGTATCTTGAGGATTAAATTGATATTTGTTTACTTAGTCAAATTAACAACGGAGTCGGTTATTGAGGAAGCTGTCAAGAATGTATTTTTCAAAACAAAACAAAACAATTTTTTTTTTTATTATTTTGGAAAAATATTGGGGACATTTGATAAAATTGAGTTGAATAAGATTGGAATAGGTAAACTTGGATATTAGAATAGATTGTTTTGCACTTTTTTTTTTCAAAAATTGAATCGAGGAAATAGCCAAAAAAATTGTGTATAGACCTAAAAAGACTTCATGAAAATTATAACCTTTTTGATTTAACCCTTACCCCAGCACAATATTTTTTAAAATTAACAATGCTAAGAAAATTACTCGAAATTTTTTTGCCAAAAATGGTAATTTTATTGGACATCATCGTTAATTTTTACCCCTTTATTCAAGGATACTTCAAAAATATCGGTTTATTCATGTTTTTTAATCAGTAAAAATTGTCGTTTTTTTTAAATTTCTTTTTTGAAATAGTCTTAAAACAGATATATTTACCCTAAAATATCATCAATGGAGATTTTCCATTGTTTTTTCATTGCAAGGAAAAATATATATTCTTCATTTTTAAAAAATGGTCAAAAATGGGGAAAATGGTATAAAATCGCTGCTGATAATTTTTTCGGCTTAAAAGTATTCATGTTATTTTTTTTCAAAAATAATTTTTTCAAATATTTTCATTAAATTAAAAAAGAAGATGAAGAATTGATTTATAAAAACATCCTCTGAAAAACGGGACAGGTAAAAGTAAAAATTAGAATCCAATAATATTTTCGAATAAAGATATTGGTATTCCAAAAAATATGTACTTACCATTTTTAATAATGTTTTTTTTATTATTTTTTTTTCTATTTTTTCATTTTTATAAATTTTTACATAGTGCTGGGGGTCAATCCATAAAACACGATTTCAATTTTTTTTCTACTCCCAATTTTTGAGATCAAATTTTCAAGATCGCTGACATAATGACATTCTGTTAGACTTGAAAAAAACTTGAAAAAAAAAACAATCAATAGGGTGTAGATACAGAGTGGACGATAATACTTTCTTTTTGGATTCAATCGGATACCACTGAACATTTTTTCAGATAAACAGGTTGCCTATCTTAATAATTAAAGGGACAAATGTTGGTTCCAAAAAATCACGTAATTTTTTTTAACCATGGGATTGGAGAGTACCAGTACTTTGAAAACTGAACAAATTTTCATCCTTACGGCTTTTGGCCTAGCTTTAAAATTGAAGGGGCTACAAAACAATTGTTTACCTATAAAAATTATTTAAAAAAAAATTAACTAATGGAATGGATAGTACGTTGAAAACTGAACAAATTTTATTCCGAAGATTTTTTGCTTAGCATCAAAAATAAAGGGGCTACGGGTCATCCAAAATAAGTGAACTTCAAACAATTTTCAATTTTTCTCAATTTTGAAGGATCTGTAGCCCCTTTATTTTTAATTTTAGGCAAAAAGTCTCCGGAATACAATTTTTTCAGTTTACAACGTACTATCCATTCTCTTGATGGGCGTATTTTTTTAGAAGTTTAAAAAACAACTTTTGTAACCCCTTCAATTTTAAAGTTAGGTAAGTAAGTAAATAGTCATGAGATGAAAATTTGTTCAGTTTTCAAAGTACCTACTATCTATTCCCATTGTTAAAAAAATTTTTACGTAATTTTTTTGGAACCAGTATTTGCTCCTTCAATTATCAAAATAGGCAACATATTCATCTGAATTTTTTTTAGTGGTACCCGGTTATATCCAAAAATGAAGTATCACCATCCACTCACGCGACAGCCAACTTGATAAATTTTTTGTTGGACTTTTAAAGCTTGGAAAAATCTTGGCGAATTGATAAAAATTCAAAGAAATTGCTTCAAAACTACTGAAGTTTATCTTTGAAGGGAACAGTTTTAAAATCATGGATATTGTAGAATTTTTTCATATCCCCCTCCTTCCTTCAATTTAAAAATACTCTGGTATAGAATTTTACTGAAGTATTCGAAAGGATACGGAAACTTGCCCAAGTTGATTTTTAGTTTTGCTTCTTTTTTCAAAAATAAGAAATTTGAAGGGCGAAATACATTTTTGGGAGTCATTTTACTTGGAATAAACTTTAAATCTTAAATACTGCAATTTCTCCAGAAAATGGCGTTTTTCAAAAAATTTTGGAAATTTTGAAAATAGGTAGCTGAAATTGTGTTGAGAGAGATTTTGGGACCCGTAATTCCCAAAAATCTTACTTTTGTTCAACTATGAGTAAGACAAAACCTCCAAACTAATGAATTTGATTTTTTTTAAATTGAATGTGTCACGACAAAAAGGGTATAACTCAGCGAATGTCCTTTTTGATGCGACAAGCGATTCGTTTTCTCTGAAGTTTTCTCTATCCAATGAGCCCCCTCCCACCTTCCAATATGTTTTCCTCGAAGAGTTACGGCGTTTTTAAAATGCGAAGTTCGCAATTTCGGTATCTACATTATACATGTTTGATTTTCGAGAATTTGCGCAATGTTTAATTTTTTCACTGTGCAGATGATTGTAAAATTTTAAAATTTTAATGAAGTGTTTTTTTAGTTCATTTTTCTTCATAAATTTGAAAAAATAATAAAATTCGTCCAAAATGTATATTTAGCATTTTTTTGTAACCAAGAAAATTAAAAAAAAAGTTGTCATTTTTCAAAGTGCGATATATCCGCTCTCTGAAGAGATAATTTGAAATTTTTTTCACCAAAATGTTCCTTTTTTCATTCTCTTTAACTTTTGTATGAAGATTTTTTTTAAATTTTCACTTCCAGAAAAATTGTACGTCATCAAACGTAGAAGAGTCGAAATGAAATTTTGTCACAACAAAAAGGACATACTTAACTCAACCTTTTGCTTTCAATATAGAAAAAATTAGAAAAGATATCAAGTGATGGGCGAGCTGTTTTCTTGTAGCAAAACAATGAAATTTTAAGGTAAATTTTTTCCCCAGCTCAATTCCTTAATTTAGTATTAAAAAAAGCATACTCAAACTTCAATCGCGATTTCCCAAAAATCATTTTTTCTATAAATGTCCTTTTTGCTGTGACACGTTCAATTAGCACCGTAATACTCGTAATATAAGAACAGCCACAACTAATTTCGTCGATGTTTTCTTCTTCGCAAAAAACCCACTCCCATATTAAACTTCTACCAAAATTTCTCACTGAATTCATATTTATCTGTGCAAAACCTCACCTGAACCATTATGGAAATGCCAACAGTTCCTTGAGCTTTTTGTTGAGCTTCAGACATATTGTGATATAATTCCGAATTATACCCGTACAACTGAATCTGTAAAACAAAAAAATCACAGGTATTCTATCACTTTCAAAATTTATTTTGAAAAATCATAAAATTTCATCACCATATTTTCGTTTCAAATTCGTAAATTCTTCTTGTTTTCAAAAAATGAAAAAAAATCCAACATAATCCGTTATTAAAAGTAAAAAGTCGAAAATTGAATTCGAGGAATGTGTTTTCAGAATAAACAACAACAATACCACGCGAAACGTAAAAATATTTGTAAAATCTAGTCGATGCTATATAGGTAATGTATTTGACAATAAAGTACCTATATATAGTAACAGTACATCCGAGGTTACGAATATTTCCACAGCAATAGCAGGGACGCGACGGCGACGCCGAAGTCGAAATGAAAAACGAAGAAGACGAATTTGGAGAGTGGAAAGTGGAAAGTGGAAACTGTAAGTCGCGGAGCGGTGCGTATGGCAAAACACACGTAAAAGGAAATATTAAATTTTCAACCTAAAAATAAGAATTCGCCGTGTTTGCGATTAGGCCTAGGCCTATATGTTTTGCAATTTATCACTTGGCAAAACATGCTGAAAAGGAATTCATGGTTGTATCGTACTGTATACCTAGTATACTTTTAAAAGAATTGCACGAGAAAGAAAAACAGCCCCAGAGGGTGAGTTTTGCGTTAAATATAGGCCTATCCATTTTATATTCGACTGTATAAGTAGACAAGATGACAAAACACTATTCGTCGATTTTTTCCTCTCTTTTTGCAAAAGTACGAGTAACTGCGGTGCGTCTTCTTTATTCCATGTTCGCAATTACGCGCCGCGATGCCCGTCCAACAGTTTTAATCGTGTTCGTTGACTTTGGTAAAGTTTTTGCAACTGTCTCCCAAACAATTTTCGTTATCCG
The DNA here is from genome assembly GCA_033439095.1 of Pseudococcus viburni. Classification (NCBI taxonomy): domain Eukaryota; kingdom Metazoa; phylum Arthropoda; class Insecta; order Hemiptera; family Pseudococcidae; genus Pseudococcus; species Pseudococcus viburni. Next base: position 260,048 of record JAVBJF010000389.1, read on the forward strand.
ACGTATCACTTGCGAAAACTTAACTTAATGGAGGATAGAATATAAAGGCGTTGCGGGCGTATAACTAACCTTTCTTAAACTTCGACTCGTACAATGAGAAAAAGTAAAGACAAAAAAAATATTTACCCCTGTATGGAATATGGATACGGAGGAAGCATTTTAGCAACTGAGTACACACGAAACGAATACGTCTCTGTATCTATACATCCATCAGCTCGATAACCTCCGACATCATCGGAAAGACTTTCAGGGCTCGAAATCTTCCAACACATCGATTAAGTTTTACATAAACATGATTGTTTTTTCAACCGCCCTGCATCGCCCAGGCGAAAATTCATCGCTTCGATATCGCGAGTATTTGCTGCCGACAGTGCGTAGTATTGTTTTAAAAAACAATCAACCAGTATACCACTACGTTTATATTCTATAACCGCGAAATTTCGAATTATCTTTCGCCCTTTTTTGACGTTCCAATAAATCAATTTCGTTTCTGTCGAGCCGAAATTTTACTTATTTAACGCCTAATATTCGCCATAAAATTCGCATCAATCATAAAATAATTAAAATATTTTATACCGCGAGCTCGCCCCGAAAAGTTTCCCAAGAAATAAATTATTATTTTTTGTTTAATCGTAAATATAAGTTTTTCATCGAGAGCTCTTTGTTTGCGCTGTGGCAACACTTGCAGATTTTCAATATCCTTGTTAACGCACCCCTCTGTGAAATCGTACTTAATGCTTGTATGGAAGAAAAAAAATGCTGTATTTTTTTCAAAGCCAAATGTCATTCCCATGACGTAAATTTTAATCTTTGCATATTTAAAATCATAGAGTAAAATCAATTTTCATTACACGCCCGAGTTGGTTTTTTCAAACGTTTTTACGCCATTCGTTTCGGTAACGGGGATGAAATATATTGTATTGCAGAATATGACGTAACACGCTCATTATACTCTCTCTTATGGTTCGAATTTTAATAAATCTTTCGGTATTGTACATTCGGCGATTAATGATTTGTCAAATGGAGCTCTAGGTACTGCGGATAGGTATCAATAATGTATTTTGAAAGTGGATAATATCGAATTTTGAAGAGAGTACTCGTTGTTGAGATGACATAATGTAAGTTAAATTATTTTTTAATAAAAAAAAGTGTGCTCGAGTGAAATCTCCTTGCTTGACAGCAATATTCTCAAGCTAAAAAATATAACGGTTAAAATGTCGATTTTAAAGACCTTCCCCCAAATAAGAAATTTGGATGATTTCTCACAAAATTTTTATACGTTTGGAAAACTTGCTTTCATTTTAGGAGGGTTAGTTGAAAGTGATGGAGTTGGAGTGCTCGACGAAGATTTTAGGAGATCACCGCACCTTTCATAAGTTGCCTTAAATTTTAAAATCCAGCTCTCTTCAATTAATGTATCAAGTTTTGAATTTTTTCAACTCAATTTCAATTTAAGAATTATCAGGTTTTCTTTTGATCGATTTGTGAGACAGCTGAATCTGATGAAGAGGATGGAGGGAGGGGGATCACCGCAACTCTAAAGACTGAAAACGAAATCTCCAAGAAATGAAAAATTTCCCTGCTGAGAAAATTAAAATCATTAAATAGTATCTAATTTCGAGACCAATGATTCAGAAAGTTGTAGAAACTCAAATCGCACTATTTTTTTAGCAGTTTCGAGAATGACTATTTTGGGGTGTCCAGTTCCGTACACTTTTGGGCTGGGGAGCTCAATTTCTTTTTTGGAAATCTCTCACTCAAAGTAAACTGCCTCATCAACTTCTGTTAAAATCCAGGATGTATTTTTTTTGAATCCAACTCGCCAGACAAGTAATTCCTTTCTCATATTAAACAAATTGGAGTTGAAAAAAAACACGTTGATAGAATTGCCTAACCAATTCGCCGTAAATACGCGAAACTGTCATATATTTACGGTGAATTCGATAGGCAACTTTTTAAAAAGTATGTAGTTGAAGGTGTCTGCAGAAATCTCGAATTTAAAGTTTTCGTGCATTTTTTAAAAAATCTATCCATGAAAAATTTAAAAATAAAATTCTTGTTGTACTCCTACTTTCACAATTTTCAAAATATTAAAATTATGTTGTATCTAATACTTAGGTACCCAATAGATATTGAATTCGCGAAGGCAAAAACTTTGAAAAGTTAAAATTGAAAAAAAAATTTCCCCATCTCTAGCACATTTTTCTAAATCAGAATTAAAATTTAATTTAGTTGAATTTTATTTCAATCAAGTAGGATAACTTTTCTCAAATATTTTAGAATTTTTGTCAGATTATAGCTCAAATGATGAAAACATTTATTTGCTACCAAAAAACATGAAAATTTTCAGAAAATTATTACATTTTGATTACATTTTTCAATAATTTTCAATTAAAAAATAAATCAATCAAAAAAAGTAACCATTTTTTAAAAAATATTTTGACCAATATTTTTTGAAAAATTTTAACCAATATTTTTTGAAAAATTTTAACCAATTTTTTGAAAGTTGAGGATTAATATTTTCGAAAATTTCTCGTTTTATCCCAAATTATCCCGATCTTACAAGAAATTTACTTATTTTTTGTAGACCCGGTTCAAATGTATCTTTTTCAGCTCTTCTCCCTGACTTTGATTTTTATGGCCGATAAAAATGTGATATTTTAATTTTAACCTGTGAAACATTCCACATTAACTGAAACAAAAAAGCAATCTTTCATTTGATGTCTTTAGATTGCTTCTTATTATTAAAAAAAAAAGTAAAATCTAAACATTTAACAATTATTGAGAAAATAATAATTGATAGGTATATCCCAAAATCCTTAAAGGGGTGGAGGGGTAGAGGACTTTCATTATTTACGTGAAGCGAGTTTTCATATAAAGTGATGATTTGCAAAAAATCAGAGTTTGAACGTCAGTTAAATTTAGCTTCGAAAATGCCATTGAAATGAAGTATTCAAATATTTCCGAAATGGGCATTATGATGAGGAGGTATAGCATCGTTTCTCCTATTTGGACCAATTTCCCGATCCTAAATCCCAAAATGTTCTTGCACTCATTCTTCCCCCTCCAGTTTGGGTCGAAATCGAGAAAAATCGTGAAAATTCGGATGATACATATGATAGTGGGACTTCGAAGGCATTGAATACGATCTTAGTTTTAATTTAATATTTTAACTCATTTGATCCTCTCATAGTCACTCCCTCCAACCACGCATTTATCATTGTGAATCAAGAAACGTCTAGGAATCCTAGGAAGTGGTGAAGTCAAAAAATTTTTTAAGTGTACAAATTTTACTGCAGAATAAGTATCTCCTCTCAAAAGTAATCTTAATAAATTAAAAAGATGGCGATTTTTTAGAAAAAATTCGAAATCAAAATTGACTTTTTGTAAAAATGTCAAATACTTTATTTCAAGTATTTTCCTTGATTTCCCTTCAAGTTTTTCCAAGTTGAAGAAATGTCAAAATGTCAGAATTATTTACGAGAAAAATTCATTTTTATCCCCCCTCCCACCCCGCAAAACCATATCAATATTAGAAAATAAAGTCATAATTATTTGTCCAGAACAACAAAAAACTGAACCAATTAGAGATATCACGTGATTTGAATGGTTATTTTTAATTTCGACTCATCCAGAATGTAGACCTTGAAAAAAATACCCAGTTAATTCCTAGTTCCGAGAAATTTCCCTTGAAAATTGATAATTTTTCAAAAAAATCCCCCTCCTTGAAATCCCACAAACCGATATACCTACAGTAGGTTAATAACGCATAAATATTTCATCACCGCGAACGTAATTTTCTCGCAGACAAAACACACACAAAGGGAAAGAAACTCCGGCCATACAGAGTACATTAATTGAGACATTATTATTCCCGATACGCTTGAAAGTCGACAGGCGCGCACGAAAGCTAAGCATACAAGTTGATAAACACATGGTATAAACTGACCAAACTCGAATCTTTTATTCATGCATTATTCCAACCAAAACGTAGCAGAAAATACAAAGCGTTAAATTTATTTACGAAATTTAAGCAAGGGAGAAAAAAAGACCAATGAGGTATTCCGATTACTATTAAAATCTTTGTGGTAGTAAATAAAAGTGCGTGAAAAGAATACATTTTATCGAAAGAGGGATTTTTTATTAGCTTAAATTTCTATACAGAAACTTAATGGAAAAATAAGCTAAAGTAATCAGGTAAGCGACCGACTGGTCATAAATTTTTAAACGTCCTAATAAAAAAAAAACCGAAGGAAATACCCGAAGAAAACGGGAAAAAGGAAAAAAAAGGATAAAAAGTGTAAGGTTTAAATAAATCTTCGACTAAAGTCTTTTAAGTTTATTTTAAAGAAGTGATTCCTATTGTAAGGTAAAGGGTATGGTGTTCGAGTTTCCGCGTTTATCACTTAATTAAGCTTTATGTTTTCATTGTGGTTTTCCATTTCAACTTTCAGCCCTCTTATTCTTCACAACAAAACTCACTCGACAATGGATTTATCTCCAGCTTTTAACTATCGTTCGCAAAAATTAAACTTTTCGACGCGATTTTTTTTCCACTCTCGGTTCATTTTAATTCTTATCGTTTTAGCGACGAATGTAATTAGTTTGTCACGTTTTATTCGAGCGTATATTGACGCGGAGCTAGACACCTACTTTGCAGCTACGTTTCGTTTCAAGAATTTAAAACTACTTATTCGTATTTTCATTAAGTTTTTCAACTATTTTCACTCTGATTAATTGACGTGCAATGATTTTTTCGCGGAAAAATAACGTTTCCCCCCTAATTTTATAAAATAAAAAAATCTCCCCATCAATTGAATTATCAAAATACTACCTACTAGCAAAAGCATAAAAAATAAATATTCCAATCAAATTTTCCGAATTGAATTTTTACCTAATGATAAAAAGTTTATTCGAGAAAAATTTATGACGAAATACGCGGATATTTTTGCGGATCGAATTTCAATTTAAGATAATGATACGATTTTTGTATTTATGACCGCGTGTTTTGGATTTATTTTATTTCAAAAGTTAGGCAGTGCTGTTTTTCGTTGCCATTTCCTAATAATGTTTCCTCAATTTGGAATAGGAATCGGTTAAAACGGCCGATACATGGATGGTGAAATTTTAAAGCTGTATAGGTATCTACATTTGGGAGTATTTCACCAATTTCTTTTTCTCGCACCAACTGTAGTTTTCCAAGTTTGATGTTTTCATGTAGATATATTTTTTTCTTATGTGTATTCGAATAAGTAAAGGGTAAAAGCTTATACACGAGTTCCCAAATTTTCGCCAAAAATAAGAAACATTATACCTACGATGGTTTCAGACACACGTATGTTTTTCTGGAAATTTATTTTATTATAAATTTGACAATAAGATTCCAATTTGTGAAATTGTTTCAAATATTAAAAAGCTGGATAGAGATATTTTTCGATGGATAAAACTACCCAAAATATACAATTAATTTTGAACACCTATATAATCAACGAAGGATTCTCGTACGTTGAGTGACAGATACTTGTTGCTTAATTACTATTATTACCCGGATAATAGACACAATTCATTTATAAAAATTTTCCACTGCTCGTTGTATCTGTATGTACTTTTCATTTTTAAGTAGATAATTAAACCATCTAGTCACCCGTTTTTAAAATTAAATACGAATGTATACTTTATAGATGTAAGGTAGGTATGGGACTGAAAGTTTAAATCTCGTCATAAATAATAATTGGTACTTTATGTACAGGGTCAGGAACAAACAATCGAAATTCCATCAATATAGTCATAATACTCATATCGTTTTCATTTAAAAATGGGTGGACGTGTCATGGAAATTTATGGGTATTACTTTTCAGTTTCGCAAATTTACACGAGCGATGCAGTAATTTGGTAAAACGATGTACTAGATGCACATAAATAATCTTGGTACCTATCAGTGAGGTTAAACTTAATGAGTATGGCTGCTAAACTTTAATTTTCATATTGTGTGAGTAAAATTGATGCCTAATTATATCTACCTATGCTTTTAAAAATTTTCTCGTATTTAATTTCTTATCCCGATTTCGATATCTAATAATATTTTTTGTCACTTGATAAAGTGATAACTTACTTCAGCTGGAAACGTGTATCCGCCAATTTTATGTTCTGATCCTGAATTATCGGTGGATCCGAAATGAATATAAAATTCCTCGAATTGATATCGGTATGCTAATGGACCTCCTGTAATATTGACGTGATTTTTATTTTCTTTGTCGACTCGAAACACCAGCGATTGCCCAGTATTTATCAACATTCCACTGATCTAAATCAAATAAAATGAATAGATTTATGTTAGAAAGGGATTTTGAAAATTATAAATCTTTCAATTAAGTACTCTACCTATACCCATTGGCGGAGAGTGTCGTGTCACGCATGTCACCGATGTGACACCCATTGCATTTCGCATGTCGCATGTCGCATTGTGACATGTAAAAATTTTCGCGACATGCCAAAAATTTATCAAATCAGAAAAAATTGTTTTTTACCTTTTTTTTTTCAAATTTTAGTATTCGCAATCGCAATTCATGTCACAATAAAATAAAAAAATCGTTTTGATGATTGAACAATGACATCTACTGGAGTGTTACGCAACTGTCAAGTTTTGATGTAGCAATCCATGTGAATTTAGAGGTGTTAGAAATTGTGTCACTTTGTGTTTTTTACTAATAAAATTTTCCTACAAGTCGAAAAAAAATTGAACTAAAATGATGAAATCTTGTAAAATTTTCAGAAAAATATCCTTCAAAAATTCCAGTTTTTGTCAAAATTTTGGTAATTTTGCGGTAAATTTTGGTGTGGGGGGGAGGGGAGTGTTACTCGACTGGCGAACATCAGTATTAAAAAATTTTTTTGTGGCATTTTGATAAAATTTACTTCTCCGCCTCTGCCTATACCTATTAGTATGGAGGCAAACAGCTATACATGGAAAGAAAACTGCATTTAATGAAAGAAGCGTGAATTTTGGTATGATGAATTTTGGGGCCCAAACAAAGATTTTGAGACCGGGAGCCATCCGCGCTCCCCTCCTCTTCGAGAGGGGTGGGGCTCGCAATTTTGAAAAAATTTCTAAAAATTGATTTTTGGTTAGAAATGAAATATATCTTGATGTCTAATGTTAGATATTGATCTTTAGATTCCATTTTCACCATCAAAATCATTTTTCCTCCCCCACCTTCCTGAGGGGACACATCCCCCCAAAATGTGGGTTTTGTGGGAGTGAACACTCGAAACCAAAATTTTGTGAAAATATACTACGTAAGGTGTACAAATCACTGCCGTAGTCCATTTTTCGATTCGCACCCCCTCCTGCCCCCTGTGGACCCTTAAAACTTGAAAAACGCTCAAAATTGTCGTTATAACGCCGAAATACGACAGGAATTGCGATCCAAAAGGTAATTCTTGTTGGAAATATTTTTTCAAACCAAAACAGGATGTGAAAACGTTGGTGTCTCTGACCCCCTCCCCCCAGCGCACTCCCTCGAAGCTCCCAACTACGAAAATTTTTTGCTGTTCAAAATCACATTGAAATTGAAATATTATGACATTTGCTGTTCATTATTGATCGATACATTCCGTTTGAATTGTTAAAATTGTCGCCTAACCCCTACCTCTTTGAGGGGGCAGATCCCTAAAATGTGGGGTCCCAAAAAAAATGAAGGTCCAAAGCTGAAATTTGGTGAAGTTACGCTACATAGGGTACAGAAATGTTTTCCATATTACATTTCACCAAATTACTCCCCCCCCCTCATGGCGGCTCAAACTCAGAGATATTCTTTCCCCTATTGCTTGAACTTCTATTACGTCTGGAATTTTATGAAGCGATATGGGCAACAAGTCAACAACGACGCTTATGAAAGGGGACAATTGTAGGATAGCGTTTCGATGCTGTCATAATTTTTTCTCTTGGAAAAAAAACAATTTGAAATGCGCTACTGATTAAAATTGTACAATTTTCTGAGGAATTCAACCATAGATCGAAAACATTCTGATAAACCTTTTAGCATAAGCGTTCCAAGGAGGGGGCTCAGGGAACTCGATTTTGATGGTGAAAATGGAATCTACAGATCAATATCTAACATTAGACATCAAGATATTTCATTTCTAACCAAAAATCGATTTTTAGAAATTTTTTCAAAATTGCGAGCCCCACCCCCCTCGAAGAGGAGGGGAGCGCGGATGTCTCCCGGTCTCAAAATCTTTGTTTGGGCCCCAAGATTCATCATATCAAAATTCACGCTTCTTTCATTAAATGCAGTTTTTTTGCGGTTTGCCTCCCAACTATATATGAATATGATATTGGATATTAAAATAACCCTAAGGAGCAAAAACAAGTTTTTGGCAAGAACACTTTGAAGTTGTGACGGTGTGAAGGGTGGTAGGAGACTACAGATGTACAGAAGAGGTAGAGAGGTCGACGTTAGTGTTGGGCAAAATTGATTATTTGAAAATAATCGACAATCGATTAATCGATTATAATCGCAGTGGAAAATTCGAACGATTTTTATTTTATTTTAGCGCTAGCGCTGCCACAAAAATTAAAAATACCTATTCCTTAAAATGGCTAAAATCCTCTTGGTCAAAAATTCTTGACCTTTTTTTTTACAGTTCTGAAAAAAAAAAAAATAAAAACATAAAAATTGAACAATTTTCATTTTAAATTACACCTTTCTCAGAGATACTTACAAATTTTGAGTGACATTTCGGATTGAAGAGGGGCATAACTTGAATTTTAGAAATTTTTAGAGAATTGCGATTCTTTCTCACGAGTGGAAAAAATTCGTTTTGATTCAGTTATTTTAGAAAAGGCATTTGTCTCTTGGATTTTAAAGATATAGGCAACGTGTTCGTTTACCTTAAAGTTTTTTCATTCATATCCGAACTTCTGAGTAGGTATGAAATGCCCTTTCTATGTTGAAAAAATACTTATTGAAACATTTTTATGCACTTCTTCAATTCTGCATATTTGACCAATAATGCCGAAATATGGAACAACTCGAATAAAATTCTATCAGAAATGAGCTTTTATCTACCATTTAAGTAGTAAAAGTTTGTATTAACATGCTAGGTACATAAACTTGATACACGTCGCTAAATTGCCTATATCACATTTGGATGAAAATATCATGTACCAGACCACCCCGTATAATATTCTCGTTGTAGGCTTGCGACTAGACGTCCACATAGGAGATTAAGAAGAAAACTTTCGAAACTTTAATTCATGGGAAAATAATTTTCAGTTTTCCGTTGTAGGTACTTGATTTTAGAATTTTCACCGTCTCGCAACACCTTTTCAGATTAAAAGATTAAATTGCGAAGATTCGCAACGACCTAGTTAATTAGTACAGGTATAATTACCGTTTCTTTATTTATATCAACCGCTGGTAGAAACGGATCGAACAATAGTTTCGTCGGATCAACATTTATCGGCGACTGTCTTCTACCTTTATTGCAAAGTCCCCAGTCTGGATTTAGTCGTCCCCAATATTCTGGACCTGGAAAAACAAAAATAGAAAAAAATTCACTTACAGTTTGAAAAAAATTATTTTCCAAGTCCTAAGTACATAAAATGGTATGATGTAGAAGTTACGTTAATAACGTCGCGATATAGGATGAAATTAATTTACAATTTAACGTAGGTACACTTGGTTTTACATTGACTAGAAGGTTTATTTATTATGTGAACTTAATTTCTCGCATTAATTGTTATTCATGAGGTTACCTCGTGTATTACATTATTTTCTGCACAATCAGTTGCTCTCGTATATAAGCATTTTTCATCATACCCCTCCCCCTCATAAAACAGAATATCACTAATATCTGGAACTACCGCCTATCTATGTTAATCTATCCACCTAAAAGCATTCTCAGAATGTTTAAAAGTTGAAAAAAAACATCGATATTCAGTAACGTACCGAAGGCATTTCCGGGGGGGGGGGGAAGAGGTGAAAATCCCAACTCAAATTTTCAAAATTCCCAACTACCTACTTAATAATATAGCCGATATCAGACTTCCGGGGGAGAGAGTGAGATTCAAATTTACTAACCATATTTTTCCCAAAGCACATGAGGTTTTTTGATTTTGTTTACTCGTTTTTATCATTTTTGCGAGCTTTTGAAATTTTCTCAACCCATCATAAGACCATTTTTGAGATAAAAAATTTGAATAAATTTTTCATTGGTTACTCCAAATTTTTCTTTTTTTTTCAAACCTACAAGCAATCTCATTGTACTTAAAAACCATACGAAATAATTTATTTGCCTTGAGCGAAGAAATGGTAGAAATTTCGAAGAAAAATTATAATTTTACATTAATAAAAATTTTTAATTTCAATGTAAAGAATAGGGAGATGAATTTGGTCCGAGCAAAGCGAGGGCGAAAATTTTAGAAAACCTCAAATTAAATATGCAATAAAATAGTGTTTTGAAAGAATAAACTTTAATGAAAAATCAACTGCTTCTACTTTAAAATTATTAAAGCAGAAATATAACATGACCCAGCGTAGCGAGGCCGAAGCTTTTGAAAAATTGTATTATCAAATATCAAAAATAAGTTTTAAGGAGAACAAGAACAATTAAATTAATTGCAATAATTTTGAAGAAAAATGCGAAAAAATCTCTTTTAAATTCTATACAATTTTTTTAGTTGACCAGTGAAATTTTTTAAAATGACAAGGTACCTAATTAGTTATTTTTTCCCCTAAAAAAGCATAAATTACAACGGCCTAATTCTTAGCTGGGAAAATGATCAATTTTCAGTTGAGAAAAGTTGGGAAAATGACAAATTTTCCCAACTAACTAGTGAAAATTTTGTTGATTTCCGACTTTTAAAATAGGTAACCATTTTATTTATTCATTTTTCATTTAAAAAGTAAATACCAATGTAGTACAGTCATTTTAGCTAAAAAAGTGCCCTAACCCAAAAAAAATTAGCAGGAAGGGGAAGTTTCGTATATAAGCTCAGTAAAGTATGTACTTTAATATTCCCGAACTTCCCTAAAATTGGTGCATATTTAGGCCCCCTTTTGGGGGGCGAGGGGGCTCAAATTTTGGTTTTTCGACTATAACTTTCGAAATTCTGCACTTACGAAAAAAAAGTTGAAACAAAAGTTGTAGAGCATAAAAAAACAAACAACTTTGTTATTTACAGTATCTCCCTAGGACGTCATGGGGAGGAGCTGGAGCTTTGTGAAAAAAATCAATTTTGAAAATTTTCCAATAATACAAAAAATCACTAAAAATTGGGTCAATTGACTTTTATTAGCGGTTCTTTTGCATAGTACATCCCATTACTATATGGAATAAGTAAAATTTATAACCGACCCCTCATCTCAATGTAGGGGGGTGGACCCTCTGTAAAAAAAGCCGCATTTTCCCCCGAACGTAGCTCAGCTACAGTGAGAAATTCGAAAAATTGGTTCAAATAAACGTTGTAGAGCATCAAAAGACGAACATTTTACTTTTTTTACTTTTTTTCTACGTGGTCTTGGGAGTGAGCTGGTGTAAAAAGAAGAAAGAGCGGGGGAGCGTTCAAAACTTTTTCACGAATTTTGAGCCCCCTCTTTTGGGGCCTAATTTCGGTCCAGAGGTTGAATTATTATAAAAATCGAGTTCAGCCACTATGAAAACCCCAGAAATCAACTTGTTAGACCATCGGTTCGCTAAATTTTATACCTGGCGTAATTTATGTATTGAATTATTGAAAAATTTTCGAACCCCGTTTTTCTTTCTTTTCGCAATAGTTCACTCCCAAGACCACGTAGAAAAAAAGTAAAAAAAGTAAAATGTTCGTCTTTTGACGCTCTACAACGTTTGTTTGAACCAATTTTTCGAATTTCTCACTGCAGCTGAGCTACGCTCGGGGGAAAATGCGGCTTTTTTTACAGAGGGTCCACCCCCCTACATTGAGATGAGGGGTCGGTTATAAATTTTACTTATTCTACATAGTAATGGGATGTACTATGCAAAAGAACCGCTCCTAAAAGTCAATTGACCCAATTTTTAGTGATTTTTTTGTATTATTGGAAAATTTTCAAAATTAATTTTTTTCACAAAGCTCCAGCTCCTCCCCATGACGTCCTAGGGAGATACTGTAAATAACAAAGTTGTTTGTTTTTTTATGTTCTACAACTTTTGTTTCAACTTTTTTTTCGTAAGTGCAGAATTTCGAAAGTTATAGTCGAAAAACCAAAATTTGAGCCCCCTCGCCCCCAAAAGGGGGCCTAAATATGCACCAATTTTAGGGAAGTTCGGGAATATTAAAGTACATACTTTACTGAGCTTATATACGAAACTTCCCTTTTCTGCTAATTTTTTTTGGGTTGAAACCTAAAATGACTGTACTAATGGTCAAATCGTCCCAACTGACAATTTTACTCATCACTTGGGAAAATTACCTATTTTGAGTTCGAAAATTAACCATTTTTGAGTTGAGAAAGCTATTAATTTAGAGTCTAAAAAATTAATCCCAACTGTCCAATTTTCCCAACTGATGTGTTGAAATGTTCAATTTTCCCAACTCACGAGTAAAAAATTTCCTCAGGGGGGAGGAGCTCCCCCCTCCCCCTATCGGTACGTCACTGTCGATATTTATGTACCTAATTAATACAATCAAAATTTCATTTTAATTAACTCATAAGGAAAAAACATCTCATTCGTAACGAACGCACATTTTGTTGACCACCTCAGCCATCAATTAGTTATATAAAAACACGAAAGAAAACACGATCCCACAACATTATATAAATAAGGCGAGAAAAAGCGTAAAAATGGTAGGTAATGAAAAATGGCCAAGAAGTTTTTATATTAAATTTCATAATAAAAATAATTTCCAATAGACTTTTCATTTTTTGGAATTGCGAGTTGCGAATTAACTTCAAAGCGCGTAGTTTCACAATCAAAAACTAATTACTTTTTTCCCTTATTTTCAATCAGCTACTAATTAACTAGATTTTCAATAAAAACTTTTAATTAGGTTCGGCAAGTCGTCAGTCTTTTTTTCTTCTTCTTCTCTCTCTTAAAATAAAAGTCTGATTCGTATTCCGTTGTTGTACGTAAGAAAAGAACAATTAGGTGAGCGGACTTTTGCAACCTTTAGCGGCCGTTTCATTTAAAATTCCGTCAATGATGTTTCCTCTAACTCGCTTTTTCACTTAAGTTCTGTGCTACTTTTATGCAGTCTTACATTATTCAGAAGTTCACCTTTCAAACCAGCATTTCAAAAAAGATAACCGGAAAATATAAGATGTATTCGTAGATTAGGTGCTCTTATTATCGATGATTTTCTTTCTATTTTACCAATGCCAGTAGCTAGGTAGGTAGGTAGGTAGGTAGGTACCTACTCGAAATCAGAAAATGCTTTCCTACCTGGAACTTGTATTATAATTATTACAGCTGCATAACTACACCCACATGTTTCTGAATCAACAAGTTATCCTCGTTTTCGAAACCGTTCACCTCCATTCAGTATGCTTACGAATGTTGATATTTTCAACATTCGACAGGATACGAATTTTGATCGAATTTTTACCAATAAAAAATTAATGTATCGGATGCAAAACCCCCTCGCAGAATTCGCACAAGGATTTCTTCACGACGAAGTTGAAATTATACATACTTTCGGATGAAATGATATCAACGAAGGGAAAAAGTTGGGAAGAAAAAAAAACTCGCTCGATTTTGTTATTTCGTATACTTATTCTTTTTTCCAAGTAAGAAATTTTTATTATCAATGCCTTGTCTACAAATTATACCGTCCTACGAATAGCTTTTTCTGTTTCGAAAATAAAAAGTATAAGTGGTAATTTTTAAACTTCTTACCGTTATGCTTTTAATCAGGACTTCATTTCCATCTTAAACACCGTTTCCCTTCGATTATTATACGGAATTTCCTAAAAAGCGGGGATTTTCGTATAACGTTTTTCCTCATTTTATTAAAACATTCGCGTCATATGCTACGAATCACGTAATTACGTTGTTTTACCTATTTCTACTAAAGTATAGTCTGGCGAGGCAAAAATTTCAAATTTCTATCTTCGGGAATTTATTAAAATGAAAAAATTAATATTTAAGTCGTCTATAAGTATTAAAATATATCGGATCGATTTCACGTGCGGTGATATCGGGTCCATATTTTTAAGCATGTAACTTTAAATCGTCGTAAAATTTAATTATTTTCTAAAAAGTATTTTTTTTTATCGGCGAAGAGTTTTTTTTAAACCTGTTGAAAAATTTACCAATGGAGCAAGAATTAATTAATCGTAAAATATTCCTTTCCCTCCTCCGACCCTCGAATCGTTCATTCTGCTGGGAGATCATTAAATTGAAATTATTTTCAAACATCTCAACGTCAAAACTGATGATTAAAATGTCTCTTCATCGTCGTGAAAAACGCATCGTACAAATCGTCTCGCGTTAAAAATTCACTTAAGATTGCCATTTACTGGTGAGAACCAAGTTTACCAAATTTCGAGCGAAAAAAATTAATGTGCTGGAGTATGTTATGTAATGGGAACATGGGGAAAAAATCATTTAGCAAGTTCGCTGAGAAGGTAACTTTTTTACTTAGACCACATGGATAAGAAGATAAGAAGGTTCTAGATGGCTGAAAACATTAAGCTTCCGTTTAGCAATCTTTAAAGGCAATCCTTTAAGTTTATGTTCGTTCGTATCGCATATTTTATGTACCTCTGACTACGGTATAGAAACTTTTTTTCTCTCCTATTTATTTCCATCGGCGTGTAATTTAAAATACATAATTTAGATGTAAAATAGATTTTCGATTTTATCATGATTAAAAATTTTTCTATTCGAATATCTATTTGATTCGGAAAGGAAGTAGTTTTCCAATGAGACATGTAATCAAGCAGAGGTAGCTTGTAGGTAGATTTTTTTTACCATATCCATTTGAAAATTGAAATTGAGCGAATATTTTCGAAAATTCAACAATGAAAATTGGAAAATATAATAAAACACCTACAATAAATACCTACGTATAAGAAGGATGAAATTTTTGTGTAGGCAGATGGATTCACGAAGTAATCACCAATAATGAGGTATTGGTTTATATTCTGTCAGCAAATACATACATGGTCACATTTTTTCCTTTTGTTTGCCCTTTCAGATATTTCTCATTCTCATTTTATAATAACTTTTAGATACTGTAGAGACCAGAGAATGCGGAAGTATTTACGTAAGGAAGCCATACTTATGCTTTTTACAGTCCTGGTGATTTAAATTTTTTGTATTTAGCTCAAAAAGTTTGAAATAAAAAATTGATTTTATAACGTTTCGAAAAAAATCAAAGTTTTAGTCACCAAAACGTTAATTTTTTCAGTGTTTGAAATCAGGAGTGCGGCTCCGAACGATTTTGTCTTCGGGTTTCAAGTTTTGGGTCTTGGGCTTTCAATTAAAAAATTCATCGGGTCTCGGGCATGGATTGGGGCTTGAAAATTTCGGATTTGGGTTTCAGGGCTTACTGTTCGGGGCTCGAATGAAATGTTCGGGGCATTCCAGGGGGTTTCGTGACTTGTGAAGAGATGATTTTTTCTGGATGAAAATCCATTCCAATGATCATCCCGACCTCAAAAACAAGAACATCACGTGCGATTATTTCTGCGATTAAATTCATCGCAGTACTAATTTTTGTGGCCAGGATGATCATTGGAATGAATTTTCATCCAAAAAAATCATCTCACGATTTTTCCGAGCATTTTTGGACTGCAACTAATTCTGGGATGAATTTCATCGTAGAATTAATCGAATGTATTTTTTTTGTGTTTGAAGCCGGAATGATCATTGGAATAGATTTTTATCCCAAAAACATCATCTCGTGATTTTTCCGAGCATTTTCGGGCTGCGATTAATTTGGGATGAATTTTCATCGCAGAATTATTCACACGAATTTTTCTAGTTTTTGAGGCAGGAATGATCATTGGAATGGATTTTCATTCCAAAAACATCATTCCACGATTTTTCCTAGCATTTTTGGACTGCGATTAATTTTGCGATGAATTTAATCGCAGGTATTTTTCCAGTTGTTGAGGTCGGAATGATCATTGGAATGAGCTTTAATCTCAAAAAAATCATCCCACGATTTTTTCGAGTATTTTTGGACTGCGATTAATTTGAGATGAATTTTCATAGCAGAATTAATCGCACGTATTTGTCTCGTTTTTGAGGCTGGGATGACACGTAACCACGTGTAATTACACCGGTATTTACATAATTTAACACTTTTACAGAGAGCCCCGAAAACGAAAAGACCCTTATCACAATTCGGATTTCGGGGCTCACGTTTAGGGCTTGGTTTTCAGAGAAAGGGTTTCGGGTTTCCAGTCGGGGCTTCATAAAGTAAAGTTTTTAAGGTTTCGGGGCTTCCATATTGCACCTCAAAATGAAAGATTGGGTACTTTTCGGGTTTCAGGTTTCGGTCCAGGTCCTGGACCGCATCCCTGTTGGAAATAAAAATATTTTTGAATGTAAAGCTAAAAATTTTGAAAAAAATCAAATATTTACATTTGAGCTCACAAAATTGTTTACATGATTTTTAATTTTATATGTGGAACCAAGGATACATTTATCAGGTATCTGGAGTGAAGCATCTTGAAAATTAAATACTGTTTTAAGCTGAAACAACGATTTCGTCATCTGGAACATAATATTCATCGCTCAAGTAATTTTTTATCACGAATTTTTATTTTATGCTGAAAATATGGAAATAAATTTATGAAGTTTCTGAGAATTAATTTCCGCTGCAGTGTAATTTTTAGGCACATTCAGCGATGTCAGGAAATATTTTCGATTAGCTGTCACAAAGCACGTACATATGTGTGACTATTTAAAATATCTAAGTAAATTACAAATTACGTGATTTTTTTCTATTTGCTAAATCATCATTTTATTGTGGTCTACCGCAAAGGGGAACTTTTTTTCGGCAATTAAACAGTGATTCTGTTATTTCTGGGGTCTTCAGAATGCATCTCTGCAATGGAATTTTTCAACCCCTACGTACTATTTGTTAGGCAATCTATTTCATTGGCGTTAATAAAATTGCAGAATTAGTTTTCCGTAAATAATAATGTTTATCACATTGCTCATTATCAATTCTACCACCTGTTCGATAATCTAATAATACTCACTCTGTCAACCACCATCTAGCTTGAAAAAAGGTCATACAATTACACAACCTCTGAGACTATACAGTCGAAAATTTCCAATTGAAATGAAATTTTTACTATTTTCTTGATTCGGGGCTTGATTTTTACATTTTTTTCCATTTTTTCCCTACTTAAATTAAACATTTTCTGAAAAATTTTTTTCAACCCAAATTACCTATACAATCAAAAAATACAATTTTTTTTAAGATTGAGAGGGTCCAATTGGTCCGTCTCTGTCAAAAATCCATCACAAAACTTTTTCTTCTGTTTCATGATGCAAAATTAAAAAAAGTCTTCAATTTTTTTGAACCAAAAATCTCAAAAACTGCATAAAATTTATTCAACACTCCAATACTTAATTTGTTTACTTACCCAATTTTTCGTCAAATTTGTTATTTAGCTAATAAAAAGTACCTACTAAAAATCTTTGAAAATTTCCCAACTTGAAAATTTTATAAAAAACAATGCTAATAATTATTGTGAAAAATGGGGTATTTATGATACAATTGGTACATTATGTAGACATTTTATAACAGTGCGAAAATTCATTTTTGAAAAATGAAGTTCAACAATCAAAAATATGTTTAAAAACACAATTTTCACTTCACATCTCACCCAATTTGATGAAAGATATGGATAAACCTTAAGAAAATTGGTTAAGATTTCAAATCATTAAAAAAAAACTTCATCCAATTTCGGACCAAGTCAAATTTTTTTAGATAAGTTCAAAATCTCAGGATTTAAAAACAATGATACTTTTTTGGAAGTCATTAATTTTTTTCTGATTCATTAAAGTCCTTGCTTCATCACAAAAATGAACATATTTTGTACTTGTATTGTGACGTGATTTAATGAAATGGGTGTTAGCTGCGAAAAATCATATTCTTTGTTCCATTATTTCGATAATCGCTTAAAAAATTGATTTTGAAAGCTGCGGATTTCTTTTTACCAATTCTGTTACAAAATTTCATTAGGAATTCGAAAAAGTTGGTTTGAGCTAGGACCATATCGTGTTCTCGAATGTCTCGAAATGGACTTCATACTTGAGAAATTTAAAAATACCGATCTCTATTTTGAATTCGATTTTGATAGAAAACTTCGCAGAGAATTTGAAAAATTAGTTGGATGGCTGTAATTATCACGCTCTCAAGTGCTTTAGAAGAAATCCAACCCAAAAATTTTTTTATTTAAAAAAATTTACATTTTTGGGGCTGGGAATCTTGAAATTTTTGCAATTCTGCTCCATCATAAAATTTTCGCAAATCCATCACCGAACTTCACTACTATGCAAAATTAATGACTTTTCATCAGTTACCATGAAATTTTCAAATGCTTCCTCATTTTTTTGAAATTTTGACCAATAGGTACTTCAACTTTTTTTATTTTATAGGTAATAAATTTTTGAGCCCACTTCACATTTTCAAAGATTAAATTTTTTCTTGTAGTAAGTAAATTAAGTAATCCCTTATTTTTATTAATTTATTAAACTTTTTTATTTCTGATAACATTCATGTGAGTAAAAAGGTAGGTGATTACCTAATTTTTCACAAATATAATGCTTCATCACGACCAATCTGTTTGTTGGATAGGTAGGTAAATACATTTAGATTCAAATGAGTGATACGTTTTAGTAGGTACCTATAGCTTACGACAGGTAGAAAAATTAAAAAAATCAACCATCCTAATTTATATAACGATATCAAAAATGGTGAAAAGTTACGTTAAATAAACAAACAATAATTTTTTTCAAGTGTTTGTAGAATATTCCCAAAAGATAAAAAATAAATTAAAATGAAGATTTCTCTTCCGAGTACATAGGCACATATTTAGGGGTTACAACAGATCGAGCAAAGGTCACAAAACCCAAAATAATGTACGTTTCACCGCAAAAGCCTCCCAGTCAATAAAATTTGTCAAGTACCTATCTCGCGTCAGCATTCGTTAAAAAAATCAATTCATACCACACAACGACAAAAATTAATAAAGATATATTTTTTCCATAAAAAAGTGAATTTTTTTAATAGCACGCGAAACAAATTCAGGAGACTAAATGAGCAGAAAATTTGATAAATTATTCTACGTAAGTACGTTTGAAAAATTGTTTAAATAAAAAATGAAAGAAACTTTGGAAACATGAAAAAAGTTTCAACTGTTGACAATGTGCAGCCTCTCTTCTTATAGGCTACTACATCACAAAGCCAGTTTTAAGAACGGTCGAAACTTAAACAGCACATTATAAAACTTGGAACGTTATAACTAAACAAACAATGAGCTTGGACTTGGCAGTTCAATAATGAAACCTTCGATGCCCGTATTGCGAACACAAAAATCACTCGGACAGAAGTTTTTTCAGGTCAACCGCGCATTAAAAATTCACTTCGATAAATAAATCCCAGGAGAAAAGCCCCATTTTTCGGCCAAACTAACCAATTACCGGCGAATTTTATTTACGTAGAATAATTTCATAATCCGTATTACACGAAATGAGTTAATCGGCCGGTTTGAAAAAGAAAAAAAAAGAGAAACAAAAGAATACTCGTAAATACTTCGTGTAGCAGTTACATTCTTTCCAAATGATTTTGGACTTTTACACCAACTAAATAAGGCTAGTTTATAAAAGAGGACCAACAAGGAAACGATAAAAGGAACTTTTAAGCTCAGCCAGAAAGGAGGAAAAGAGTATAAGGTAAACCAACTCAATTTCACGCTGTCGAGCTTCCCTGAAACGCATACGTCACTTCATAAATGGTTCTCCATTCCGCGAAATATCGAATTTCACTTCTTTTTTCTGCCTTGCATACTTTGCATGCCTGTCTCCTTGTCAACGTTTTTTTTACACGACTGTTTTTTTACTCTGATTTTTTTTCACCTTTCGGTAGAACATCTTGAAGGAGAAAAAAACACGGTTACCGAATTCAAATTCTGTTTACTTGTTACTTTGCTTATTCGCGTCGATTGTTTAAATTCGAGGGTAATTTGCCCAGCAGCGTGAGAAATTAAATCAACTCGGGTAATTGGTGTAAATTTCGTGAAAATACCAAAAAAAAAATCCAGCGAAGTAACTCTTCGTATATTTTTACCAAAGTTTAGATTTAATTACAATTCGCGAGCAGCATCTAAAATAACACAGGGCGACAAAAATTTTTTTTGCTCTGTGTCTGGGTTCTCATGCCGAAATTCTGTTTCTAGACATCAAAATACATCACCTTGCTCAATCCTGGCTTCCAAAGTTTGCTTTGGGGGGGGGGGCAAAAACTGATTTTTCGAGGTCAATAAGCCTGAGCATTACAAACAAAATTGAAAAAAAATTTTCGGACTAATCTTGTAGGAAATTTCACGGCGAATCCAATGCCGTAAACCGCAGATCCTCCGTCTCTTTTTTAAAAAAAGTTACAGCTCATTCTTTCCAAAATTTTGTGAAAAAATCGAATTTTTTTGTTTTTTTTCGCAAAGAAGTGAAAATTGAGAGAAAACTCAGGGTTCTAAGGCCATTATGACCACGGTAAAAGTTGTAGAGAATTAAATTTCCTATCGAATAGGCCCTGGATGATTTTTCTGGGAGGCATAGTTTTCAAGATATTTTCGAATAACAGGGAACAGTATTACAGACAACTTTCAAAAAAGAAAGTAACGAATCAATTTTTGGCTGGCAAAGGTTTTATTGCATAAAAATTGTTGAAGGTGGTCCACTAACTAACCTTAATGACATACCACGAACCAATACCGATTTTTTAGCCCCTCTCCCCCTCTCAAAAGCAAACACGCGCGAGCACTAAATTTTCTGAAAATTATGGACACATCTGACTCTTGGAAGAAATCTAACAATCCTTAGCATTTTTCTGACTTGTAACTCTCAAGGTAATGAATTTACACAGGAAAACTTTTTTTTCAGAAAAGAATTGCAAAAAATTAATGTAAAACAAAAAAGTAGTGAACAACTTTTACAGTAGAACAAGACCCTAAAGAAACAGCGGGAAAGAATGGGGGGGGGGTTAAAATTGGCATTGGGTCGTAGTACATCATCGATGGTCATAATGGCCTTAAAACCCTTAGTTTTCTCTCAAATTTCACTTTTTCGCGAAAAAGGCACAAAAAATGTGATTTTTTCACAGAATTTTGTAAAGAATGAGCTGTAACTTTTTGTCAAAAAGAGATAGAGGTCCGCGGTTTGCGGCATTCGATTTGTCGTAAAATTTCCTACAACTCTCACTAAGGTTATTATGGCCTTAAAACCCTTACTTTTCTCTCAATTTTCACTTCTTTGCGAAAAAAAAACAAAAAAATGCGATTTTTTCACAAAATTTTGTAAAGAATGAGCTGTAACTTTTTTTAAAAAAGAGACGGAGGTCTGCGATTTGCGGCATTGGATTTGCCGTAAAATTTCCTACAAGATTAGTCCAAAAAAAAATTTCCAATTTTTTTGTAATGCTCAGGCTTATTGACCTCGAAAAATCAGTTTTTTGCCCCCCCAAGCAAACTTTGGTCGAAAAAAATTTTTTTTCCTTTATTAGTTACATAAAAGCAACCCAAATTTGGCAATGAGAACCCAAAACCAAAATTCGTGTCGACCGGTGTAATTTTTACGAATTTTCCTCCACCACCTTTAAATACCAGCGAATCGCTCCGAGATTTGTCGCAAATCTGTACCTAAAGTAAACTTGTTACATACGAGTTCCAAAATGTAAAAGCAATATACGAAAAAATAATCGCATTTCGATACGTCTTTGTTTTCAATAATTTGACAAGGGTATGACAGGTTCAACGTGAAATCAAAAATTCAGCTCGCGGTTATGCAAGTATATATGTACACGTTTTCGCTCGTTACGCGATTTATAGCTTTTTCATTCACATATATATGGTACTATACGTATACATATAAAAGATGGTATTTTTTAAAGATTCAAAGGTCTTCAAATAAAACATTTCCTGGATTTTTCTGCGTAAGAAAAAGTATTTTGTTCGAAACTTTATTCGTAATATCGCGGCGAAATGCAGGTAAAACTTTTATTATACTTGAGAAACAACGAGCGAATCATATCATTGCGTGATTTACGTATTTTACCATTTCTTAATTATTTATTTTTTCTTTCATTAATTACTAAAATTCATGAGAAGTTGAAATGATGAACTGCTTTTTAAGTTGGAAATAACACGCTATAATTTTCAAAATGTTCTTATCATTTCGAACGAAATAACTAAAAAAAACGAACCGCAATCAAATTATGCTTTCAGCTGTATCAACTTATTAAAATGCAGAATTAAACGACCTCTCTTTTCAGCGCAATAATTAAGGTGTTTCTTTGTACTTTTTGAATAAGTTGGGTATTTACACTAAGTATTTTATAGAGAATTTTCATGAAGGTATTCTGCTGATCATTATTTGTTGGGGTATGTACAATTTCGAAAAGTTTCTTAATTTTTACATTTTTTACTGGAATGGTATTTTTTATTTTAAAATTTTGAAGAAATGGAAATGAAAATACCGGAAAATAGTTTTGAAAGACCAAGGTTGCTGTTTTTCTACTTGTACGAAAATAAATCTCATCATACTCGAAAATTGAAAAATGCAGGATAAAAATTGAAATTCAGTATTATAAAATTCAATAAATACACAAAAAAAATATGATTATAAAATTTAATCTAAAAAGTAAAAACAATCGTTAATTCTTATCAGGAGGTATATCCACTGTAGGTATGTAGAATAAAAACAGGAAAAAAATGTACGAACGATATATTTTTTATGTTTTGAAAGAATTGATATAAAATTCATTGCCTTACGTCGAATTTCCCAAAGATAAAAAATAAACAATGCTATTTTCCTTTTAAAAATGACGTTATATAACGCTTTATGTAATCTTAAAAGAAAACACTTTCTTGTTGACATACAATTTGAAGTGCAACTTGAAAATAATGACGAGTTTGGTGGCTATAGCTATACATAATCGGTAAGCCAAAACCTATTTCCTTTTTCAAGCTGCAACCAAAGATTTTGGCAGTGTGATTTGAGAAAATTTAATGAAAAATGAATTTTACTTATCTCGGAAAAACTGAACGAATATTTTGGTTTAATGCAGAAATCGTGAATAATCTTACCTGATATTCCATCGTATGTCCACCATTCTTCCCAATTTCCGAATGTGACTGTAACAAAAATTTGAAAAATATTAAAAATTTCATAAATCGAAGAAGTATACAAAATAATATATGAATTTACCTGCTTAGGTTAATGCTCATAGTTAAAATTAAGGAGAAAAAATACATAAATGTAAAAATCAAAATCAAGGTTCTTCAAAACAATATGCTTATTTCGTCAACTATTTTGAATTTGTCAAAATATCGGGCCTTACAGACTTTTTATCGAACCTTTGGGGTCATTGTCCTGCTGTAAGTAATGGTAAAAGCGAGCTCTGAACTCCAGTAAAAACTAACTCTCTTCTAAAGAATTTGAAATGAAATTTTTACATCTTCTCTCTCCACAACTTAGTAAATTTAAACCATTCGAAATGAAATAAAATTATCTATAAATTGATAGAAAGGACAGGGACATTTTTTTAAAATTGCATTCTCAGAAAAAAAAACTTTTCAGGATGATTTTGACAAAGTTTTTTTTAAAAAATTGACAGTAAGGTAAGTAGGTAACATTAATTTTTTTTCAAGTTTGAATTTTTTTTAAAATTCACCCGAAATGGTAAAATTTTGTAAAACTTTAATTATTCTTCCAATTAATTTTTTCAACGATTTTAAATTTTTTCTGCAATTTTTTTTCAGAAATACCTACACTGTATTTTAGAGTCAAAAAAATAAAAATTTTCGTTCATCAACTCATTTCTAATTTCTCTTATTCTTATGCTAAAAAATCGAATAATTTCTGACTGTGGCATGCAGATTAGGGTGAGCCGAAAAACCAAAAATTTTGATTTTTGAAAAGTTACCCCCACAAAAGTTGTTGGCTGGATCGACTGGAAAAATAAAATAAAAAAATTCAAAATCGATTCATATCTTCCAATCGCGCAAGAGCCTTCAATTCTTCGGAAATGGTCAAAAATTCAACATATTCAGAAATTAATTTTTTTTTTTTAAATCAAAATTCATCAAAATCAATTTTTGAGCTTATTTAGGGCTTATTTAAAGCAAAAAGCACAACTTTTTTGTTTTATAGTTTTTTTAAATTTCTCTTATTTCTTCACCTCTGAAAAAAATTGAAAAAAGTTATAAAACACTGATTTTCTTCAAAAAAAAAGAAGTGCTTTTTGGTCTAGATAGTCACTACAGAAGCTTTAAAAATAATTTTAGTCCATTTTAATTTTTTTCGAAATTATTGAATTTTTGGTAATTTTTGAAAAATTGAAGGCTCTTGCGCGATCGGAAGATTTGAATCGATTTTGAAATTTTTTATTTTATTTTTCCAGTCTATCCAGCCAACAACTTTTGTGGGGGATAACTTTTCAAAAATCAAAATTTTTGGTTTTTCGGCCCACCCTAATGCAAATGGGTGCTGACTGTACCGTTGCAAGGCCATCGTTTGGTATGGTGCGTCACGTAGTACAATAATGAAAGATTATGAACATTTATTTGCGGCAAACCGGTTATGCAATTTTATTAACGCCAGTGAAAAAGATTACCCTGTACAATGCTTTTATAACCTCTGAAACGCTTTATTGCCGCAAAAAATGTTCCGTTACAGTGGGAACCATACAAATAATATAACGGATAAAAAAATTACACAATTTAATAAAAAAAATTCAAAACTCAAAAGACATATTTTTGAAAAAAATCTTATCATAGTTTTTGAAATATATTTTATGGGCTAGGCATAAATTTGGTCGTATTATTGTTCATAAACATCCATGGGTTCATTTTGTTGAAATTCCAACTTGAAATTACATAGTTTTTTTTTCTCGGCATTTCATTTACGCACAATTCCATCATAAAAATAATGATAAATCAAAAGGAGACGACGAAAAATAGAGATTTTTTCTAGTAAATGAGCAAAGAAGTATCTAACAGAAGGGAAGAGGTTATAACTTCCCATTATAACATATGCTAAAATAATTGATGAAATTTTGAAATTCGTTTTTCGCAAAATTTTTGTCTGTCCTTTCGCTCAGGCTCAAGAAGTTTTTTTCTCATAAAATATGAGAGTATTTTTTTTTAATTTCATTGAATAAGCTTTTCTTTTCAATCTTTGGAACCTAATAAAAAAAGCTAAAAATCCCAGCATAAAGGGAAAGTAAAAGGATGGCCGATGGCCTCACATTTTTGAAATTGGTAGAGCATCACTAAGAAGGAGAGTTGATGGCTTCTACAGCTTCATTTCGTAAGTAGGTATGTACCTATGTACTGTCGAATTCTTTGTACTCTACTAAGTTCTGGAAAAACAAATTTCAAGTACCTACCTAGATTTTTTTTAATGTAGAAGAGATAGCTCAAAAGTTGGATATAGACGTCGAATCAGCCATGTATAAATTTCATTTCTGATAAATTGTTCATAATATCTTCATTGCAGGTGAAATTTAAAAATTCTGAAAATATTAAATAATAATGAATTTTGAAATCTACACTTTTCGAAATTTTCGTTTAGGCGTAAATGTCAAGAATTTTTTCTAATTAAATGAAGTATATTTATTCAAAGATTCATGAACTGATTTTTTCAAATCCCTAACTAAGTGTAATGCAATAATAAAAGAATACATTGAATGTGGAGGACATAAATGGCGACTGGCGTTTAAGATGTAAATCTGACCAATATTTCGAATTCTTTACTTACTAGTTCAAAAAAAATCAATACGACCTGTCTCAAGCATGCCCATTCTGATTCCTGAAGATAAAAATTGTAAAGTCAATACCATTTAATTCTCAGTCTGAAAAAAAATTCACGAAAAATTTAATTTCGAAAATATAGATAAATAAAATCACAATATACGAAACAAAGCATTTCTGAAAAATTGTATAGGGGTGGAAATTCGTCAAAACTCGTATTTTTGAGTAAAAATATGTACTTACCTATCATTCAAACGATTAGGTATCTGAATTTTTTAAAAGTGCCTAATTCAAAGTGCAATTGAAATCGAAAAGTAAACAAGGAGTGAGAGCTGATGATAAAATTTTCACCTGGTCGTTTTGAGTTTTGACCAACTTTTTTCTCCTCCTCTCTACATTCAACTTTCAAAAAAAAAAAGCAAAACAACCATCCCTGCTCCCCTCACCATTTCTACATCCCATCTCTGGACTCCTGATATCAACGACAATGCTGCCAAATGTTCCACATTTTACCAATTTGTAATCCGTCTCGCAGGCGGTAAAAAAAATTCAACCCCGAAAAAGTTTTTCGCAGAAAAAGCGCGGACGAATATGTATCACATTTCAAAACAACGTATACGAATCAGAGCGATTGTAAAATTTGATAGCAGATGGCGAGACATGCCTTTATAGCAGGGATATTTAATATGATACAGTTTATAATGCAACGATAAAATGTTAGATGATAAGCGGAGCAGAAATAAGGATAACCGGAGCTTAAAAACAGCCAAATGTCGAGACGCATTCGTTTCACACTTAACACTTGAGTAAACATCGGTTATTAGTTATGATTTCTGCGAAGAGGGAGGATGTCGCTCAACCCTAACCTCATCGTTTATCTGCAACCTTAATCTCCTCGCCGAGCTTTAGATATCGAGCCCAAGTATAAGTATGGTCCGAACTGAGTCAAAAAGCGACCTGTTTCGCGGTAACCATAATTCGAATTTATAGTCTTACATAACTACCCGACCGAATACAATGATACACCTTCCTTCTTCTTAATCGCCTTCGTCGTCTCGAGGCATTAACCAAAATAATATTTAATTTTCTAATTCTCTTTAAATAATTTGTCGTGCCAGGATTTAAAAATTACTCGCAGCTGGCGATTTCGCAATGGCAAAAATACCAAATCTATCAGGTAAAGGTGTCCGAATCAGTTTGGTGTTAAATACGAATAATTTCGCGACCGCTAATTTCAATAATAAAATTTTATTACTTCAAATTGCGGTTTTGTATCACAAAAGGAGTGAAATTCATTTTCTTATTGTATTAAGGGAATTTCTAAAGCGGCCAACACTTTAGGTGCTTCCGGTCTGAAAGCAAATTACTATACTGAATAGTTGCTAAAAGTTTAAGTTATTAAGACGCCCTTCGTCTTTTTGATAATTGGTTGAAATTATAGAAATTTTCAACTCACGTTTACCATTGTTATTCCAATGCTTTAACGTTAAAAATTAAATTAAGTATTGATTTTTTTTCATCGAATTAATTTTTCTTCCGTGAAATACACACTTGCATAATCAATTTGAAATATTTCCATCGGTGCATTATTTAAATTATCTATCAAAATAAATATCGTGAGAATCCACGTTCGTGAAACTTTAATGGGGAAAAAAATTAAAAATCGAATTTTAGTTAATTTTTCCACCAATAAAATTCGTAGAAAACACGAAACGCTGGCGATTTAGAATTTTCCACAAATTATAATAAAATATGAATCACTGTTTTGGCGCCATTAAGACATGCTTCATCCGTTTTTGTATTTGTTATGTTTTGTTAGAGAGTTCTTAAGCGATCCCTTTTATAGTGTACGGGCCTTACTATAAAATCTCTCCTCGGTTCTTTTTTTTGGCTTGAATGTTACTATAACGCTATCTAGTTCGGCGCCAAAATTCCCAGACACGGTAGCGTCATCGTTGCACAAGCTACGATACGTACTAGGGATACTTGCAGTCGATAACGCGTTCTCCGGGAAACGATCTAATATTTTTGAAACTTTGGTTCGACGAACGAAAGAATGCGGATTTCGCAGTGCGCTTTTCGTTCAGCTCGAACCGAATGGAAATTTTCATTTTCGTTGATAAAGCCGAAGCTGTACCTATTGATACCTTTTATAGAAAATTCATTAGAAATGCCTTCTTTAAATTTTTCTCATCGGTTGATTATCAGCCGAGGTATTTATTCGAATACAAATAGGTACCTAGGTACCTATCGATTTCATTACGAATTCATGCCTGCTAAAGTTGACTAATATTTAATGAAACGTTAAAAGCTATCTTTCAACAAGCGTTACTCAACACAAATGTAAACAAATAAAACCCTTGTTATATAGTCGTATACGTAAGTAGGTTTTTCCGAACGCGGTTACATGATTAAACTTATACCCAGTAATTTATAATTTAGGAAATAAGAATAACCCTATGCTGGATTTCTCGATTCTTTGAAACCTCCTATAACTAGCGAAGATTCCTTAAAGCATGGATATTTTGTTCGTTCACTGAACACGAATTCATGGATAGTCACTATCTAAGTAGGTACCTACCTACCTACGTATTTTAAAGCGATGCGATGTGGAATTCGAGACCAGAGAAGGGTTGGTAGCTAAGTACATACTTAAAATGTAAGTACACCGATGTGTAGCTGTGTACATATTGAAATTAATTTCATCAAGAATTATATTCGTTTATTTAATTTATAATTTATTTTTGTAAAGGTAGCTCGATTATATTCTTCATATACGAAATTATCAATTATGAAATTAATTCACGGAACAAGATATCAATCGTTTATTTAACGTATCCATTTTTTATGACTTTAACAAGGTAACTTTTTTAAAGGTGCGGTAAGGTGCGCAGCGTCATATTATGTTTTAACTAGGTATTATAGGTACAGTTTTGATTTCAGATGGATGGCTAATCTCGTAGATTTTTTTCTAAATTTCCCTTAAACTGGCATTTGATGAGTTTTGCGCTGGGAATAGGAGTCAGCCAAAAAATTGACTCCTGACTCCACCTTGACTCTGGAGTCATTTTCACACCTGGACTCCGGAGTCAAACTCACACCCTGACTCTTGACTCCACTTTGACTCCTGACAGAGGCGGTTCGAACACAATTTTTTTTGGGGGGGTATGAGGTTCAAAAATCCCGTATAAAAAATTCAAAATTGCCGAATAAGAATTCAAAAATTCGAGAATTTTTTGCAAAAACAATGCGAAGCAACATCAATAACATCATGGATAGGGAAAAACACAATTTTTAGAGATCAACGTAACAAAAACTTGAAAAGTAACACCGTGTTCAAGATAGGTCAATTTTTAATCTTGCTCAAGCCTGGAAATTAATTCTTGGGTTTTCAAATATATTTCCATTGTTAAAAGCCATTCTTGCTCATCCCTGCTCATGAACAGCAAGATTTCTTGCATGAAAAAATAAATGATTCAATCCTGCTCATGCCTGAATTTTTCCCTCGGTAATTAAAAAACCTATGAAATTTCCTTAGCCTACTTGATTCAAAAGATTAGGTTACAGTTTCAACAGTCCAGGAATTATAGCACAATTTTTACGCTAACCTCGGAATCGTTGGGGGAAAGCTGAATTTTACATTATTTGGACATAATAGCCTATCAAACATACTCCTAAAAGTTGCACCCCCCAACTCGCCGGTTACCACCGCTAGAGGTCAATAACCTTTGCGAATATACG
Source organism: Pseudococcus viburni (assembly GCA_033439095.1). Classification (NCBI taxonomy): domain Eukaryota; kingdom Metazoa; phylum Arthropoda; class Insecta; order Hemiptera; family Pseudococcidae; genus Pseudococcus; species Pseudococcus viburni. The sequence goes on from JAVBJF010000389.1 coordinate 289,744, forward strand.
TTTTTTGAATGTAGCGCAGAAAGGAAGGGTCGGAGAGGGAAAAGGGTGAAATAAAAAATGTTCTACGTGAAATTTCCTACAAACTTGACAGGTTCAGTTGTTCTCAAAATTGCGACATTCGACTTACAGTGGGGGTTAAACTTTTTCAACTTGGAAATTAAAAAAAAAAATTATAATTTTTTTTGTTGAAGTTAGGATGGGCTCGAAAATATGCTGTGAAAAGTTGCATCCGGCAACTTATGAGCCAACCCCATATGAGGTCAATAACCCCTGCGGATATACATTTTTTGACTGTAGCGCCAAAAGGAAGGGTTGGAGAGGGAAAGAAGACGAAATAAAAAATGTTAAAAGTGAAATTTCCTATAAACTTGACCAGTTCAGTTGTTCTCAAAATTGCGACATTCTACTTACATTGGGGGTAAACTTTTCCAAATTTGAAAAAATTTGAAAAAATTGGTAATTTTATGTGTAATTTTGAATTAAAATGGGCTCGAAAATATACTGTCAAAAGTTGCATCCGGTAACTTGCGAGCCACCCCTGTATGAACACATAAAATTACCAATTTTTTCAAATTTTTTCTAAGTTGAAAAAGTTTAACCCCCACTGTAAGTTGAATATCGTAATTTTGAGAACAACTGAACTGGTCAAGGTTATAGGAAATTTCATGTAGAACATTTTTTATTTCACCACTTTTCCCTCTCTGACCCTTTCTTTCGGCTCTACAGACATAAAACGTATATCCGCAAAGGTCATTGACCTCTTGTCGGGGTAACCGGCGAGATGGGGGGGTGCAACTTTTCACAGCATATTTTTGAGCCCATCCTAACTTCAAATTACAAAAAAAAAATTATAATTTAAAAAAAAATTCCAAGTTGAAAAAGTTTAACCCCCACTGTAAGTTGAATGTCGCAATTTTGAGAACAACTGAACCGGTCAAGTTTGTAGGAAATTTTACGTAGAACATTTTTTATTTCACCACTTGTCCCTCTCTGACCCTTCCTTTCTGCGCTACAGTCAAAAAACGTATATCCGCAAAGGTCATTGACCTCTTGCGGGGGTAACCTGTGAGTTGGGAAGTGTAACTTCTAGGAGTATGTTTGGTAGGCTAATATGTACAAATAATGTAAAATTCAGCTTTCCTCCAACGATTCCGAGGTTCGCGTAAAAATGTTGCTATTATTCCTGGACTACATAATGTGAACATGAGAAAAATAAATTTGGCCCGAGCGAAGCGAGGGCGGAAATTTTAAGAAAAAGACCTTAAATTCAAAATGTAATAAAACAATGTTTTAAATTAATCAACTTGAATGAAAAATCGGCCAATTTTCTTCAAAAATCATTCCAGAAGAAATACAACAGGGCCGAGCGCAGCGAGGCCGAAACTTTTGCGAAATTTGATTTCCAAACATCGAAAATGAGTTTTAATGAGAAAAAATTTGATAAAATTAATTGGAATAATTTTGAGGAAAAATACGAAAAAATTTTTTTTTGTAGGATTTGGATTGTTTTTAAATTATGAAAGAAAAAATTCAATAAGCCCGAGCGATTTGAGGAGTATTTAATTTTAGAGTTGGATTGTAATTTTTTAAAGAGGACAGTGAACTTGAAATTTTAAAAGGCTCAGTTTTTCTTTACTTATGCTGCAAAATTTCCAAACGTTTTTTTAATTTGCCAAAATTTCTAAGATTTTGCCGAATTAGGTACTTGAAATCATCGAAATTTTGCCGAATTGCCGACTGGTAATTGACTGGGAAGTATTATACCCCCCCCCATACCCCTACCACGCCACCTCTGACTCCTGACTCCTGCTTGACTCCGGAGTCAATCTATGATCTTTGGGGTTAATCTTTGCCTCGACTCCCTTTCCCTGGTTTTGCGATGAATAACAATCTTTTTGTAGTTTTATTATGAAGTACGTAATTCTCCCCTCCTTTCACCATTCAGTCACCTAGACTACTATAACCATTAATTATTTAATTAATTTCTGAAGAAACGGTTCTGTAAACATTAAACTTCTTCCAAAAATTTAGAATTTTTTCATGGACATTTCATGCTCCTCAGTGGCGTAAATAACGGGAGGGGGGTATTTAGAACCCCCTCCTCCAGAATCCTTTCTGAAATTAATTTTTTATTCGAAAAGTATTATTAACCAATTTGATTGAAATTTGGTATGCATGTTCCTGAAAGATTGGAGAAGTGCCTTTTGCATGTTTTAGCGAGTTTACGATGATGAGTTCCGAGTAATGAGCGTTTGAAATTTTCAACTTGAGGAAAAGGGGAGTTAAACTTTTTTCAAAAAATCGCCGCGACATGCACTAATGGGTGTAAAAATGCACCAGCATACGAAATTTCGTGGAATTTGGTCCGATAGATTTTCTAGAAATCGAGTTGAACACAATGAAGAAAAATGGAGCAAAAACTGCATTCTTGAGAGTTTTGTATACTTTCAATTTTTATTGAACAACTTTGAAATTTTGACAGGTTGGTCAGTTCGACGAGATCTTTAAAATGACGCATCGATTTTTTCACGATCGACTCCCTTCCTTTTGCTTTTCTTTGTTATGTAATGGAAACGGATAATTGAACGTTGTAAAATGTACCTATCCTTTGTATTCTATCAGTGGTGTCGGAAAATGGGGTTCAAGGAATACAATGTACCCCCAAATCGGGAGGTGAGGTGCAATGTATCAAATGTACCCCCAAAATTATATCAAATAGGTATTTTCAAAGCATTAAAGCAAGGAAAAAAAATGTATTTTTTGGACATTATAAATCAAAAATACTACAGAACTGTCTAATTTAATTTATTTCTTAGTTAAATGGAACTCCTTAGCAATTTTGAATATTACATAGAATAAAAAAAATTAATATCCACCATATTTTCTCAAGTTCGACGAAATATGAACATGTCTAATCAAATCTCCTTTACTAACTAAATGTATAAATATGAGATTTTTTTTATTTAGGTACCTAATAACTATGTCTATAATCAAATTTCCTTTTCTTAAAAAAAAAAAAAAAACGGTTTCAATACCTAGAAATCTGACATTTCTGTGATTTTTTAATATTTTGCAATCAATCCCAATACCTAATATAATAAATATGATTAGGTAATATTTTTATAACTTTTCGATATTTTCCAAAATTTTTTCAAGTTTTTAAAAGTTCAACAAAAAATTAGGTATTGTACCTATTAACTGGTTAAAATTTTACCAAGTTGGGTAAAATTTGATCACCCTTTTCATAAATTGACTCCCAGCACTATAACATAACCACATTAATAGGTACGTGGAGGATCCTGACAATAAAGGGGTTAAGAAACCTTCCCTCACGCACCCCCTTTCCCTGACTACGCCCCTTATATGTAATTATTTTTATTTCCTACTCATTGGAAAAATTCACTTCGCCGGTTCTGTTTTTAAAAATTGAAAAAGATATTAAAACAACAATAAGAATTTTTAAGAATAGAGTCAATCATTAGGTGTTTTCAAGACTTGCTACCCCTTCGAAGTATCATTCATTTGTCAGAATGGCCAAACATTAACATTTTACGATGAACACAAATACATTAGCCCCGAATGTCAACATTTCCATAGGTGTTTACAGACGACAAAATGAGAACGCTTGGCATTTCTATTCCCAACTTCGATGGCGAATCGATTGAATACCTTTCGTAAAACTAAAATAAATAGTACATTCAGACAGGTCTATTCATTTACATATAAGTATATCTGTCAACTTGCCAAACGGTAATAAACCAAAGTAAAATTCGCCGGATTCGTCGTCTTTACCTTTTGCAGTACTTATGACCCACATACTACCAATGCATAAACCACCGAATCAACTCATAAAATACATTCTCCCAATAAAATTTGAATCCAACCGAAAAAATTTCAAATTTTTTTCAAACGGGTAACGGCTACCGATAGCTCAAAGTATTTGGACCTCACGCGGAGTTGTTGGTTTTTACTTTTTTTAATAAGAAAGAATAACGACATTCTCATAAATAAAAGTTGAAAAGTAACGAAAAACAACGTCGGGTAATATTTTACACGCTTTTACAATAATGTCTACTATTTTGTTACGTATTACTTTTGGCGAATTTCAACGAAATTCTTAGTCTGCTCTCCGGACGTTGTACGTCATATACCCTAATAGAAGGGAAAACATTATAGCAGCTGTTGTATTCCCTCGTCGTTTGCAAATAACATGTAAATTAGACATAACTGAAACCTTAACAAAACATTCTTTCAACAGAACAATATAACTTGTTTTACCCGTTACCGATACCGCTTTCATCTGTTCTTTTGTTTTCAAACATTGTATCTAATTTTTTTTCAAAAAAATTTCAACGTTTCCTCGTTTCCTCTCAGCTCGTTGGTCGGTTTTGAATATCGTGTCATTTCGGCGAATTTTGAAATGCAAATTTATCAATATGGCGATCAACGATGACGTTTTGGATTTCAGGGGTTGATGATTCTACGCTTCAGGCCAAGATAATTTGAAATCTTTTTTAAATTAAAGTTGAATGAGAAAGTTGGGAGGGGGAGGAAAGGAAAGAAAGAGGGGGGAAATTACAAAAAGATATTTAGGTACCTACCTATCTATTACTTTTTGTTGAAATTTTTAAAAAAAATGAAAAGTACTGACAACTATTTTATTTTTGTTGAAATACACAAGTATGACTTGCTCATTAACAAATTTTGACACATGTGCCACATTTGATGTTTTTGAAAATCTCCATTAAAATTTCTAACCTTCAAAATTTATGGCATTTTATTGAAATATCACATTTTGAAATATCCTTCGAAAACGTTTTTAGGTATTCAATATACTTAAATTGGAATTAATTTAGCAACAGGCATCGAATGTGGCATGTTATTAACAGAAGAGAACCCCCCTCCCCCGCGCCAAAAATGATCTCAACTGATACTAAATTCGATTTTTAATTTTTATACCTTGTACTAAATACGTATACTTGATATGGTCCAAAAATTAATTCGATACCGGATGTCCAAAAAATTCTGGTTCCATGGGGAATTTTTCTTATAAAAATCGCAAGTTGGTAACGTGTAAAATCAGAACATAATAATGGAAGAAATCGAAAAAGAGTAAATTGTCCTTAAAACGAACGAAATATGAGATATTAGATATTTACTACCTACGTTTGTTTTTACTTTTAATGCGAAAATTATAATTTTTCAACTGAATATTTGTTTGTTTACATCTTTCAGAACTACCGATTTTTAAACATAATTAAACATAAAAATTCCAAGGGGTCAGAATTTCACGGGCACCCGGTAGTAGGAAAGTACCTATTGCAATCAAACCAAAACCAAAATTGAAAAATTTCACTTCAAAGAAGGATTTAAAATTACTCGAAAGTTATTGGCGTACTATTGCTCCAAAATTACCCACCTAGGTATCCGCAAAATGTGCTTTGGAATTTTTCTCAAGGGGTACTCAAGGTGTGTTTCTGTCCTCTCCAAAAAAGCTAACAAGGGAGGTATCCCAACTCAAAGTAAAATGAACCCAAACAAAAAAAAATCGAAAGTACATCATAACAGGATTCCGTACCCGAAATTTCAGGTGTTGAAGTTCATTTCTCGATTTTTGGCGAATTTTTGAAATTTCAAACTTGGTACCTCCGCCCTGCGAAGTATGAAAATTTGATCTAAACAACAAAAAAAACTGAAATTTGGTATATACCCTATTTTCGACCTCCCAAATCGATTGGAAGCGGTTTCGAGACGTTTCGGAGCCACCAGAAAATTTTGAAATTTTCCAGCGCATGAGAAAATCCCATAAAAATGGCCCATATGCACTTAAGCACCGATAATCGCGGATTATCCATATTGGTGACCTATTTGATCGATTAAAACATAATTTTCCAAAATTCGTAACTTTGAGTTCAAATTCGCATTTTTGGGCAAGAATTTTTTTTTATGTGCTGGAAAATTCCAAAATTTTCTAGTGGCTACGAAACGTCTCGAAACCACTTCCAATCGATTCGGGAGTTCGAAAATATGGTGTATACCAAATTTCATATTTTTTCGTTGATTAGATCAAATTTTCACATTTCGTAGGGCGGACGTACCCAAGTTTGAAATTTCAAAAATTCGCCAAAAATCGAGAAATGAACTTCAACACCTGAAATTTCGGGTACGGAATCCTGTTATGATGTACTTTCGATTTTTTTTGTTTGGGTTCATTTTACTTTGAGTTGGGATACCTCCCTTGTGAGATGGGATAGGGTTAAAAATGAGTTTAATTTGACTTTTTGGTACAAATATTGTAGTTTCATTATGCTTCTAAAGATGACAAGATGAGTTTTAAGGGAATCAATGCTGGATTTATACACGTACCATCACATACAACAACTTTTTGGTATTCAAGTAGGCATGCGTTGGCCAATCTTTCATTTGAACCAGTGAAAATTCACTGAAGAAATAACTAGAATTAAGTTAGGTACTGAAGAATCAGTGAAATTTCACTGCCAATTAATCAAAAAATGATGATTTAATTAGTGAATTTTTATTTTTTCATATCAATTACCTATTTTTTTTTCAATAGGTAACTACTGAAATGAATCAGTAAAAATCTACATTTACTGTTCAATTAAAGGTTAAGGAAAAAAATTACTGATTCAAAATTGAAAATTCACTAATCGAATCAGTAGTTTTTCATTGATCTCTGCATTGACTCCATTCTGGCTATTTCATCACTGAATTTTCACTGATTTAATTTAAGTGAGCACTAATCTAAAATCGACCCTCATATATACCTAGGTACTCTTCCTTTTGAGATGCCTTTCAATTTATACTTGATGAAAATTTTAAATAGAAATTTCTGATTTAAATGTCAGATTTTGATATTGTCTTCAAACTTTCTACTAAGCTGGCAAATATTTTATTTTTAAAAATTTTAATGAATTTTTTCTGACGAACCAAAACTGAATTGTTGTTTTACATTACAAAAACATTAACTGGGAGGAAATGCGAAATCCTCAATTAGAATTTCCAATCTTCGGGTTTTCTCTACTATGGAGATAATTTTGTTATTTTTAAAAAAAATGTATGCACGTTATTTTTAATGAATGTTGTACGAATGTATTACCATCAATACCAATGAATAATTAGAAAATGAATTCCACGTTTCCTTCACTTTTCAGGGGTTTTTATAATACTACTTACTCGTAAATTGAGACAAAAAACCCTGAAAATTCTGATAGGTAAAATTACCATTTTCGCAGAGTACTTTAAGGTTTGGACTTTACAGAGACACTTTGTCAAAAATTTGTGGAGAAATCGAGAGGGTTGATCCAGCGATTGAATGAGACAAAGGAAGACGAATCAGCAATTTTCCTATTTTTTTTTTGCATTTTCAAAAAATAGTCATTTTTACAGAATATCCTTAAAAACTTCAAGATTTTGAAAAACGTAATAATTATTCACTATAAAAAAATAGAAAAATTTTCACAACTAGCCATTCGGCAATTAGATGATGAAATAATTTTTTTTTCATAAATTCAATCCCTACAAATGAATATTCCAATCGATAAGGCGAAACATTGAAGAAACCGAACATACATAGCAAAGGTCTAGCAAAAGTCTACATAGGTTTAATAGAATTAAAAAAAAATCTCTCAACGTCTTGTCAAAACAATCTCATACTACCTAATGTACCAGGGACCCAGATCTAAATCTATGTATAACACATGGTGTAATGTCTCGTCATTAACATTCATATAACAATTCGCAACGATCGTGTAATACCGCAAATAAGGTACCGTTTAATAAATGAAGAATAATCGTCGACAAAGGATGCATAATATTTAATTTTCATAACAATTTCACCACAAGGACTATTAACGCTCAGATACACATCTTCAAAGGATTACAAACGGTATGCTTGTATATAACGCAAAGGAATACATGAGAACAGAGACATATTCAATACGAATTAATAATAGTTAAACGTAATTAATTAGCTTTGTACTGAGTGGAAACACAGATTATACAAACGCAATAGGTACTCGAATCCGTTTCGAAAAACAAAGCGCGCAAACTGGTCACCAATTAAATAACCCAAACAAATACCTATTATCTGCGTTCTTTCGCTGTAACTAGGAAGCTGTAACAGCCAAAAATAATCCGCGAAATACTCGAAACCAAGGAATTCCAATTCTACCTTCGCAACGTATAACGAATTATACGAGTATCTGCACGAAACCATTTGATCCTTTTCCATCAGCTTGTATTTTTTTTTCACCGCGAAAATGCAAATATTATGCTGAATGAGATATATGAGCTTGTAAACATAAAGAAAGCGGTAATTTTTCTCACTCAATAGCTGACGTCTTTTCTAAAGAGCGTTTAAACTTAATTTAGTTTATGTTTAGGGGAAAATACTGCGACTCAGCTTTAAGTGACTGAAAACAGTTTCGAGTCTGAACTTCATCAATCAGGGGTTATTAAAATTGTCACAATGACGTTTTTCGCGCATAATTTCCGTCCTTTATTCTATACGCCGACCATAATTTTATAGTTTTTTTTTTGTTTGTTCGGATATTTCATTATCATACGAAATGACTCTTTAACTCTGTTGTAGGAAAAAAAATGCTTATATTTTTTGCCTTCTCTTCGGGTTATAGATTTCGAATTGAATTCGCTCATTAACGCATTTTTCACATTAATTTCATTTTCAAACATTGAACGACGTGCAGAAAATTTTGAATACATTTTCGCGTCATTATAGTAATAGGTACTAGGTAGTATGAGTTTTCACTCCTGCACCGCAGATCGTGTAATTTTCCTCATAAAATACATGCGCGTGTATAAACGAACGTCATGCTTGCGAAAAGTGAGAAAACGCTTTCCTTGATCCGGAGTGTCGTTACATTATACCAACAAATTAACATCCTAATTAATTCGAACAACAACGGAATTAATGTCTGGTTGTGCATTATCAAATTCATCATTCGTGTGGCGTGTCTGTGTCGCGTAAATATTTTCGTTTTGGTATTTCTAAAATTATTAGGTACGTGTTTCAAGTGCGAAAATTTTGGAAAAAATTAGGGAATTTGAAATTTTTTTTCCTAGCGACGACTTTTTTTTGAAGGTGATCAAAAAATTGAATTTTTTGCATCAATTTTTGAATGCAAAATTTCAAAAAACTGTTGATTACCTACTAAATTAATGTTATTTATATCGTAATTTGGTTTAGCTTATTTATGAACCAAATGGTCTCAAATCATTTTGATGGGCTAGCACGTATTATAAAACACTTTAACTCTATTCATAAGCTCCATAACATTATGGTCCTAATGAATCGCTTTGATCAAAACTTGATGAATGGTTCAAGTATCGCCTTTCTTGAAACTCTCGAATTTTTCATTCGATATCCTGACTCGGTAACATTGAGAGTAATTTTTCTATCAGTCGAAGGCAAAATGATTAGGTAAGTATCTCTGGCGAATTGAACAATTATTTGGCCGCATAGGTGGAACCAGCGGGGGCTAGAGGGGCTAATCCCTCCCGGACGAGGTTGATTTTCTGACATTATCACTAAGGTTATATCCATATTTTTCCCCCGCTTCTTGAGAAAATTTCAGCTCTCTCTTCATTTACCTATCAAATGTCTTCGACGAGTCCAGCCCCCTCCCCCGATGAATAATACCCTGTTGCGTCGATGCCTGGTCTTGGAAAATTTCTGAAAAATCACACGGTGTCTCTAAATTTGGAAATTAGCGCTATTTTTCAGATTTGAATACTCCAGCTCCTTCCCCTCATTTTTGTCCACTCGCATCATAAATTTACTCAGTTGAACAGATTTTTAAATTTTGATATTAAAAATTACAAAAAATTGACAAATCCGCCTGAGTTTTCCCTTTGCAACCCACACATAAACCATGTAAAAAAATCAAAAAATGACAAGATTTTTTTTTACAAATATATCCAAAATTTGGAGGTATTTTACGTAAAGTACTGGATTGCAAAAAAAAAATGGTAATTTCTTGAGCATTTAACAAAAAATGTTTAACGTCATGTGAGAGACAAGTGACCTTTTTATGCTCCTTTCTCATGAGTACTCATCTGTATTTAGTTGAACTCATTTTTAAATTTTGAACAAAATTACAAAAAAAAATTAACAAATCATCAAATTTTTAAAATTTGGGGGCTCTATCCCATCTTCCTCAATGTTTGTTCCTTCGCATCCCACATTTATTTAGTCTAACATATTTTTAACATTTTATTGAACACTGAAATCACGAAAATAAATCAAAATTGAGTCACATTAGGCATCAGATTTTTATGCAATATTTGAAAATTTTATGTTCATTACTTTACCAAAAGTAGTAATTTTTAATATGCTGTGTTATATAATATCATAAAAAAGGGGGTTTGATTAGCACAGCTTCTAATTGAAGCATTGGTATAAAACTTGAGAATTTTATCATTAGATGAAAATGAACCATCACGGTGAGATGAAACCTCCAAAATTCGAAAAAAATTCTGCGCGTAATAGGAAACAGAAACAGAAACATAGTGAACCAGGAAATACCCGAAGTACTGGACACTAATAACATTTTTGGGTAAAAACATCTATACTATAAAATTTTTTTTTAATTTTCAGCCCTTCTTTTTTAATTTTTTAGAATTTTAATTCTCCTTGATAACCCTAAATCGACTTTTGAAAAAAAATCATGACGATCATTCAGAAAAAAAAATCAATTTAGGCTAGGAGATATGTTTGTTCGAACGGCTGAGAATTTGAAAAAATGACTTTGTAACTTCTTGTTTGATACTCATATATTTTGAGAGAATCCAGTCAAATGTGCATTAAGACATTTTCAAAAATTATTTATAAAAAATGGGTTGGTACTTTTCTTCAATTCTGTAATTTTAGAAGATAACCCCGATTAATTTTTTAATTTTCTAGAAAATATCGAATATCAGACTTCGCATTCTACTCAATGTCAGAATTCTGATTTTTCAATAGTCTAAAGAAATGACTTCCTTCATTTACCTAATAAATTCTTGAAAAATAATAATAATAAAAAGAACAAACACTTCTGCATAGTTTTGGTTGCACGATTCTTTTTAATCTCGTTAGGTTTAAACTGTAAACATACTTCAAGAACCACCCCACCGCGGATCAACGACCACTGCACGTAACACGGCGAATCACTTCTGCAATTTTATTAACGCGAAAAACGCGCCACAGATTTAGAACCGTATTCTTCCTACGAAGACTTCGCGTAGGTTCAACGCAACGAGTATACGAAAAGGTATCTTGGCACGAGACGGATTTGGATTTTAATAAAATGACCAATCTTTTGAAAAATACTTACATTATTTTCTAAATATGTATTTATTAAAGGAAAGCAATATCGTTTCGTGATGTCGAATTCGAACCGATGAATATTATCGTCAACTTTTACATCGCCCTTAGTTAAGTATGCTCAAGCTATCTTGCCAGTAGTTTTTGCCCACGAAATTCAAGTTTAACTCAACTTGGATCGAAATCACGCGAGTTCCAGTGAATGAAATTTTGATGTCTGCTTCTTTACAAAATTCTCGTCCATGATACGTTGCCACAATTTTAAAATAATAACCAAATTAGCGAAAAAAAAGGAAAGTTACACCGGCTTATTTACCTGCTATAACATCGATTTCTTGAAGTGAAAATAATTTTTCAAAAATGTGATAACATATTATAAAGGAAATTTCACTAAACTATCAGAATAATGAATTTTTTTTTACAAAATATTCCCTAATCGCGAAATTATTTCGATCTTCAGTTCTGCTTTTTCAGATAATTGATTCTAATAATTTTTTTTCAAATTTAAATGACTAGCTCCTAATTATTTTTGTCGCGAAATTTTCTACAATCTGGGTCCAAATTTATTTAAATTCCTAAGATGAAATATTTTTAGTTCTAATTTTTTCGATTTCTTTATTCTGTTGTTTTTCATAATTGTATCCAATTTTAAAATCTTTCAACAGTAAAATTTTTTTACAACTTAATTTTTTAAAATTTCTTCCAATTATTGAGTTGGAAGAAATTCTGAAAAATATGAAGCTAAAATTTTTCAAAAAATTCAAAGTTGAAAAAATCGAAGAAAAATTTATAAATAATTGGAAAATATTTTCGAATTGGAAGAAATTTTAAAAAATGTGAAGTTGAAAAAAATTAGAAAAAATCAAGGTAAGAAACAGGCAAAAAATTTTAATTTAAAAACATTTCACAGTTGGAAAAAATTTTAGTAAGTATTAAAAAATTTTCCAACTTCGATTTCTTCAATTTTTTCAAATTCACATTTTTTTTCACTTCCAAATCAAAAATAGTTTTCAAAAGTTTTTTTTACTCATTTTAATAATTTTTTTATTTGAAAATTCTTTAAAATTTTATTCAATTTTGAATTTAAAACATTTTTTAACTTACCTACTTATGGTTTTTCAAAATTTCTTCCAACTCAATAAGAAATTAGAATAAATTTTAAAAAGTAATAAAAAACTGAAAAAATAAAAAGTTAGAAATAGGTACCTATTTTAGGAAATTTGAATATAAAAAAAAATCGCAGATGGATGAGCTTTAAATTAAAATTAGATAAAGCTTTAAAAAAAATATAAAATTAAGGAAATTGAAAAAATTTCAACTTAGATCGTCAAATTAACATTTTCGGCAAAAATAATTAGAAGCTAGTTTTAAATGCTGTTAATTTTGCTTTTTTTCCAAAAGCCTGATTCAATAACCTGAACGTACTCTTAATATTGAAATAAATTTTACACATCATTGCAACAATACCATTGTACCTGAGCATACTTATGTTCGAGCAGTTGAGCTATAAAAAGAAACCCCTTCAATTTCGGATTCTTGTAATACCCGTAGCATTTATTTACACCCTTGGTACAGTAGCCAGCTTAATGAAAACATTTCAACAAAGAATTCGTCGGGGTTGATATCTATATTGCAACGTAATATTCACATTATCGTGTTTTTTGTCCAATTTCATCGACCCGACACGGATTTAAAATACGTTTTTTGACGTAGGTAGCATCTTATTACTCGTAACTCGACCCATACGCCAAAAAAATTAAACCACGATATTTTTCAAAACTACGAAATAATCACGAAGGCAAAAATCACACACTCGTTTTGGTTCAAAAGGGCCAAATAGTTATAATCTTCACCATGCGTAAAACTATCGGCGAATTAAAAGCAGTATTTAAAAGGAAGTGGCCGGTTGAGGATTTATTAGTTCCTTTGGGTAGGTACTGGCGTAGGTACCTCCGATAAAAAAAATAATTACGCCGTCGTCGTTTTCGCTACACACAACGGTAAAGTTAAATCTTTACATCAATAAATAAAATACCGACTATGGTCACGAAAACTTTTGAATTTTAGAGAAAAGAGGTTCGATTTATACGGCAAAGGCTAGCGCATTAATGACGTTGCGGTTATGTATAAAATCGCGACCGAGTGCGAGGGGGGTAAAAGCACAGTAAAGAGTAAATAGAACGAGCCATACGCAGAAAGGGAGAGAAATGAATTTCCAAGATAACTCCCAGTCATTATTCACTGTTAACAGATAAAGCAGCAATAGCTTCGGCTCTACTCAAATATCCGGCACGATATATTTGAATTATTATTCCCTATTTTTAACCCTTATATTCGTTTAAAACTTAAAAACGAATAAAATTTTCGGTTCAATTCGCCAACCAATTGTGTTTTCGTCAACTATAAACTCTTACCGCACATAACCGCCGAAGACGAAGAAAAAGAACACCGGCGCGCGAATAACTTTAAATAACATCTTGGAAGAAGTACGCTTCGCTAAGAAACTTCGACACGACAATCCGAATCGTTTCGCGGTATAAAGCGAAAATTAAATCCGTTTATTTTCGACGTCAAAAATACAACGAAAAAAAAATAAAGATAATTACGATAGGGAGAAAACGGCGTCGGGCGTCGCGCCGTAAAAAACCCAACCACCCTTGAACAAGGGAAAAAATTTAATCATTTTCAAAAGGAAACATTTCGCGTATTTTCTTCGACTGTTATTTTATAATGTAAAACAGAATTACAATGATTTTCTACCTAAAAGGCGGAATAGAAAACCAGTCATTTTTACATACTTTCCTTTTTCTGTCGCTTTTAATCGGATTGTGGTATAAATTCTATCCCCTATATACTACATATATATGAATAAAAAGTAACGGTAATCCGATGCCTCGTGCAAAAACTCGTTCGTTCTAGTTGCAATAATTCGATTCTGAATATCTTTCCTTCGCTTTGAGTGATTTCATTCAAAGTATCAACCTATATAATGCTACATTTCGCCAACATTTATAACTTTTCCAACAATTTTTATCACTTCAAGTTTAAATTATTTGCGCAACGTACGTAGCCGTCGCGTCTTCGAACGATGCAGCATGCACCCGCCTTTCTTCTATTTTCATCTCCGGGGTATAGAGGTACCTACACCTACGTTATACGTACGTTTGAGTGGAAATTTCCCATGTTTGAATGCATTTTATAATATGATGCCGATATATTTCGATGTAAATTTATGACATCCAAATTCCAATGTCAGATCAAGAGTTTAATTTACTTATTGACTGGAGCTTTCTGACGCACTTTCGTGCTTCTTTTTGTATTTCTTAACAAAAAAGGGATAATATTTTTGGATCAAGAGTATACGAAAGAGATAGGGCCAACTTTCCCGTTGGAAAAACTTTGAAAATTATGAATTTATTTGGGAATTTATTAGGTAGGTAGGTAGGTACTTACTTATTTGTTGAAGGTATTGGAGGCATAATTTGAAAAATTATTCAGTTATAAAATTAGGTATCACAGTCTGAAGTCTTAATCAAAAAAATCAGCTAATAAAATTTTTAGTAAATTAATTCCATGAAGGAAAATGTGAGATAAAACATATTTTTTTAAATGGGCAAATTTTTTTTGTAAAAAATTAAAAAAAATTAACGTCAAGCTCAATTGTCAAATTTTACCTCCTCTCCTTCTGATAATGTAGGCTTTGGCTCATTTAGTTCCCTCCTTCCAAGACTAAAATAAGGGAGGCAAGGGGGCAACTTGTCTAATAATAAATTTATCAATCGGAAAATTTAAGGTTAAGTTGAATTATCAAAAGATATGATTTTAAAAATTGAAAAAAGTAAGTCAAATGATAGTGAGCATAGGTAAGCGCACCCAGAAATTGTGTAAGGGAGGGGATCAGTTTTGAGAAAAATGGGGGGGGGTCAAAATTCAATGAAAAAATGAAGTAACCTGTTATTTCAGTGGGACTGGAGTAGTTGGAACATTTTCAGTAGACAGATAATACTTACATAGGTACTTACAGATTTGAGCGAAAAAAAATTTGAAAAATGACGAGATTTTTTGATTTTTTTAGTCAAAATTACTTTTTTGATAACTGGGGCATTGACTAAGAAATTAATAATTTTTGACCGAAAAATCAGTGAAAAATCACTTATTTCACTGATTAAAAAATACAGAATTTTTTCAAATTTCAACTGATTCAAATTTAGAGAGTGACACGTTTATCCAAGAAAAAGTTACTAAAATACTGCCCAAGCGAAGCGAGGGTGAATTTTTTTTGAAAAATCATACTCTTTTTTGACATTTTCATTCTAAAAAATCTTGTTGAGCTGGGGGAGGGAGGAGCTTGAGTCCCCTGAGCCCCCCTTGGTGCACTTATGATAGTGAGGATAGTTTGCCTTACCACAAAATTAACATTTTTATTCAAAGAATTGGGTTTTGAGTTGAAAAATTTGCAAAAATGATGACTTGAAGAAAATTATTTCGATATCGAAAAATTAAGAAAAATTGGAAAAAATTTGAATCAGAACTTAAATTTTTTTAGCCCCTTCTTCTTCCTCAAATATACTAACATCGATTTTTTTCTACCTCCTTTCATATATTATATGTAAGTATATATATTTTTTGGTTCGTCCATGTTTCACATTTGGGACATTTCCTAAAATTCTATTTTTTTATCTAATCCTCGCCAGAGAATGAAAGCAGAGAGCAGAAGCAGTAGTTTGACTTCTGCCAAAATTAAATCTTTAATCAGAAAAATTTAATTCAAATCAAACATTTGCAAATGTCGTGAACTTTTTTTAAAGATCTGTCGATATGAGTTTTTTTTTCAATATGCTGCAATAGTTTTTTACATTACCTAGGTACATATTTTTGTGTACTCTGAGTTAGTGCAATGCATCAAGCTGGGTGAATTGGGAGTGCGGGGAAGGGGGCAAAAATTATCAAAACAATTTCACTTAAAAATCAACAGATGAGTTTTCGGCAAAACGACTGTGATTTTTGTAAGTTAATCAAATGTCAAAAAATATTGTCCATTAGTGAACAGACTGATGATTTTGTGTCTTCGCCTTTTTGACACCGTCGAAAAAGGGCCAGAAAGAGAACGTAAAAAATTCTGCACTTGGACACCAAAATTCTCTAAAAATGATAACCCAAGTAATTTAAAATTGCAGAATTTTAGTTTCTTGAAATGTCTACCAGTGGTGGAAGAGAGAGTGCAAAATATCGTTGAAAAAATAATTTCTTTGAGATTGTAGTAGGTAGGGTGATTAGAAAAAAAAACATCATATCCTTAATTTTGACGAAAATTGTTGAGACAATGTACTTTGAGCGGAGCACCTCCCAAAATGATTTTGAACCATCTACCCTAAAAAGTGATGGAGCTTGGAGACCTTTAAGTGGTATAATTTTGTAAAAAAAAAAACACAATTTTTAGCCTCTATTGAGTAGGTAGTGTTACTTGCTGGGAATCTGGGATATTTCCTAAAAAATTGCAGTTCGAGTTTCTTTACCTTGCTGATTTAACGACCTTGAGATTGTATACCATATTTTGCCCTGTAGGTAAAGGTACAGGGAGTATGAAAAGTTGTAAATCGTGAATTTAAAGATTTTTCAATTTTTACTGAATTCAGATCCCTCGCTCAAATGCCTGAAAATTGCGTCAAATCCCCTTTTTCAGGCTCGGTGAGGCGCGGGTGCAAAGGGTGCATTTGCAACGGACCCGATTTTTCTCCAAAAATTTCAACGGTTCACAAAAGCCTTCAAAAAAAAATTGTAAAATGACAAGAAAAATGAGCAAAAAATTCACCTTTTTATGCTAAATTTTCAGTGTTTTCCAAATTTTACCAAAAATTTTTGTCCTTGCTTTGCTCAGGCTATGTATGTTCCATATTATCAAAATTTTTATTCGATTTTGACCCAAAGAACGAAAAAATCCCCCTCCCTTTGTTTCAGTATGTCACTTCAGATCCACGCTCAAGTTTATTCGAGTAATGAAGATAGCTTAAAAAATGGTCTGAAAAAACAAAGCCCACAAAAAGCTCTGTATCGGGCCCGCATTTTCTCTCGCCGGCCTTGCTTTTTGTCACTTAGAATGATTTTTGATGAAATATTTCAAAAAAGTGGCCATGGTAAAGATACCAGCTACATTTTAACCACGCAATTTTACAAAATTTAAATCGCTCATTCAATGGCTTAAAAAGTAAGCCATAATTTTTTTTTTGAAAATTTTTCGAGGCAATACTGCAAATTTAAATTTTATAAAAATCGTATAAATCAAAATTCAGTTGGCAGCTCTACCATGAATTTTTTTGAAAAAATTCATAAAAAATTATTCTAGGGAACAAAAAAAAGAATTTAACTCAATTTTGATGTAGATATTTGAGTGATTCAAATTTAGTACATAAAAATGAAAAAATCTTGTAATTCACAATCTTAAAATTTTCAACTTCTTTGTAGAAAGCAAAGAATGGTATCCGATTTCAAGGTCAATGGTGCAAGGAAGTGTAGAAACTTAATTCGCTCCTCTTTAAGGAATACTCGAGATTCCTATTAGCAGGTGGCACTACTGAAAAATAGCGAAAAACTTCATTTTTCTTTGGGCTAAGGAGCTCAAAAATTTTCAATGGTTCCTCACTCAAATCAAACTAAACTACTTACTTCACAGATTTTTTAAATTAAAATCCAGGATTTTTTCGACCCACCATCATGTAGGTAGGTATATGTACATATGAGCTTTCTTTTAAAAAAACATTCCGCAATGTCTCCGCATCACTTAAAGAATCCCACAAAAAAATCCCTAATAATGAAGACAGCTTGTGAAAAATGTTACCCCTAAATTACTCGTCTAGAGAATTCACCGCTGGTGAAATCGCCATCAGCCAAGCTCTGCTTGGAAATAATTCTCACACCTTTAAAAACAACGCTAACGTCACGTCGTATTAATTTTCATTATATCTCGCGCAGATTTGTCTAAATTGTCTGGAAAGGAATGACGTATTAGAAAATAATGCCAATACCGCGGTATACACAAAAGAAAAAGAAGCAGACTGATTGATCGGTTAGATTGAAATTTCTTTTTTATTTAACTCGGGTATCATTATCGGGTGATTTCAAGTTCCGGTATATGGTTTGGCAACACCGCCGGGCTAAATGGCAAGTCCCGTTGAGACGTTAAGAAGTGTCTGGTGCTTTCACCTTTCCTTTGGAAATGATTGATGAACCGCATCAGAAACGCCTAGTTTAAAAAAACTTATCCGCCTGTCAAAACGTTTTCCCGAAGAAAAACACCGATATGAGAAACAAAAGCTAATGACAAATTTCTGACTAATATAACTCGCGGCGTTTTAAACTTTAATGATATATTTCGTAAGTGAAGGGTTTATTTTTGTTTTTCATTTTTTTTTTATCATCTCGGAAGAAAAATGCGTAGTTAAAACTTTTATCTCTTCGTAAGCATCATACTCGATTTTTTTTTGAAAAAATTAGGTAGGTACTTGATTTTTAATACCACAAATCATTTATTATACCTACCTAGCCTAGGCACTCCAATAACAACACACCACACATGTCTTTTCATTCGCATCGTGAAAACCATTTCGACGCCTTGAATAATGAATATGGAATCTCTCGCAAGTCTGGTGAAAATTCACTCTAGATTTTTTATCTTAGTTCTCGGCAAGTAGGTAATCGAGATCCAAAAATACCGTGCGGCTCATATGCAAATGAAGACGGCGAAATCAAAGTACAATAGGCGATACACAAAGCAAACAACAGGTATACACCGGAAAAAGGTAGAAGCAACGAAACGTAAAAGCAGTTCAACATTAGAAGAAGAGGAAAAAGCACTTAAAGCAGACCTGTGTAATACAGTTTAATAACAAGTAAATGCATGCACTTAACGAAAGGTTTGATGTTGATGATGATAGAGCTTCTATCTTTCTCACTTCTCTTTATCTCCATTCGCTCCTCATATTGTATTATGTAAATTAATAGACCTTTGCTCTTCGGAATCAATATATGCTTCATTATGTCTACGACGATGTTTACAACAAATTTTCTAAAACGGACTATTACGTACATCTTGAAAGGTTTTTATACGCAGAAAACAGCTACTGCTACTGCTCTTACGTACCTAAGGATTATTCATAAGTGACGAACGATATAAAAGCTTTTATATTCTTGTCTCTTTGGAAAAATTTGTCAAAGATTGTTTAAGGTTTAACTTTTATACGTGTCATTATTTTCGAAGCTTCGTGTTTATTCGCGTAATTAAAACTAATTTCAGCAAAAATACTACCACCTGATGATATTACGTGTACGTAATATTAATTGCATATTTTCTACATACCAAAAAATTAAATGATTTTGTTTCGCAGAGGGTTACAGAGTAGGGGTGATCGTTTTGTGTATTTTCTCGAAGGTGTCTAAAAAGTTGTACTTTTGGACCTTGGAACGACGCGATGTGATAAAAATTTCACCACCCTAATTCCACATTGACCCCTTCCATCAGATCATAAAATCTGATTCTGTTCTAAGAAATTTTTAAAATTGGGGAAAAATTTATTTTGGTATAGATGTCTCATTGTCTCTACCCAAAAATACCATTGGTGGCATTTTTCCATCATCACCTTATTTTTCACGGAATCTTAAGAAAGATCTCTTTTTTCAAATATTTTCAATATTTTGTAAGAAAATCGAAAACTTTTTTCGAGAAAATTTTCTCAGGAATAATGTTAGTAATTATGATTATTTTTGTGTGACCGAAAGTAAACAAGCAGTTGGCTTTAATGTTCTTTGTACATTTTCTGACAGATGAATATTTCCGTAATATTAAATTATTGTGAGACGTTGTAATCTGCATGCCCGCTCTATCGTAATAAACTCATTTTTAGTAAAAAGTCAATTTAGTACTTCCTTTTTCGAAGACGAATATTTTCATGAAAGGGTCAATTATGAGGGTCAATTGTCCTGCAAAAGCTTTATTCGGACTTCTAAGCAAAAAGGGACCTATGAGAAAAATTAAAAACTTTGACTCCACCCACCTATTGCCATAGCAAACATACGATATTAGTACTTTTTTTGACTCGTTGATCAATAAAGCCTGAAATGTCACATTGGGCTTATCTGGAATCGGGCCTTATTTGTACAAAACACCTTTTTTAATCCATTAACATTTCAAAATGTGGAAAAATGCATTCCGCATGTTTTTCCAAAGTTGAAAAAAGCATGGAAAATCAGCGCTAGCGATTTTTCAAGAGTTAAAATAGTCATACTATCATCACTTCAGGAAAATTTTTTTGAATTTTTTTTTCGATTTTTTACCGAATATTTAAGATAAATTAATGTTTTCGAGGATCCCTAAAAAATAATGGTATTTTTGGAAAAATATGTAAGACCACTTTTAAAACAAAAATTTTTAAAATTTGAACGAAATCAGATTTGGTGGGGAGGGGTAACAGTGGAGTTAGAAGGGTGAAATTTTTACTGTGTTCTTTTGAGGTCCAGGCATAACTTTCTAGCTACCAAAAAAAGTGCAAAACAATCACCCTATTACATAATCTTTATAGATTTTTCAATTTTTTCAGAATTTATCGAAGACAATTTTTTTATGAAAATTTCTGGCAAATGTTTCGTTTGCTCGATCACCTTTTTTTTTTTTTTTAGAGTTTCTCAATACAATATTATGAAAAAACACACCAATTAAAAAACTAAAATTGAAATTCTTAATATTGCGGTTGAAAAATGTTTAAAAATATGTTTTACTTCTATTCGTAGCATATCGCGGTTGCGGGGGGGGGGTCAACTCCATTTTGTGACTGAAAAGTTGAAAAAAGACAGAATTTATGCTTTTAAATGTTTTCTTCTGTAAACATTTTCGCCCAGATGCAATAATTTTTTTAATTTTATTAAAATAGGTACAGACAGTTGTATGCTGCTATGCTCTCCCTTCCTATCGGTAAAATTTCATTTTTAGTCGAAAAATTCAAGTTTGAGTGGACTTCAAAAATTTTTCGAAAGGGACGACTTGTTTTATAGGAAAGGGTATGGTTGGATGAGGGGGTCTAATCTGTCCTGGAAAGCTTTTCGAACGATTCTAAAGCCAAAAAGTGGACTCTATCGAGAAACAATTTTTATAAAATCTTTGGACTCCCACCCCACCTACTTTTCGAGATTAGGCAAAAACGTGTTTTTCCGGTTTTATTTTTTTCCTCGCGTTGATTTCAAGATAAAAAAGCTGAAATTTTTTCTATGACTTCTTACAAATAAGGGTTACTAACAGAAATTTTTCCAATTTTTTTCAATCATTACTCTTTGAGTTACCTATGCGGGTTTGAAATTTTAAAATCGCCATATCGTTCGAAAAGCTTTCCAGGGCAGCCTCCTTATCCTTCCATGCCCTTTTCGTTTGAAGTAAAATTACATGGGAAATGTTTAGAAAAATTCTATTTTAGTGAGCATTTTTTAATTTTTTTTTACTTCCCCATCCAATAAGACAATTCTAGTTCGTACTTGATATCAGTATAAGTGTAAAATAAAGTTGGTCAGGTTTTTTTTTTTTGCAAATTCATTAGAAAATTTTACGAGTACCTACATTCGTGATTTTTACTATCAATATTCATTTTATTTTTGATGTAACGTGAAAATGATATGATTTTGGAATATTATTTTTTCAGAAGAGGACGAAATCAATCTCCTTATATGATATCATTACCTATTTTTGAATTTTGTATCTACCAGTTTGGGAAAGTTCAATTTTTTGAAAAAATGTTATAATTTATGTCTAATTAAGTTCTAAATAGCTATTGAAAATAATGATAATTCCATTTATCTACCTATCAATTTGAAGGAATTTGCCATTTGCATTATGCAGTCAAGTGATCCTAAATACATAAATTTAGGAATCTGAGTCTCCCTCCTCACAAAACATGGTAAAAAATTAAGTTCGTTGTGATGATCAATTGGTCAGATTGATACATTTTCGGAACGTAACGTTTTTTTTTTTTCGTAATTTAGAGAGAAATCGCTCCACATTGCCTTGTGTTGATCTGAACGAAGGGTTGCCTACGTGTAGGTCGGCAAAGGACAATGTCAACGCTGTACTCAAAATATCTGAAAAGGGTTGAGTGGGGGAGACAGTATTGCCAATTTCACGAAAACTTGATTTTTTTGTAAATTTTTGGCCCTTTAAAATTTTTGATTACCTACCTAAGCAAAATTTGCATGCAATGATTTTTTATCATTATCTCCATCATATGCAACTGTTAGTTTTTAAATAGGTATCTCAATTTTTAAAATTTTCGAAATTTTGGGGTTGAGATTTTTTTCAAAAAGTACAAAAATTGAAAAAAGTCCAACATTTTTCAAAGATTTGTGACCAATGAGGGATGAGTTCATATTTTCTAAAGGGAATGGAGCTCCAGCGTCGTAAATGGGGTTTCATTATTCGTTGGGCCTTATTATTTTTTTACGAAGCAATTTTCACGTTCCGGAAATTTTTAGTCACCCTGTACTATATGCCTGACAGTTTAGTGTACTCTTTATCAATTTTTTCAAAATTTTTTTATATAATTGAACAGTGGCTCAATTCTTAACGTTTTCCAAAAGAAAATTTTCGGAAGAGCTAAGACCAGCTTTTAAATATATAGGTTATTAAGGGTAAGGTGCCCCATTATCGCCCACTTTTTTTTGAAGTCTCACCATTTCAAAAGTTTAAGGGCTGGAAATGTCATTGATGGCTTAATGGATACCTACATCCTTCCCCTACAATTGTGGAAAGCCCCGGGGCCATCCGTTGAAATTTAGTATTTTTTAGGAATTTTTTTCTGAAACATGTCAAAATGCGAGGTCGAAATTTTGGGTTCCTAATATCGACCACCGACTGATTTTGTCCGGTATGAACGAAATCTACTGTAAAACATTTTTTTCGTGTTCCTCTTTCACAGATGAACAATTTGAGACCAAAATGACAACCCTACGACCAAAATTCGAAAAAATTGAAAAAAACAAAATCGCTTAAAAACAACAAATTACATAAGATTTATAGGTGGTCGATAATGGGACACACCATAAAAATGAACTTTGAGTGATTTTTTTCTAACTTAAAGTTGTAATTATTAAAATGTGATAATTACATCAGAAACTTTGAACTTTTTCAATTACAAAAATATTAGAAACATTTAATTCAATAATTTCAAGAAAGAATTCCAAGGCGTGCAAGCAATTTCTAAAAAAAGTTTTTGGCCTTCCGAATTCTTCTTTTCTATTTTTCTCCGCGAGTTTTGGCTTTCAGGATGTCGGAGTGGTCTTATTTTTCCGGATTTTCGATGAAGAATATGAAAAAAAAAAATTCGGCTCGCTGTCGCCCATAGCGCCGGAGATAGACGAGGTGGTCGACATTGGGCAGTAGGCGATAATGGGGCACCTTACCCTTATTATTTTGTTTTCGTATAATTTCATTATCAGTAATTCCGAAATTGCTAACTTCTCAAATACATGACTACTCCGAATATTAATACTCATATTTTTGTTTTACTTACTATCTTTCGAATTTCAGGACAAAAAATACTCCTTCAAAATTTTTAATCTGCGATTGTATCAATTTGTTGTGATAATAAGTGGAGAATTGTGGACTGCACCGTTATAGAAGAACTCTCCCAAATTAGTTCTAATATTGTTTCGAAATACTAACGTTCATCTGGTTAGTTTCCTTAGAAAATCAACAAAATGTTTAAAAAACTGATGGGGAAGGAAAAATTCCCATTTTCTATGATTTTTGTCAAAATACTCAAAAACACAACTCCATGTAGATTCAAAATTACTAGCACATTGCGCAATTAAAATAATAAGGGTAGGCAAACATTTACTCTCAGATATGAGAAAAATCGTCTAATTACTGGTTTCAAGGAGGTAGTTCGTTATGAAACACTTCAGAAGGGAGAAAAAGGAAAAATATCGGTGAAAAACGTCGAATTGTTATACCTAGGCACAGAGTACGTACACAACGTAAAATTAAAATTCGAAGAATAAATCGAAACCCCTACATTCGTAGAAACCTAGCTATACCTACATTTAAATTAAGTTTTAATTAAATACGTAGCAAATAATATTAGAAACATAGGTGTCCGTCTCCCTGTCCCAACCAACCGACTAAATCACGCGATAACACAATATTTTCAAATATCGCACGGAAATTCAGCAATCTGCACGTGGCTAACCAGTAATTTCGAAAAAATTGAAACTCGATAATCCATTACGTGATTAATTAATTCGGACACTAATAAGAGAAACGTCTAATTAACCCAAACACCGGCAAGATTTCATAACAAATTTTATCAACTACTAATAAAAGTTAGCTTCGTACTTCTAATTTCATATTACGAAAAGGGTTCTAAATACCTACGCCTACGTGTATTTTTTTCTTTCGAAAAACGCATCAATTTTTTATTTTAAAAATGAATCCAATTCATTCGAGACCAAACTCATATATACTCAGAGCAGTGATAAATCTTCTTTCATTTGATCGTCGGGCAAAGTTTGTAAAGTCGTGGTACATTCGGCGATATTTAACAAGGGAATTTGAAAGATCTATTTATTAAATCAACAATTACCCGACGAACATTTTTTTTCTGGATTATTCCTATAAACGTATAAAGGTTGTGGACATCGCCAAATATATTACGAATTAAATTTTTAGCCAAATCTGAGGCAAGATATTCCAAATAGGTATTGGAAATGTGCGAGTCTCATATAAAACTCACACCGCGTCTAATTCATCAAACGTAATTTAATCCCTTTCCTTGGTGAAAAAACACATCGGGGTTCGTATATGGTAGATCGCGTGCTGTGTTTGTTACTAGATTTAAAAAAATAGACTTCTTGCCTTTTAGAAATTTAGTATTTTTTTTTCTTTTTTTAGGAAATCGTAAAGAATGCTGACCTTCGTCCGAACCGTAACATTAAGGAAGTGGAAGCATACTAAAACAACGAAAAGGGAGAATAATTTTCATCTTATCTGAGGGAAAAAGGAAGAGCCAGTAAATGGACTGTAATGAAGACCCAGGTGAAAGAGCATCTACCACTTAAGGGTCGTTTGGCGTGATTATAGTTCATCCATCAAGTATGTAGACGATACTACTGACAGTGAATTTAACGCTTTTTACGGCAGCTTAAATATTACTCGAGGAAATTTATCCAAAATGCAATATCGAATAACTATTTTTATAATCCGTAATGAATGTTTATATCATTTCAAAATAAACAAAAAAATTATCCAATTTGTGGATTATATTTATCATCTGATTAATTAGAATAAAAGTACCAACCTACTTATTCATTATTGGATTTTTTGGAGGTGACTCGTGCTATAAATATGGTGTTTAGGTTTTTTTATGAGCATATCAAGGTCTCGAGAGATATTTTTAATTAAACCAACTTCGTGGTAAATTTTGATGCCAATTTTTTTAGGTACCTGTATAATTGATGTTTTTGTTGGTGACGAATGACGAATAGGAGCCGATATCTAGTCAAAGGAGACAGAGTTGGAAATATTTTAAAGATGTAATCAATCTGTCGAGTGCAGAGCTGCAGGGACGTACTGATGGGGGGGGAGCTTTCCCCCTGGCGGAATTTTTTGCTCGTGAGTTGGGAAAATTGAACATTTCAACACATTAGTTGGGAAAATTTGTCATTTTCCCAACTAATGAAAAGGGCCTTTTTTGGGCATTGAACACACAATTTTTTTTAAAATTTTTGCCCTCGCTTCGCTCGGTCATTAACAAAATTACAATTATATGAATTATTTCAGTCAATAAAGCAAAAAAAAGTTTCCTCCCTTGAAAATCTTTCAGTTATTCCAAGTCTTTGTACTCACTTTCCACCCTCCGAAAAAACCTTCCGACGTTATTGTATCTACTTGATAAATCAAGTTGGAAAATTTTAAGCTTAAAAATTGAAATCAGGGGCATCGAGAAACCTCATTCTAAGTCCTAGAAAAAAAAATTGGTGGAAACGTCCCTTTTTAGAAATTTGATCTATCCGTGAAATCACCTCCCAAATCTAAATTTTTAAAAAACTTTGACCTCGCTACGCTCGGCCTGATTGTTTTCATATTTTTCCTTTTTCATAATTCAAATCGGGAATTTTAAGAATTTGAGTTGGGATTTTCATCAAATCCCCCCCCTCCCCCTGGGAAATGCCTTCGGTACGCCAGTTGTGAAAAATTGTCCTATGAATGAAAAAGAACACCAATTCATTCAAACGAATAACTAATTTGAAAATTATAAATAATTATAAGACAATTCGTGCACAAAAATATTCAATTTTTATGCGAAAAAATTTAAGAAATGAACGATGTTTGCAGGTTGCGTACTTATTCAAATGAAAAATAATTTAAATTCATTTTTTCTCTCACTAATCGAGCACCGAGAGAATTTTCGACGAATATTTCGCCATTTTATAACAAAATTACCTCGCAAAACAATTGAAATTCGTAAGTACTCACCGTCGATAAAAAATATCGCCAAGATCGACGCGAAACGGAACGTGTTCCAGCATTCAAATTTTTTCTGTTTCATATTGGAAGACGAGCAGTACTTATTTAATTATCATTATCGAACAAACTTTAAAATTTGATCCCGACACATTATTTAAACATCTGAAACGTATAAATTGAAACAATATCGTTAAACTTTATTCTTTGTTGAAAAATTCTAAGGATAAGGGAGTCCTAAAATTTATTCCAAAAAATTTTACACGAATTTTATTCAAAAGTTTATAATCTTCAATTATTTTTTCAAAGGGTCAGACAGAAATTTCAATCATGAACAATTTATTTCAACCTAATTAGATAGGTAAATGCCTTTTAAAAATTTTGCGAGTAGTTATGGCATATTTCGATTTTTTTTATACACAACGTCAAACGTTTTAGGAGGACAAATTTAAAAAAAAAATAATTACAAAAAACTTCAATAATTGCAAAAAATTGAAAAAACACCAAAGCAATTATGTTTTCTCTCAAAAATTTAATCAAAATGTATTTTTTTATTCAAAAAAATTAGCATACTTAATTTAGAAAAATAATCATCTATTTACCTTTTTCGTTACATTTTACAAATTTACGAAACTTTATAAAAATAATAATTTTTATTACGAACGCGATGTTTTTCGAGGAAAAACTAGAAAGAAGTATTAAACTCCTACCTAACCATACGCCGTACAAAGGCAAACTGCGGTATGTATAAAAGTCAGTCACTAGGTTTGTCTGAGACTGTAATATCATCATTCAGGGGTTGGCAATATTGTTCGAAAAAAGGCGGGAGCATTCCAGAGCGCAGCTCAGATTTCAGTTTCACTCCTCCCTCAATCAATCATTGTCATCATTTTGAATTTTTTTTCCAATTTTTAAATTTAGTAATAGATTTAAAACGTCGAATTAATATTTATTTTATGAAACCATTTCGCCATTTGAAACTCGGTTTAATATTACTGAGTGCAAAAATCACAAGACGAATTTTAAAAGTTCATTCTTCTCGACAATATAAAGGTAGGCGATGGAAAGGATTTTATCATACATCACATGCATTTGCACGATGCTACACAAACTTTTTTCTTCTTTTTAATCTCTTCAATCTTGAAGGAGCAAAAGGCAATTAAATTGGAAAAAAACTTGGCTGGCAGTGTTACAGAAGTAATCAGATTTATTGGCACTGAAAACAATATACTTTTCGAGTCGTACGTACAATTGTTCCCTTCGATAATATGTTTTCCTGTAGATTTAATTAAATAAGTACATATATAGATTCTTTTTGATTGAATTATTAGTAATCAATATAGACATTTACATCATTTAGCAGAAATTTCAAAAAAAAGATGTTATGGGTAGGTAAGGTACCTATTGTTTTCATTATCGTTTACACGATGGTGTGGGATATTTTATTCATTCAAAAATTGAAAAAAAAACATGCACCTACTCAAAATTACGTCTAGTCCATTGACGCGTACACAACCGCCAGGATTTGTTAAAAATACTAAATTTTTTAAACTTCTGAATATCAATAACTTTTTTTCGAATATTCAATATATTCCATGAATTTCAAAAGAATTATTAAAGTTTACGAAAAGTTTATTATTCTATCTGTGCCTCGGTCTGTGTTTCAAAAGGCGAGTTGGCAACTTTTTCCCCACTCATTTATAAAAGGAAACGCGATCACAGTCAGATCAAAACCTCACAACTTTTCTTTCTTTTTAATTTTGATACTCGTATTTTACACGATTTTTTTAGTCAACATTTTCATTCCGGGCACGGAGAATGTTTAATATTTTCTTTTATTTGTCAAAAATTACGTAACACTAATTTAAATGCCGAAACTTTCGGCGAAAATTTAAATTTATATTTATCGCTAAATAAAAAAACAATGTGAAGTTGATTTCCTACCTAATTTGTCAACGGGTGATTTTTAATTCGCTTGGGTGAAATTTAATTTACATTTATTATTCAGCGACGAGTCGACGATTGTTTTGAAAAAAAGTTTTTGTAAGAATGGTTTGAAATTTCCGAACGTACATTTTCATTCGATTTCGTTGAGATATTTTTTTAAATTTTGGATTGAGTATAGGTAGGTATTCTGATTTAGAAAATTATGAAATTGAAGATATTTTCAATGTTTTTATCTGGTGGGAGAAAATTTTTAATTTGAACCGTTTTAGATAATGCTTCATAGAAGGTTCAAAGCCAAGAAGAAAAACTCTCAGTTACTTCACAAAATTGTTTATTTCTACGAGAAAATGATTTCGACTCCCCTCTCCCTCCTCAAATTAAACAAAAGTTTACATGAATTATTCTTGAAGAATCAGAAAAAGAACGAAAATAAAAATCTAAAAAATGCCAAAACAAAAAATTCTTCATTTCAACACATCTCAACAATAATTGTCACTCAAAAAAAGTTTTGCCTCTTCAGATGAAAATTTAAAGTAGTTTCAAATTGGTTCAAATTACCATTACCTATCTATCAAGTTGAAAAAATCATCAAAAGTTTAAGAAATTTCAAAAATGTTTATAACTTTTCATTGCAGTGTTTTCAACAGAAAATGACGGGGAAAAAATTTAAACTACCTTGCATAAAACATGAAGATTTGTTATTTCATAAAAATCTATCAACAAAGAAACCACTTGAGGTATCCGCTCCCGATAGGAAAAAGACTTCCACTTTTGGAAAGGTATCTCCTAACATTCTCGTAGCCAAAATTTTAGCTGCCCAAGTTTATTTCATCAAACTAGATGAAATTTTAGCCCTGACCAAATATTGATCTTGAACCCAGCCCATTTTAAATCATTCTGGAGCGTTCTGCGCAATTTTGCTGGAAAAAATTAAATTTGCGCTGAAGACTCTTGAATTTCTAGAAATGGCCAAATTTGGTTTCGAAAAGTCGATACTCGGGAAATAAAGTTCATCGATTTGATCATTTTCAATAATTTCAGCCTTTTTTCATTTAAAAATCGGTCATCAAAAACGTAATTGCTGCAGTCACTTCAAAAACCCCACAAATCCGGAGTTGTGGGGTTTTCACTTTTTCAATGATTCTGATGCTATGAGCTACGCTCTATCTGATGGCGATGGAACAATAAAAATAGGTAGCTCGGAAGTCGCCTATTCATGACTTCAAATATTTGAGTCATTTCGAAAACCCCACAACTCCTGTTGTTATGGGGTTTTCGAAAGAGTATTTTCACCCAAAATCTCAAAAATGCAGTTAAAACTTATTTTAGAGGCGTATTTTTTTTGTAAAAAAAAATCACCTTTTCCTGTTTTCTAAAATTTCAATGAAAATTGAAAACAATAATTTTAAAGAAAATTTTACATTGTATTCGGTTAATAAATTGATTTTTTGCAGCATTTAAGTCATTTTGGGTTTCAGAATGCATCAATTTCCTTAGTTATGAGCGATTTTTTTTTGAAAAAAAAAAGTCATTACGAAAACCCCACAACTCCACCAAGTTTGCCATAGAATAAAATGACTGTTTATGGCTTTGAAGTTTTGGGAATTGTCAAGGCGTGTTTAGCATGACATACGCTCTACAAATTGGCTGAAAAGTCTGACATTTTTGCCTAAATACGAAATGCGCAGTTTTTTTCGTTTTCTGAGAAATGAAGTTTTATGGAATTGTGGGGTTTTTGAAGTGACTGCATCAATTGAGGTGTCCGCTTGGAAATCACGCCAAATATTGATTTCCTCGTTAAACTAGGGAGAACTCGAATTTTAGTTGTCCAAATTAAACTTAGTGCGTTCTGGAGAAATTCGAAAACCCTGGGGCAAGTTGAAATTACAATGGAGGTTCCAAAATGACTGAATATAGTCAAATTTAGTTTCGAGTGATCAATACTTAGTGGATACTAGAATTTCATTAAATTTGGCGAAAAATTGCATTTTTTGAAAAACATCACATTTTTTCCAAAATAAGTTCGTCAGAAATCTAGATAATTATCTATCAACTTGGTAGCTGAAATTTTGGCTACAAGAGTTGTTCTTTCCAAAAATCGAAATCCCATTCCATTTGAAGACAGACATTTCGAGTAGTTTCCTGTGAGTGCAATTTATTAAAAGAAATCCCAAAATTTTACATGTTTTTCATTTTTTCACTTTTAAAATTCAATTCAACTTGAAGCCTCTGTAAAGTATATATCTCATTTGTGGAGGTCAAACTTTTCCAGCACCATTTCCAGCAGAAAATAACCATGTTGAGAAATTGGAGGAAAACGCTGATATTTTAAAGATTTTTAAATTTTCAACCATTTTTTATTCATCCAATGAGACCTTATCTACGTTCTTCAATTCGCGTTTTATAAAACATTTATCTAATGAACAATATGAAGAGGAAAACGGAAATTGAAAATGGAAAAATTAAAGAAAATTTTTCTATTCGAATAAATGAGGATTTGAAGTTTTACTAAAATACCTACCTACCCAGATTTAGTTTGTGTATCATGGATAAGGGTAAGAGTCCCTAATATGGACCGCATTTTTTATTTTCAATGCCTACGGCGCTAGGAGTGAGGTAGGAATGAGGTAGATGGCTTAAAATGTAGCCACATCTATCTAGTTTTATTCCCCAAAATTTCAACCCCCACCATAAAGTCTAAGTTGACCAAAACAATGGTTTCCCAAAAAGTGTCAAAAACGAAAATCGAAATTTTGGGTTCCTAATATGGACCGGTCGTAAAAAACGAAAATAATGGGTAAAAAATCGTAAAAAAATTGTTTAATCGAGTCAAATAAATTTATCAAGTAAAGTAGAACATTAATTAAGACAATAGCTGCATGTATATGTCTTCTTATCGATGCAATTATAATTTTTCAAAAAAAAATTTATGAAGTGTCCAAATATGGACCACCTGAGAAAGGTGGTCCATATTTGGACACCTTATAATTTTTCTTTTGAAAAATTATAACTTAACTTACCGTAAACGTAATCTAAAACTAATTATCACAACTGAAACTTTCAACTCTGGACTACAAATTAAAATTAAAACCACATTGAATTACATTATTTAAAGTTGTCACATTGTCAATCAAAATGTTGATTGAAAAAATTTTAGCATAGGGCAAAATCTTTTTTTGGCTATAACTCCGCGAATTTTAACTTTTGGGCTGCGATTTTGGTCTCATTGTGTTTCTCTGTGAAAAATGAACAAGATACAATTTTTTTCCGTCAGATTGCATCATAAACGGAGGAGATAGGTGGGTGGTCCATATTAGGGAACCGGTCCATATTCGGTACCCTTACCCTTAATGGTAGATTCATCAGAAATATCACTGAAAAAGTATTAGATTGATAAGTTGCCTATCCTTAAAATTGAAGGGACAATGTCTCATCGAAACCAGGTTTAAGGAAATGCCACATTATGATTTTTTGAACAACTCAAATTCTAAAGGACCTGAAAAAGAAATTTTGTACCTACACAAGAAAATGAAAAAAAGAACTACCTATGAAAATGAACACTCCACTGAGAACTGAATAAATTCAGTTTTTATGATTTTTTTTATCTGACATCAAAATTAGCGGGAAACGGGTCATTCAATGTAGATAAATAGACTTGTAAGATTTTTCATAGGAGTTTCTTCTTTGAATTACACAGGGCGACACGAATTTTGTTTTTGGGTTCTCATTGCCAAATTTGGGTTTCTTTTATGTAACTAATAAAGGAAAAAAAATATTTTTTGACCAAAGTTTGCTTTGGGGGGTGGGGGGCCAAAAAACTGATTTTTTGAGGTCAATAAGCCTGAGCATTACAAAAAAATTTTTGGACTAATCTTGTAGGAAATTTCACGGCGAATCCAATGCCGCAAACCGCAGACCTCCGTCTCTTTTTTAAAAAAAGTTACAGCTCATTCTTTCCAAAATTTTGTGAAAAAATCGCATTTTTTTGTTTTTTTTTTTCGCAAAGAAGTGAAATTTGAGAGAAAAGTAAGGATTTTAAGGCCATAATGACCATGGTGAGAGTTATAGAAAATTTCACAGCAAATCGAATGCCGCAAACCGTGGACCTCTATCTCTTTTTGAAAAAAGTTACAGCTCATCCTTAAAACCCTTAGTTTTCTCTCAAATTTCACTTTTTCGCGAAAAAGGCACAAAAAATGTGATTTTTCCACAGAATTTTGTAAAGAATGAGCTGTAACTTTTTTTTAATAAGAGATAGAGGTCCGCGGTTTGCGGCATTTGATTTGCCGTAAAATTTCCTACAACTCTCATTATGACCATTATGGCCTTAAAACCCTTACTTTTCTCCCAAATTTCACTTCTTTGCGAAAAAAAACTAAAAAAATGCGATTTTTTCACAAAATTTTGGAAAGAATGAGCTGCAACTTTTTTTAAAAAAGAGACGGTGGTCTGCGATTTGCGGCATTGGATTCGCCGTAAAATTTCCTACAAGATTAGTCCAAAAAGAATTTTTTTCAATTTTTTTTGTAATGCTCAGGCTTATTGACCTCGAAAAATCAGTTTTTTGGCCCCCACCCCCAAAGCAAACTTTGGAAGCCAGGATTGACCGAGGTGGTGTATTTTGAAGTCTAAAAACAGAATTTCGGCATGAGAACCCAGAAACAGAGCAAAAAAATTTTTTGTCGCCCTGTGTTATCAGTAGGTACCTCTTTCAGTTTTGATGAGCGAATAATCATCTGAATGAAATTTGTTCTGTTTCCAATGGAGCGTTTATTTTTGATTTTTTTTTTTTGCAAAAAAAATTCTGCTCCCTTCGATTCTCAAGTTCGACATAAAATCAATTTGCATCATTTTTGAAGTACCTACTGCCCATCTTCCCATTCCTTTTCTTGTGATTGAAAGTATTTTTAAGCCAATTTTTTTCAACGGGTATTTCCCCCTTAATTTAATTTTAGTGATGGACAATATTTTGATGTGACACATTTTTTTCAGTGGTACCTGCAGCGGTTTTATTCGAATTTTTTATTCGGCCATATATGAAGCACCATGTATGCAAAATCGATATTTTGGGCAATTTTTTCAAAAAAAACATTCATTTCTCTGCTCAAAATTTCAAATCGATACAAACCGATAAAAAAAACCACGTAATCATCTAAGCCTATACATAAACGAAACTCGCGAAAATATTGAAACCCCAAAAGAAAAAAATATAAGAACTTAACAAGCGATAAAATAACATTGACAAAAAAAACACGTGTACACAATGCACAAGTACATTTTCAACGCGTAATCAGATAAGTATACCTATATAACGAAAGTTGGCAAAATATTTAAATGCGGCGACGGAAATTAAAATGACATGCCATTCTGAGATACCTATTCGAGAAATTCGGCGAGTATTTTTAGGGTAAAATTTTTCGCTTCGAGCCAGTCGATAAGTCAAAGTAGATACAGATATTTTGCAAAAATATCAATATTAATCAACGAAATACTTACGTACGTATCTCGAAATTTAATAACCTTCTCACGTGTTGTTTCGAGAAAAAAAACACCCAAAGTTCGCGTTGATAAAGGTAAACAAACGTTTACGACGAATAAAATGCTACATACGGTTCTAAAAGCTGCGTTCACTTTTATCTGCGTGCTGATTTCATATCGCGTTATCGAATATTGTTTTATGTACGTTTTATGGTCAAATATAAGATTCGATCAGACAAACATAAATTGAACCTAAAAGGACGCCATTTGTTCGTCAAATTCGTTGTTTTTGGATTTTTTTCATACATATCGTAAACCATACTTCAAGGGAGAGAGACCCTATTTAATATCATTATCGCCATAGAATTTTACGACGGCCCAAAATCTTATATTAATTAAATTTATACTTAATTATGATGGAACTGGAAATTTAATTTTCGTTTTATTATGTGTTAATGGTCTAAATGCGTGTTTGGATCCATTTGCATGCGTCATCGAAGTCGATTTTTTTTCGTCACGTTTAATTATCGATAATACGTTTCTGATTACGTGCTCGAACGTAAATTCTCTAAAAATCTGATCGAACTCTTTGAAAAAAAGCTACATCAGTAAATCCAGTACGTAAATAGAGGGAAAAGTCTCGTAGCACATACATACGTGCATTCTATACCTACGTACTTTGAAATCATCGCGAAAATAATTTTCGATTCTTCGCACAAAAGAATCGCGAACGCTTTCTCGATGCAGTATAAATCAGTCGTCGGCAGTCTATAGGCGGCACTTAGATATTTTGAAAATACGAATAAATGGAATCATTTTCTATATCTGTTATAATAATATTTATGATTAATGAACGTCGTTGAATATACTTTACTACATTGCAAAGAAACAAATTGCCCGGTGTATTTCTAACGTACGTCAAGTGTATGGTTTATGATCCGTATCCGGGGATTTATTATTACCTTATCGTCGGAATAAATAGGAGATGGGCTTTTGGTATAGATATATAAACCGGCCATCGCCATCGCGGTTCACTCTACGCCGGCGACATGTTACGTATACGATGAGCTTGGTTGAAAGATAACGTTTGTCTCGTTTTGGAGTTCGCAGCGTCATAAATCAAACCAACGACCCTTCGTGTGGACAGTGTATTAGTTACGTTTGTCTTCTTTACTGAAAGTCTTGATTTTAATAGCCAAAATTTTTCAGCGAGGGACATCAACGAGGCGTGAAATGCTCTTCACATTGCATTCGACATTAGCACGAGACGTCGGTGACTTTCGAGATTTTCACTAATTTGTCGGCAATCGACACATTTTTGTGTGAATGTTGAATGTTTTCTTCAAAGGAAAATATTTTTCAATTTTTTTCACATGGATATGTCTTACGTTAGATTTCGAGGTTAATTTTTGAAAAGTGTAATGTTTTTGTGTAACGTTACGTGACGTTTTTCAGGTGAAATTTTACCCACCACTGACGTAGTGACATTTTGTTGACTTGACAAAAAAATTGATATTTTCCACGACTTTGCAAAATTTTTCCATGGTGACTTGGACTACGGAAAGGTACCTATAGTCACCAAAACCGATTTTTCGTTTTTGATCGATATTTATAGAAGAAAGTATGGTCCTTCCAATGACATAAACCGCAGACTCCAGATTTTATAATTTTTGCTGTAAAGTACATTAGTTTTTGCCAAGAAGCTTGATTTTAGACATATTTTCTATAAAAGTAGATTTTGAACTTCCGACTGAAATTCCCCGAAAGCATAGCTTTCTAGAAAAAAACTAATTGCACATTACAGAAAGGAAATTTTACGCTCTACAATTTATGTTCTATTCATTTTTTCCGTAAAACCCTTCCTTTTCTCAGAAAATGGACTTCAAGTGACAAAAGTTTTAAAAATATGTAAAAAAAATCTAACAAAAAATTGATAACTTTTGACACTTGAAGTCAATTTTCTGAGTAAAGAAAGGGTTCTACGGAAAAAATGAATAGAACACAAATTGTAGAGCGTAAAATTCCCTCTCTATAAAGTGAAATTCGTTTTTTTTTCTAGAAAGCTGTGCTTTCGAGATATTTCAGTCGAAAGTTCAAAGTTCAATTTTCAAGTCGACTTGTTTTTTTGATCGAGTTCTTCTCGGTAAGTTGATTTTGGCCAGCGGTCCCTTTTCGTAGACCAGGCCACTAGTGGTACATACTTTTTCTCCAGTAATTTTGAAAATTGGAATAGAAGAAAAAAACATGAATATGTTATATTTTAATCAATTTATTCATTTTCAACATTTTTCGATATTTTTTCATTCTTTTTATTTTTAAAAATGTTTTTATTTTTTCAGAAAATTCTCCAATTTATTTTTGAATACTTACTTACTAATTTTTCAAGTTTTTACTTTTTTCAACATTTTTTTAAAATACTTTTTCCGATTATTTGCTATTTTTGGATAATATGTTCCTTTTTCTAAAACATAGGTACCCTCATTTTTTCATTTTTTAAATGTGTTCCTATTTGTTTAAACAAAAAGGAAGAAATTCAATTAAAACATTGAAAAAAGGAGAATTAATTCAACATTTTAAAATACCTGCTGTTCTTAATTTTTTTCTTATATTTTAAAATAAAATACTATCTTTCTTTTAAAACACGCACTTTTTTTTTTTTGATTAAAATATGTAAACCTACTCGTAAGTATCTTGGACATTTTTTCAAATTTAGAAAAACAGTACTGCTAATATTAATTCGATATTCAAAACGAGTAAAAAATGGCCTTCGCCATTTCGAGAAATAAATACTTAAATATACCTATCTTTTGTATCATAAGCGAAAACAAAGAGGGGGACTCAGGGAGCTTGAGCCTCCCCCCTTAAGCTCGACAAGGAGATTTTTTTATCATAAAAATGACAAAGAAGAGTATTATTTTTTCAAAAATTGTCGCCCTTGTTTCGCTCGGGCAGCTTTTAGTGCCTATTTCCTAAATAAACATACCACTCTCTAAACTTGAATTAGTTTAATTTTCAGAAATTATGTCTTTTTTAATCAGTACAATAATTTTCATTGAAAATTGATGATTTTTCACTGATTTTTCGGTCAAAAATTACTAATTTCTCAATCAATGCCTCATTTATCAGAAAAAATCAGTAATTTTGGCTAAAAAAAACACACCAGAAAATCTCGCCATTTTTCAATTTTTTTCGCTCAAATCTGTAGGTATGTATCATCTGAAAATATCCTGACTACTCCAGCCTCACTGAAAACTTCATTTTTTTATTGAATTTTGAACCCCTCCCATTTTTTCTAGAAATCTGAGTCCCTCCCTTACACAATTTCTGGATGCGCTTATGCTTTGTATTCTATCAGTGGCGTGGGAAAATAAGATTCAAGGAGTACATTGTACCCCCGAAATCAGCGGCCAGGGTACAAAATTTCAAATGTACCCCCTCTCCCCTAAATTACATCAGATAAGGATTTTCAAGGGCATGATTAAAATCACAGTTCTATCATCTACATTAGAAACGACAGTGCGAAGGAAGGCTCCCTTTTTTTCCCTCCCACTATAATTTTTCTGGTATTCCAAGGTCTCCAAACCCAATTTGTATCCTCAAATAAAAAAAGTCTTCCGACGCAAACAGTGGTCCAGGAGACCCCTCAAAAAACGCGCGAAATGACGAAAAAATAAATCTCAATTTAAAGGAAACGGCAATAGTGTAATGTTTGTATGCATATATCCAGTGTCTACTGAAAACAACGCAACCGAAATTACGTTTACCCCCACTCTCTGTCCTTCTGAGCACGTGCGGAAGTTGGAGGACTTACAGTCCATTATTGTGCTTGCCACATATAAGGGTACCTTCAAAGGTATCTAGTTCGCAGTAAAATCGATGGAATTTTGGATTTAATTAGTGAAAAAATGCAGTCAAAAGTGAGTACTTTTCAGTGGCGTATCAGTTTTGGGGCTATCATGAGCCTAATTTAATACTACGCTAAGTTTAAGATTGCAGTACTTTTTGGGATTTTTGCAATATAAATTGCAATAAAACTATCCTTTTTTATGCCACGCCTCAGCCCACGCGAAATGTTAACGTTAAGTGGTAGTTTTAAGTTGCCCCGAACACGATTTTCCTCATTAGTTTTTGGCGTCCCGCTTGCGTCCCTGTTACCTTAATAAGCAAAAATGTGCATTTTTTTCGATGATTTTTTGTGTTTTTTTAGTGAGTTTTTTTTCCATTATTGTCATTATAACATACGGCATTAATGAAAAACAAAAGTGGATAAAAATAGGTAACGTATAAGTTTTTTGCTCGTATGATTACGAATTCTGACAAAAAAAATTTTTGTTCGATTTGGGGCAAATGGGAGGGGGTAGGGAGGTGCGAAATCAAAATTCACCTAAAATATTTTTTATGTAATATATCGACAATCAGGTTTTCGAGGTCGTAGATTAAGAATATGACGATAAAAATTTTTTTAAGTGGTCAGGGGGAGGGGTGGGGAGTGCTCAAAAATCAAAAATTCACCATAATATCGAGTAGCATGTCGAAATCTAGGGTTTCGAGGGTCGTATGTTTTTAATCGAATCCGACCAAACCCTTTTTTGTGAAAGTAAGGGGCAAAGGGTGGGGGTGCTAAAATTGGAGTTAAACTAAAATATCGTGCAGTAGATCGAAACCTAAGGTATTTTTGCGATTTTAGTAATATAAATTAGACCAAAAAGAAAGTGCCACGCCTCTCCCCCCCCCGGTCAAAATGTTATAGGTAAAGTGTAGTTTTTCAAGTGACCTGAAACACGATTTTCCAAATATTTTTTTTGCGTTCCGTCTGAGTCAGTATGGATTATAATAAAAAATAATGCCTTTTTCAACCCGATTTTTTTCCATTTTTAGCAATTTTTTTCGCAGCATTGTCATTATTTTTACAAAACCCTATACATTCCCCGGCATGTAAATAATGACACTTGCAGATTAAAAATAACACTAAAAAACGGAAAAATCATTGAAAAAGACACATTTTTTTTTTTTTTTTGGCCCTTATATTGCGCACGGGGACCGCAGACAGACGCAAAAATTTATTTGGAAAAGTCGGTGTTCAGGGTACTTGAAACAAACCCACTTAACCATAACATTTTTTAGTGTGAGGCGTGGCAACTTATTTTACTTTGGTCTAATTTATATTACTAAAATTTCGCAAAAATCCCTTAGGTTTCGATCTATACACGATATTTTTGTTTTCACTCCAATTTTAGCACCCCACCCCTTTCCCCCTTTACTTTCACAAAAAATATTTGTCGGACTTCGTAAACCTACGACCTC
Source organism: Pseudococcus viburni (assembly GCA_033439095.1). Classification (NCBI taxonomy): domain Eukaryota; kingdom Metazoa; phylum Arthropoda; class Insecta; order Hemiptera; family Pseudococcidae; genus Pseudococcus; species Pseudococcus viburni. Next base: position 329,310 of record JAVBJF010000389.1, read on the forward strand.
AAAAACCCTTAGATTTCGACATGCTACTCCGATATTATGGTGAATTTTGGATTGAGCACTCCCCACCCCCCCCCCATAGACCTCTAAAAAATTTTTTTAATCGTTCATATTCTTAATCTACGACCTCGGAAAAACCTAGATTTCGAAGTATATTACACCAGATTTTAGGTGAATTTCGATTTCAAGCACGCTCCTAATACCCCCCCCATTGCCCCAATCAATTTTTTTTTTTGTCAGATTCGTAATCTACGACCAAAAAAAAACTAGACGTACGCTATTTTTTTACCCACTTTAAATTTGCTCTTTTTTTGGTGATACTGAAATTTCGCCGCGTTTGAGGGGTCTCCTGGACCACTGTGCGACGGCACTGTCTTTCTGACAACCCCCCCCCCCCCCAGAAGTAATATCCAGTTACGCTACGGCAGCTGTTCAAAATAATCAAAAAAATTGACGACCAAATGAAGAAAAATTCGGATGTGTTCCATTCTTCTATCCTACGGAACTGAGGAGAGGAAATGAAAAAAAAATCGTGAACAAAAAAAAAAAAGTTCTTTTGTTTGATCAGAACAGCCCGTAGAAAAACTTCAGGTATGCATCAGGTATGAGGGAACATGACTGTATCACCCTGCTCAGCCCGATCAGTAATGAAAAATGGCCGCGATTGAGCAGGCCAAAGCAGGCCTGCCTGGCTCCTAAAAATGGAAAATTATTCGAACAACCTTGATTTTATTGGGTCCTGCTCAAAAGCCGTCATTTTTTAAAGGGCCTTGTTCTTGCTCACGCTTTACCATGGAGAAGAACAAAATACCTAGGTACTTATTTTTAAACCGATTCTGTTTTCTGTTCTGTTCTTTTCCACCCGCCCTGATAGATGTACCAAAAAGAAAAAAAATGCAAATTTCTGAAAATATGTTCTTAATTTCCCACTAATGTTTAAAAACCCTCTAAGTGGGCCATTTTTTTTGTTTTTAAAGGAGGGGCTTTAAAAACGTAAAAAAATTAGCATTTCGTTATGGGCTTTTGGGAAATTTTTTTAAAATCTTTTTTTGGGGGGGTTTTAAATTATAAATTTAAGTTTCGTTTTTTATTTTAATCATGCAGCTTGATTCGCTGAATTTAAATTATTATTCCGGGAGGGGACAATGGGGAAAACCCCGCACCCCCCGCCCATCCCCTGGGCCTGTTTTTTTTCCTTTAAGGGACTCCAAAGGGGAAAATTTTTTAAAGAATTTTGGGGGGCCAAAAAAAAAAATTGGCCTTTTGATACAAAAAGGGGGCCATTTTTAAACAAGGTTTGCTCAAATTTTATATTTTTGCTCTGTAAATGGAAAACTAAGGCATTACTAAAAAATTTTGATAATCAAAAATGCCAGCACAAATTTACTAAATTTTTTTTTCCCTACGTCAATTTTGAAACTGCTGGGGTTTTTGCGAGTTAAGCGCGTGAAGTTGGCGAAGTCATCTTTTAAAAAATAATTTACTTAGTGTGTAGGAAAATAAGGAAAAATTTTAAACATTTTTAGTAGGGAAAGCTTTTTTTTGCAAAAAAATGTCGAGGGTTTGGGCCCCTGTAACCTCTAAAAAATACGCACCCCCCCAGACCTTGTGCTTTAAAATTTTTATGGAGGGTCCACCCCCCACCAAAAATGATTTTTCTCAAAAAACTTTTCAGGGTTTGATTTTTAAAACAAAAATGCTCATACTTTTTTTTTTCTGACCTAATTTCCTTTCAACTTTTTTAGAAAAAATTTTTTTTTTGTACGATGATTGGTGATTTAGGGGGAGGGGTCCCCAAAAGGGTGTCTTGGAAAATATCCCCCAAAAACCAATTTTACGGGTTAAAATCATCGCAAACAGTGAAAGGGAAACCCCCTTTTTAGGGTACCAAAATTTATTTACAGTACGAGGGTCCCGGGGTTTACCCTTTCCCTTTTGGTCCCCAAAAACCCCCCTCCCCTCAAAATGACGGAATTTTTGAATGGTTTGGGGTTTTGAAGGGTCTTCTTGGGAAACCACAAATCTACCCATCCGCCCCCGGCTTTCTGCTTTTAAGACAACCCAAAACTAGAAAGTTTTAAACCCAAATTTTTTGAACTTTTCGAACCCCCCCCCGGGGACCTGATGGTTCGTTGGGTTTTAAAATACGGTTTAAAATTTTTTCCGCCCCGTTATTCCCCAAAAAATAAATTCCCCCGGCCCACCCATAAAGTGCTTTCCAAAAAGAAAGAGATAAGGGGAAAAAGGAGGGGAGAATTTTAAAAAAAATTTTTTAATTTTTGTTTAAAAATTTTCATAAAAAAAGCTTTTAAAATTTTAAAAAGGGGGGTTTTTTAAATTGGGGTTTTAAGAAATTTTTCGAGAAATAGGGTAACCCTTTTCAACTTCAAAATTTTTCCCCAAAATTTTCATACAAACAATGAAAAATTTTTAAAAAAAGCGTCATATGAAGAGGAGGTGGTGGAACCCAAATACAAGTCACCCAACACAAAGACACTGGGAACCCTAAATGAAAACCCCAACATAGGTTTTTTCCTTTTCTGTTTCGATGATTTTTTAAAACGAATAAATTTGGGGGTTTGGGCATATTTTTTTAAGACCCACCTTCCTTCAGGGCTCTCCCCCCTGATCACCAAAATTTATCGTACGAAAAAAAATTTTTTTTTTTACAAAAGTTGAGGAAATTTGGTTAGAAAAAAAAAGTACTGAGCTATTTTTGCTTTAAAACAACCCCGAAAAGTTATTTTAGAAAAAAACTTTTTTAGTGGGGGGGGGGAGCCTCCAAGAAATTTTGCACAAGGTCTGGGGTGGGGTACTTTTTAGGGTTATTTAGGGGGCCACCCCCCCGACACTTTTTTGCAATAAAAAGCTTTTCTAGCTAAAAAAAGTTTTATTTTTCCCTTTTTTGCCTACACACTAATAAAATTTTTTTGTTTAAAAAATGACTTCGCGCAACTTTACGCGCGTTTTTATCTCCCCCGGGAAAGCGCAGTTCCAAAAATTTACGTAGGGACAAAAAATGTTAAATAAATTTTTGCTGAAATTTTTGATAATCATAAATTTTTCGTAAGTGCCTTAGTTTTCGAGTTACAGAGCGAAATTGAAATTTTGAGCAAACCCGTTTAAACAAAATGGGCGCCATTTTTTTATCTAAGGCCAAATTTTTTTTTTTGGGAAAAAAATCATTTAAAAACTTTCCCTTTGGATGTCCCCTTTTAAAGGGAAAAAAAAGGGGCCCAAGGAGGTGGCCCAGGGGGTTTCCGGGTTTTTATTGTCCCCTTCCGGGCTATTAAAAAAGGTTTTTTTTAAAAAAAATTGGGAAATTGGACGGTTTTTAAAATTTGTGGGGGCGTTTTTGTACTTTTCAAAATAATTTTTTTAAAAAGGTAATACTTACCCACAAAAACAAAAAAAAAACTCCCTGAAAAAAAATAATTTAAAAATTTGTCTAAATTAAAATTTCAAAAACCCCCGTTAAATCACTTCAACCCAAAAATTTAAAAATCCCTTTTCCCCGTTAAAAAAACATAAACCCCGCCGACACAGGTACTCTTCAATAGCTACAGTGTCTAGCAAATCATTATCGGAAAATTTTCGCATACTTGTAAGCTATCGACGTGAACGTTAGTCAACCCTGGGTTTATTTATCGCGAAAGATAGCTTTTTGCATATAAGGTAATTCTTATTCGAAATAAAACGAAACGGATTCTAAATTTGTAAAAGAGAAGGATTGATGGGAGACTTCCTCTTTTGAAAACAAAAGATGCAAATGATACGAAGATAATTATGCTCTTTGCGTAAACTTTTTTCCCATCCCAAGGGGATAAAAGTATAGCCCCTGATCAATTCAACAGACGCTCATTAAAGCGAGATTTCTCTCTAAGCAGAAAATAATAGTTTTTTTTCCCTCGCGAGGTTTTTTTTCGGATAAAACGTTTTTTCTTCAAAACGAAACCAATTTGTATATTCGCAAACCGCAGAATTTGAGAAACGTGTAAATTTTTTATCTTTTTTGAAAGACTTTTTCACTTTGTTTTTTTTTTTCTTTTCTTATGCGACCCCTCTTTCAGAGCTTCGGGGTACACGAGTTTTGTCCAGGGGGTTTTTTGATTATTGTTTGAATGATAGATTTGTTTTTTTATAAATAGGATTTTTTATTGGAAACGCGTTTTCCCGGGTTTAATTTGGTTTAAAAAAATAATTGGATAGGGAATTTGAAATTTTGGTGAATTTTTTTGTCTTAAATTTTTTTTAGGTATGTAAAATTTTGATGCAATACGAAATTTTTACGTACTACGATACAATAGCCCAAAAACCCCTCTCCCCCCCTCCAAAAATGCCCATGGTAAAAAAAATTTTGGGAATTACCATTTAGGGGAAAAAAAATTAAACAAATGTAATATTTTGAACATGTAAAATCCTTCAAAATTCTCTTTCGACTTTTAAGATTGACGGAGGGAAAAAGCACAAGGGTCATATCGCTTAAAAAATAAATATCCCAAAGCTTATTTCCCCTCAGTTGCTTCGACAAACCCCCGACAACAAAAGTTCTTTTTTGCCCGGGGAACTTGAAAGAACGGGGGTAAGGATATTGGCGCTTCCTATGGCCCCCAATGTTCGACCTCGTCTCCCCTTAAACGGTAATCGCAGCGATATGATATTTGAAGTACGGGGAGAGGTTTCCCGACGTCATCTTATATATCCGTCACTAAAAAATTTTTTACTCGAAAACTTTTGGAAGTTTTCCACTTTTCACTTTATCAAATTAAAGTATCTTCTATTTCACTTTCCCTTCATTACGTATTTATACGTGTTCACTTTGTTGACTTTACGTTTTTTTCCCACCTCTTCTGCTTCTCTCTTTTCTACTATAAGGTACTATAACCGAGTATATTTTCACGCTTCGTTTAAACGCACCTACCTGATGTAGTAGCGTTGATTAATATTTCAAAATGCAGAAAACGTATTGTTTAAGAAACGATTTAGAACGAATAATAAATTAAATTGTGCGAGAGGAAAAGAAAATCAAAAGGATACCTGTGCTGCGCTGTTGTAAGAAAAGCGACGCAGCGGTTTTCAGATGAAATCCGTGAATGCCTTTTTGTATATGCTTTAACGGTGTTTTCATACCAGGCCGAGTTATTTCGAAATAGATATTCGTGGTTAACTTTACTTTTCTGACTAGCCCTACGTTTCTTGCGTAAGTACTGTTTGGACTTTCACGAGTATAATTTTACTACGAATATTTAATTCAATTTGAAATCGTTTTCACTGAAAACTACCTTTTCAACGTGTAATGGAATTTGACGAATTTTACTTTTTTTTTGATTTTTAATTTCTCATTTGGGGAAATGGCGAGGGAAAAATACTTCAGAAAACATTTCTTTGTAAACGGTCAAAGAACTTGAAGTTCAATTTTCTTTCTCCTTTTTTTTTAGGAATTCATGAAACGTAAAAAAAACAGACAAATTAGGTATGTATTTTTCCTCTGGTTGAAATTAAAAAAATTCCAAAATGTTTTATCTTTTTCAAAAAAAAAACCTTCCTTGTAAGTACATTAAAAGGGATAAAAAAATTTCCCATCCACAAATCGGGTTTTGAGTGATTTACAAATTAAGTATAGTATACATATGATTTTTGTTGAAATTTAGAAAACATGTAGGTACCGGTCCCAAAACCTAATGAAGCTTTCAAACAAGAAAAAAAGGGTTCAATTTATTTCTCATCTATAATTTTAGATAAAACTCAATGGTAAGTCAGTTTCAAAATGCTTATGTTGCATGGATTAGTGAAAGGGATGAAAAATTCCTCTGGAAGTGCTTGAAAATTATTATTCCTCGACTATTCGAAAGTAACCGAAATCCAGGCAAAACTGACACTAACAGAGGAAGTATCTCAAATAGGAGTAAAATTTTTGAATCGAAACAGAAATAAATTAAAAGTACATCGCCTAAAGAATCCCATACCCCAAAATTTCAGGTGCTGAAGTTTATTCCCGAATTTTGGTGATTTTGAAATTTAAAAAATTAAGTACCTACCTCATCATTCTGTAAAATGTAATTTTGATCTAACCAACGAAAAGCGAAAAAATGGTAGATCCCCTATTTTGACCCTCAATAAGACGATTGGAAGTGGTTTAAACATCGCGAATTACCTATATTGGTGACCTATGTATTTGATAAATTCAAGCATAATTTTTCGAAATTTGCAAGTTCTAGTTCAAATCCACATTTTTTGGAAGAAAATTTCAATGACTCCTTCGAAAGTCAGTACAATGACTCCTTCGGAATAAAGTACAATGAGTCCTTCGGAAGTCAGTACAATGACTCCTTCGGAAGTGAGAGTACAATAATGAGACCTTCGGAAGTCAGTACATTGACACCTCGGAAATCAGTACAATGAGTCGTTCGGAAGTCAGAAATAATTATTGTATTGCGATACAAACCGTATATTCGTGATTTGCGACCCCAAATCAATTAATTAGCGATATTTCAACACATTTCGGGGCAATTTTTTCGTTTTTTTGAGATAAAAATTGGAAATATTTCCAAAGCAAAGGTCCGGCGCCGGAAATGGACATCAGATTCGTAATCTACAACCTAAAAGTCATAAGACTCGAGTTTTACTTTGAGTAATCAACTTTAATAAAGGCTTGAAAAAATCGAATGAAAAAAAAAGTAGTCCTTCGGAAGTCAGTACAATGAGTCGTTCGGAAGTCAGTACAATGAGTCGTTCGGAAGTCAGTACAATGAGTCGTTCGGAAGTCAGTACAATGAGTCGTTCGGAAGTCAGTACAATGAGTCGTTCGGAAGTCAGTACAATGAGTCGT